>CM062251.1:7264041-7810221 GCA_031216285.1 Syzygium syzygioides | reverse complement strand
AAAACAAACGATTTTATGCAAGAAGATGGACAGCTCATTTTCACCACCTTTTGGCGTTGTGAGTCACGATTGATGCATGTTAATGGAACAACCATGGTTGATTACAAGACATGATGTGTTGGGTGAAAATTTAGGAAAAAGTTTCTCCACCGTGGAGGAACCTATCTTGCAAAGATAATTACGATGTAAATATTTTTAGAGTTCATATCAAAGTAATACCTCTCACTTAGGGCCTGTTTGACAACTTGCCAAATAATAAAAATTTATGTTCTTCTGTTCCCAGAATCAGTTTAGGAATAGAAATTCGTTTGTTAGATTTTTTGTGCCCGGGCACAATTTTGCAAAAAATTATTCCCAGAATCAGTTTTGGAACAAAATCAAGAAGCAAAAAAAAGTAGCTTCTTAATTCTGGAACAATTTTACCCATTTCTGATTCTTCTTGGTTTTCTTCTTTTTTTTTTAGTTTGTTGTTGTTCTTTGTCTTGTCGCCCGCCGGCAACCGGCCACAGGCCAAGGCCAGCGAGGGTGTCGCGGCCCTCCCCGGTAGCCGGCGAGGGCGGCTTGCAACCGCGATGGCAAGGCCTCGCCCAGCCAAGGCGAGGCCAACCTCGCCATCGCCACCCAGGTCTGTCGCTTGGGTGGCGACGACGAGGTTGGCCTAGCCTTGGCTGAGCAAGGTTTGACCTCGCCCAGATTTGGTGTCACGCCTTGGATCCCACCGAGCTCGCGACATCCTGTCTATGGTCGAATTGAACGCGACGTCCCAAGATACGTCGTCGACCCAAATGAACTATGCAAGCGGAAGTGAAATAAAACAACCCAGACAACTAACATGATAACCAAAAGGATAGCACGAAACAATAGTTGCATAATTTCATAAAACAGCCACTATTACAAATGGTAATCCAGGCTACCAATTTAAAATCACAATTTCAAAGAGGGGTGGTGATTGACAAGCTTATCTCCTCTACAAAAGGATACTAAAAAAATAGGGTAAACTTGATCTATCCTTCAATCCCTGTAGTACTCTGGTAGTATCTCCGAATCGATCACGGTCGCAGATCTGAAAGTGGTTATATAATAATAGTGAGAATGAGTCCCAATAAACAACACCCTAAACCCTACGTAGGCCAATGCGTACCTAGACAAGTCGTACAAGCAATCCAACCCTCAACACAAAGAATTCACGTCATTGTACTTACCTCGCCATCAAACGCATGCTCTACACGTTAGTTAAACGTGATAATACAATATTAATAGCCTAATAACATATTACAATCACTCAAGCACCAACCACACTAGCACTCAATCAATCAAATTAATTCAATCACACATTCAATTGGCCAGTCCAATCAGTTCAATCAATTTAATCACACTCAACTCGCATGCGTGGCCGAACAACTTTCCACGACCTCCTAGGTCCTTTCACACGGCCTGTGCCACTGCGCCTCATGCCCAATCTTATAGCCCACGGCACTGCGTCTCAGGCTCAGCCCTTAAATCGAGCTAGGCTCGGTCTCGCGTAACCACGCCTCAGGACATTTTTCCCCTTTCAATGACCCACGTAACTTACGCCTCATGTCTGGTCATACCTTTCTCGCCACACCCGCGTAACCACGCCTCAGGTTGGCAGCTCTCCGATCAATCCGGGTTTTTCTCATGCACATACTCTACAACACAATTCACCATTCTCACAAGTCGTACCAATCAAACTCAAGGCATGCTCACCACAATATTCCACCAACCCAACCTTCAAGTCGGTCACATTCAACTATCAATTCCACTCACAAACGCCACGATAAGCAAATCATTGACCCACCAACAATAGCCATAATTATGCACCCACAATCATTCCAATTCCAAATCACAAGCTCACGATTCCAACATTCAAGCCAGCTACAATCACACATCAATTTTTCCTGCACATGCCATGACAATACGGATATTTAACTCACCATAATTAGCCACTAATTAAGCCCCACAATTATCATAATTTAAACTAACAAATACGCAATACGAATATTGACCCTAATCCACGTTTAGCCCTTAAACCGGTACTAATCATGTCCTAAACAAGTCTAAAAATACCCATAGTCCTAAATAAGGATTAGGAGGTCACTTATTTCAATTTAGCCTGAGAAAAACCCCTACGGACTCAAAATGACCCGGATGAATAGTAATGGGCGAGGGCGCGATGAGCTTGTGGCTCGACCACAACTCGGACACAACCCGACACACTTCCACGGTCCGGGGCAGTTCAGCTACGGCCTAGGCAAGCTCAAGCTGGCTGGGCAGCAGGCTAGGTGAGCTTGGTCACGGCCCGGGACACTCAGGCGACAACGGCAACAACGGTGGTTGGGCTGTCCCGGCGAGCACGGCGGCTACAAGTAGCTGGGCAAGGTCGCTGGAGGTTGGGTAGTGGCAGACAGAGCAGCAGCAGCTGCCGGAACGTCGACACGCGACAGTTGGACGAGGCGGCGCCGGAGAGAGTTCAAAACAGAGGAGGCGTCGGGAAGGAAGAAAAAATAGGGGAACGGAGGTGGTGGCAGTCAAGGGGGCGACAGGGCGGATGAGGTGGCTGAGAGGAGAGATTGGGTGGTAGAGGTGGACAGGCACCGACCAGAACGGCGGCACGCAGCAACGGCGAAGCCAAGGGCCAAAACAAGGGAAGGCGTCAGGGAAAAAAGAAACAGAGGGAGAAGAGGTCGCGTGGTAGCCGAAGGCGGCACGGCAGCACCACAGATGGCCGGGCGACAGAGGACAGGCTGGGCAACGCTGGGTAACGCCGGGCTATAGCAGACGCAGCGGTAAGCTGCTGCTTGTGTGCAGCGTGGGCAGGGCCAGCGACAGAGTAGGGCTGTCAAGCGGCGGTTGCGGGTGACGAGCGGCGGGGTGGCTCGATCGGGCGACGGCGGCGTGAGGCGGATGGCAATTGGGCTGGTCCCGGTGAGCAGCAAGCAGAAAGCCAAAGCAGTCGCGGCCGGAAGAGAAGACCAGCGATGAAGAAGGAGAAGAGAGGAAGAAAAGAAAAGAAAAAGGAAAAAGAAAGAGAAAAAAAAAGAAGAAAGAGAGAAGTGGATGGGTCTGACAGAGGGGAAGGGGACACGCATGGTAGAGGTTGGTGTGCGGCAGAGGAGAGAGAGACAGAAAGAGAGTCAACGCACACTCGAGCGTGATCCAACGATCCGATTTCAAATCTGAAAACAATCCTACGATCCAAATTAATTATAGAATATAATAAGGGACAAAGGCCCAAAAGAAATTAATCCAAAATACACTATGAGGAAAGTCTACTAGTCCAAATCCGCAACCGATCAAAAATTCATTTTTCACATATCCCGGGTAATCTCAAGGCTGGCCGCAATGATATCGACACCGTCCAATTAAATTCATCCCAAAATTTTGAGAAATTTAACACCAAAGTTTGGGCTCTAAATAACGGCAAAATTCGATCGAATGCGATTCTAACAAAATCTCAAATTTAAAAACAATAACCGAGAGTGATCAGTTTCCGGGCGAGATTTTACTATAAACACACTGATGAATTACACATTTTATAAATCCCAAAAATGGGCCGAAATTAGGAATGTCACAACTCTTCCCTCCTCACAAAAATTTCGTCTTCGAAATTTACGATCCTACCCAACTATTCAAACAAATGGGGACATTGGTGTCGCATTAACTCCTCGCTTTCCCACGTCGCACCTTCGGTTCCATGGTGCTCTCAAATCACCTTGACCATCGGAATTATCTTGTTCCGCAACACTCATTCCATTCCGTCATCAATCCTGACTGGCTTTTCCACGTACGACACTCTATCGTCCATTTCTATTTTTTCATAATTCAATACGTGGGTCGGGTCCGGTTCATATTTCCATAGCATAGACACAAGGAATACGTTGTGAACCTGGGACAAATTTGGCGGTAGTGTGAGACGGTAGGTCAGAGTACTGATCCTCTCTAAAACCGTGAATGGACCCACGTACCTCAGGCTCAACTTTCATTTCTTGCCAAACCGTGACAGTCCTCTCATTGGCGATACTTTAAGGAAAATATGGTCCCTCACTTAAAATTCCAAAGGCTTACGTCTCTGGTCTGTATAATTCTTTTGGCGACTCTGAGCGGTCTTAAGTCTGTCCCGGATAATCTTGACCATCTCGACTTACTGCTGAACCAACTCTGGACCCATGATACTCCTCTTACCCGCTTCATCCCAACACATTGGTATTATGCAAGCTTTGCCATATAACACTTCAAACATGACCATTCCGATACTCTGTTGATAGCTATTGTTGTAGGCAAATTCAACCAAATAAAACTATTCCGCCCAGCTACCTTTAAAATCCAATACACATGCCCGTATCATATCTTCCAAGGTCTGAATTGTCCTTTCAGACTGGCCATCCGTTTGGGGGTGATAGGTTGTGCTAAATTGTAACTTTGTCCCTAACACCGTATGAAAACTTTTCCAAAAAGTGGTAGTGAATTTGGGATCACGATCCGAGGTAATCGTCACTAGCACTCCATGCAAATGGACTATTTGTCGCATGTAAATCTCGGCATACCTTTCTAAAGCGAAGTCCTTTCGTACTGGCAGAAAATGTGCTAACTTTGTCAATCGATCGACTTCTACCCAAATCGAATCGTAACCCTTTTGACTCCTTAGTAATCCCATTACAAAATCCATCATGACGTGTTCCCATTTCCACTCAGAGATTTCCAATGGCTGCAACATTCCATCCGGCTTGTAATGTTATGCCTTCACTTGCTGATATGTCAAGTACTTGGCCACGTGTTTAACTACATCCACCTTCATGCTATTCCACCAATAATATTGTCGCAAGTTCTGATACATCTTTGTACTACCCTGGTAAATGCTATAATTATTACGGTGTGCTTCAAACAAAATTTCCTCCTTGAGTTCTGCATCACCGGGTACACAACCGTTTGCGGAACTTCGGAATCCCATCCTCTAATACCTAAAAGTCTGATTTCCTCTTTGTGACATCCATACTCAGAATCTTTTGAATCTCTAGGTCCGTTGATTGTAAGGCCTTGATCTTAGTCTAGATTTTCGGCTCAATCCTTAATGCTGCAAGCAGACTTGAGACCTGACTCACCTCAAACTTAAATTCCGAATCCCAAACTCCCTCCAACAGAGTCCATTCCTTGACCATCATATAAGCGATGCTCGATTTCTAGCTCAGTGCATCTGCTACTCTGTTAGCCTTTTCGAGATGATATATAATCTCGCAGTCGTAGTCTTTAAAGAGTTCCATCCAACGACCCTGTCTCATGTTCAATTCTTTTTGGGAGAATAAGTACCTTAAACTTTGATGGTCCGTATAAATCCGAAATTTCTCCTCATACAAGTAGTGTCTTCAAATCTTAAGGGCGAAAATAATCGCGGCCAATTCCAAATCATGAGTCGAATAATTTAGCTTGTGCGGTCTTAATTGTGGTGATATGTATGCCACTACTCTTCCATGTTGCATTAGCACGCATCCTAATCCTCTTAGCGACGCATCACTATAAATCTCATATCATCCGGACCTAACGGTATTGTCAGCACTAGGGCGATTCTCAACCTCCGTTTTAACTCATGGAAACTCCTTTCGCACTTATCCGTCCACTCCAATCTCGTCTCTTTCTTTAGTAACTGCGTCAATGGCATCGCTAATGCCGAAAATTTTTCTACGAAGCGTCTATAATACCCTACTAGACCCAAAAAGCTCCAAATCTCAATTACTGTTATCGGCCTTGGCCAATTCACGACGGCTTCAATTTTCGTCGGGTCCACTGCAATTCCTTCTCCGGATACCACATATCCTAAGAATGCCACTCGATGAAGCCAGAATTCACACTTACTGAACTTAGCGTAGAGCGCATGTTCCCTTAGGTTCTGTAGAACTTTTTCCAAATGTAACTCGTGCTCGGCGAAACTCTTGGAATATATTAGGATATCGTCTATGAACACGATTACAAACTGATCTAGAAATTCCTTGAATACCCTATTCATCAAATCTATAAAGGCTGCCGAGGCATTCATCAATTCGAACGGCATTACCGTAAACTCATAATGCCCATATCTTGTCCTAAATGCCGTTTTTGGTATATCCTTCTTCTTAATCCTCAATTGATGGTAACCCGTTCTCAAGTCGATCTTTGAAAATATCGATGCTCATCGTAACTGATTAAACAGGTCATCAATTCTTAGCCGTGGATATTTATTCTTAATGGTCACCTGATTTAACTGTCTGTAGTTTATGCACAACCTCAAGGACCTATCTTTCTTTCTCACGAATAACATCGGTACTCCCCATGGAGACATACTCCAGCAAATAAAGCCTTTATCTAGCAACTCCTGCATTTGGACCTTCGATTCCTTTAATTCAGACAGTGACATCCTATAGGGCGCTTTTGAAATCGGTTCTGCTCCTGGGGCCAACTCAATCACGAACTCCACTTCTCTATCAGGTGGCAATCTCGGCAAATCCTGAGAAAAGACATCGGGAAAGTTGCATACCACGGCCATGTCTTTTAGCCTCGGCTCTCCAGCCGTCGAATTAACTATAGTCGCCAGAAATCCTTGGCACCCTTCGTCTAGCAGCTTCGTCACCTCGAGTGATGAAATCTAGGGGAACGAGGTTCCTCCTCGGTTTTCCATAAACTCAAATCTAGGGTGTCCAACTGTATTAAATTTGTGACATTCTGAATTTTGATCAATTTTTGAGATTTATAAAACGTGTAATTCGTCAGTGCACTTATAATAGAATCTCGCTCGAGAACTGATCACTCTCGGGTTCTTGTTTTTAAAATAGAGATTTTGCTAGAATTGCACTCGATCGAATTTATTCGTTATTTAGACCCTAAACTTGGTATTCAATTTTCGAGAGTTTCGGGACGAAATAAATTGGACGGTGTCGATATTATTATGGCCAGCGTCGAGATTATCAAGAATAGTGAGAAAGTAGATTTTTGACCAAGTGCGAATTTGGACTAGTAGACCTCTCTCGTAGTGTGTTTTGAGTTATTTTATTTTGGTCCTTTTGTCCTATAATATTAATTAGGCTTTTTGTGGGCCGTTAGATTGTTTTTGGGTTCAAATCGTGTCCGTTAAATCGCACTCGAGTGAAAAGTTTGACTTTTGATCTCTCTCTCTCTCCTCTGTGCCGCGTCACCTCCCTCCTGCGCATGTCTGCCCCCTCCTCTTCCCCATGCAAACCTTCTCTCTCTTTTCTCTCCTCCTTTCTCTCCCTTTTCTTCTTTTCTTCTTCTTTCTTTTCCTTCTTCGCCGCATCTGGTTCTGCTTCGCCCCCGCTCCTGCTCGCCCAGCCAACGCCGCCCAAGCCCGCTTGACCGCTGAGCATTGCCGCCATCGCCAACCAGCTCAGCTGCCGTTGTGCCGTCCATCAGCTGCCACCCCGACCGGTTGTTCTCTTCCCTTCCTTCGCTCGAGCCGCAGCTCGTCGCTGCATCTGCCGTGGTCGAGCCCTGCCAACCGCTGGCCGACTCGTCCAACCAACTCCCCAGTGCCGCCTCGATGCCTGAGCATCCCCATCACCGCCGCCAAGCACCCCCCAACCGCACCACCCGCCTCAACCAACTTCCTCTCCTTCCTTTTGGCTTTCCGCAGTTCGCTGCTGCCGCCATCGTCAGCTCGCCGCCCGCTGGTTCAGCTAGCGTGCCCGTCACCATCACAAGGTCACCGTGCCGCTCTGTTGCCACCGCTCACCGCCATCGCGCCGCCGTCACCGCCGCGTCGACACCGCCGCTGGTCATCGCCCTAGCCAACCAGCCTAGGCCTGGGCCGACTCATCGCCCACGTGACCAAGCCTCTCGCCCAATGCCGTGACCGTGCCCGCGCACGCGCTCGTGCACGCCTCTCACGTGCCTATGCATGTGCCTAGTCCATACTGTTCTTCGGGGCCATCTTAGGCCCGAGCCGACTTTTCCATGGCCAAAATCTAGTAAGTGACTTCATAAACCCTACCTAGTACATTAGGTATTATTAAACTTGTCTAGGGATTAATTAGTACCGGTTTAGAGGCTAAACGTGGAGTATGGTCGATATTTGCATGTGCGTAATTGTTATATTAAATTATGGTATTTATGGGGCTTACTTAGTGGCTATTTATGGTGGACTAAATGACCGTATTGTCGTGACATGTGTGGGGGGGAAATTGATATTTGATTGTGGCCGACTTGGATGGTTTTGGGTGCATATTAGTGGCTAAGATTGGTGGGTCAATGATTGGCTTGTTGTGGCATTTGTGTGTGGATTGGATGTTCGTATGTGGCCAATCAAATGTCGAGTTTGTGGGTTGGTGTGACTTGTCGGGAATTAGATTGAATTGTGATTATGGATCGCTTGGTGTAATTGGCGTGAAATTGATTGAATTGAATGGCATGTGTATGCCTGTCGATTGCAAGCTCGGATTGATCGGAGGGCTACGAACTTGGGACGTGTTGACGGCGGTCCGTGTGAAGGCTTGACTGGCCAGTGTGCCAAATGGAAAGACGGACTTGGGACGTGTTGACGGCGATCTGTGTGAAGGCATGAATGGCTGGTGTGTAAATGGACGCGGGCTTGAGACGTGTTAACGGTGGCCCGTTAAAGGTATGTTAGACCGGGACGTGTTTACGTCGGTCATTGGAAATTGAGCCCGGATTAGTCGGAGGGTTACAAACTTGGGACGTGTTGACGGCGGTCTGTGTAAAAGTATGAATGGCCGGTGTGCCAGATGGGCCTGAGCTGCAGTGGCGCGGGCTGTGAGAATGGACCTGAGGCGCAGTGGCGCGGGTCGTGAGAAAGATGTTCGGCCACGCATGCGATTTAAGTGTGATTGAAATGGCTGATTGAATGTGACTAAATTGGCTGGTTGAGCATATGATTGAATTAGCTGGTTGAATATGTGGTTGAATTAGTAAGATAAATTGCGTGCTAATGTGGTTGGCGTTTGAGCAATTGCGATGTGCTATTTAGTTACTATTACTGCATTACCATGTTATGACTAACGTGCAGTGTTAGCATAGGTTCGATGGCAACGTAAGTATAATGGTGCGAATTTTATAGGTTATGGGGTAGATTGCATGTACGACTTATCTGGGTACTCATTGGCCTACGTGGGGTATAGGGGGTTGCTTATTGAGACTCGTTCTCACGGTTATTATATAACCATTTCAGATCCGCAATCATGAGTGATTGGAGACGCTGCAAGGGTATCTCAGAGATCGAGGACGGATCAAGTACTCAGTATTTTGAACCCCCTTTGTAGAGGAGTTAAGTTTGCGAACTATTATTCCTTTTTAGGAATGTGGTTTTCTTGTTGTGGCCTAGCTTGAGGATTGTCTTTTTGTGGACGTCGTATGTATCTGTCAAGTGTAAGAATTTCAATTATTGTTTTGTGTTATTGTTACCCCTTGTTATTATTAATTGTCTGGATTGTTTCTATTTGTTTCCGCGCGTACCTAAACTCTAATGTTTGGGTTGGGTCGGTGATGTGTCTGGGACGTCACATTCAATGATCGATCATCGAGGGATGATCGCGCGCTCGTAGGGTGCGGGGCGTGACAAAATTGGATCACCTTGCTACTACAGTCCATAACGGCTCTTTGTTGAACTAGCCAGTCCATCCCAACAATCACATTAAAGTCATGCACAATTAAAATTGCCAAATCTATTCTTCCTTTTCTATCGATAATCACTATCTTACAATCAGGGTATCCCAACGCAATCAACACTTTATCGTTCAATGGCGTAGTCATACACAACATAACTTATAACGGCTTTGGCTCAATCCCAGTTCATACCGCGAGCCAGAAGCGGTAGCCGGTTTCGTTTGATCTCGCTCGATTGCTTGAGCCCTCTCATAGATTTCATGATAATCTTTCAAGTTTAATGAGATCATTTGACCGTAAAGGTCCGGCTTCAGCCCATCCCAGAATCTCCTAGCTTTGTCCGTTGGGTCCTCTACCATTATGGGGGCAAATTTGGACAACCTTGAGAACTCGGCTTCATACTGATCCACCAATACCTGACTCTGGCGAAGTCTCATAAATTCCCCAGTTTCTGCTCTCAGGCGCTTTTCGAGAAGTACTTGTCATTGAAGGTCTCAATGAAGATAGCCCAGTTCAGAGTAGTACTAGTGGGGAATACTTGACCTCTGGTGGCCCTCCACCAATCGCTTGCGTTGCTCTGAAGCTGGTAGATTGCTAATGCTACCTTCTCTTCCTCAATGCATTCGAGCATTTCGAAGGCTTTCTCTAGCTCTTCCACCCATCTTGGGGCGGCCTCAGCATTGCTTCTCCCATCAAATTTCGGGGGTTTCAACCTCAGAAACTGTTCTACTAGCTTAAACATTGGCCTGATCGCATTTACTCATACTGGACTGGGATTTTCACCAATCACATTATTCCCCTGGCCTCCATTATCTCCAACAATCTCACTAGCAGCTGCAGCGGCAACATTAGCACTTCGTTCCCCCTTCTGACTACCCGACAATATTCCCGCTTCCTCGAGCGCCCACCAGATTTCATCCAACCTAGGGTCCCCCATGATTCCAGCTAACGAGGCTACGCGACCTCGACCTCGACCTCGACCGCTCATCTTACTAAATCTCACAAAAGCTCACCTGCTATAATCCCACGCAGGAATTAGAAACCTAGGTCAACTATCCCAGTTTAAAGCCCTAGGAAACAAATCACAACAACAATTCATTAAACAGGTACCCAATTACAAACAACACCTAATCACAACCAACAGAGTTCGTGCACTTACCTCAAGTCCTAACGCACCTGTACCTCACATATTGTTGCATAAAAATCACTCAGCGATCACAATCACACAGTCTGGGGTACGCATGGCACACAAGTCTCTCTAACTGGCTACCCCAAAGTCATCGCTTCTTATCACTCTAGACTTCGACCATCTTGGCTCAAGCTAACCTTGCTTTGATACCAAATCAACTGACATGTCACGCCCTAGACCCCACCGAGCCCGCGACATCCCATCTATGGTCGAATTGAACGCGATGTCCCAAGACACGTCGCCGACCCAAACGAACTACGCAAGCAAAAGAAAAATAAAACAATCCAGACAACTAACATGATGATCAAAAGCATAGCACGAAACAATAATTGCATAATTTCATAAAGCAGTCACTATTACAAAACGGTAATCCGGGTTACCAATTTAAAATCACAATTTCAAAGAGGGGCGGTGGTTGACAAGTTTATTTCCTCTACAAAAAGGTACTCAAATGATAGGATAAACTTGATCTATCCTTCAATCCCTGTAATACTCTGGCAGCATCTCCGAATCGATTACGGTCGCGGATCTAAAAGTGGTTATATAATAACCCTGAGAACGAGTCTCAATAAGCAACACCTTAAACCCTACATAGGCCAATGTGTACCCAGACAAGTCGCACAAGCAATCTAACTCTCAACACAAAGAATTCAGGTCATTATACTTACCTCGCCATCAAACGCATGCTCTGCACGTTAGTTAAACGTGATAATGCAATATTAATAACCTAATAACATATCACAATCATTCAAGCACCAACCACACTAGCACTCAATCAATCCAACCAATTCAATCACACATTCAATCAACCAGTCCAATCAGTTCAATCAATTTAATTACACTCAACTCGCATGCGTGGCCGAACAACTTTCCACAACCTCCCAGGTCCTTTCACACTGCTCGTGCCACTGCGCCTTAGGCTTAATCTTATAGCCCGCGCCACTGCGCCTCAGGCTTAGCCCTCAAATCAAGCCAGGCTCGATCCCGCGTAATCACACCTTAGGATATTTTTCCCCTTCCAATGACCCGCGTAACCTACGCCTAAAGTCTGGTCATGTCTTTCTCGCCACATCCGCGTAACCACGCCTCAGGTTGGCAGCCCCTTAATCAATCTGGGTTTTTCTCATGCACATGCGCCACACCACAATTCATCATTCTCACAAGTCGTACCAATCAAACTCAAGGCATGCTCACCACAATATTCCACCAACCCGACCTTCAAGTCGATCACATTCAACTATCAATTCCACTCACAAAAGCCACGATAAGCCAATCATTGATCGATCAACAATAGCCACAATTATGCACCCATAATCATTCTAATTCCAAATCACAAGCTCGCGATTCCGACATTCAAGCCGGCCACAATCACACGTCAATTTTCCCCACACACGCCACGACAATACGGATATTTAACCCACCATAATTAGCCACTAATTAAGCCCCACAATTATCACAATTTAATCTAACAAATACACAATACGAATATTGACCCTAATCCACATTTAGCCTTTAAACCGGTACTAATCACGTCCTAAACAAGTTTAAAAATACCTATAGTCCTAAATAAGGATTAGGAGGTTACTTACTTCAATTTGGCTAGGGAAAAATCCACATGGGCTCAAAAAAACCCGGATGAATAGTAACGGGTGAGGGCGCGACGAGCGTAGGCCTCGGCCACAGCTCGACACATGACCCGGCACACGGCCACAGTCCGGGGCAATTTGGCAATGGTCTGGGCATGCTTGGGCTGGCTGGGCACCGGGCTAGGCAAGCTCGGCCACGACCCGGGACGCTCGAGCGA
Source organism: Syzygium syzygioides (assembly GCA_031216285.1). Lineage (NCBI taxonomy): Eukaryota > Viridiplantae > Streptophyta > Magnoliopsida > Myrtales > Myrtaceae > Syzygium > Syzygium syzygioides. Next base: position 7,797,607 of record CM062251.1, on the reverse strand, counting down.
CGGCGACGACAACGGTGGTTGGGTTGTCCCGACAAGTACGACAACTGCAAGTGGCTAGGCAAGGTCGTCGGAGGCTGGGTGGTGGCAGACGGAGCTGCGGCGGCGATTGGACGAGGCGACACCAGGGAGAGTTCAAAACAAGGGAGGCGTCGGGGAGGAAGAAAAAATAGGGGAAGGGCGATGGTGGCAGCTAATGGGGGCGACAGGGCGGCAAAGGTGGCTCAGGGGAGAGATTGGGTGGCGGAGGTAGACCGACAGCGGCCGCAATGACGGCACGGGCAGCGGCGAAGCCAGGGGCGAAACAGGGGAAGGCGTCGGGCAAGAGAGAAACAGGGGGAGAGGAGGTCGCGCGGTGGCTGGAGGCGGCATAGCAGCGTTGTGGGTGGCCAGGCGACGGAGGACAGGCCGGCGGACGGCTGGGCAATGCCGAGCCGCTGCAGACATAGCGGCAAACTGCTACTCGTGTGCAACGCAGGCAGGGCCAGCGACAGGCGAGCAGGGCCGGCGAGCGGCGGTCGTAGGCAATGAGCAGTGGCACGGCTCGGTCAAGCGATGGCAGCGCGAGGCGAATGACGGCTGGGCTGGTCCCTGTGAGCAGCAAGCAAGAGGCCAGAGCAGTCGCTGCCGGAAGAGAAGACCAGCGAAGAAGAAGAAGAAGAGAGGAAGAAAAGAAAAGAAAAAGGAAAAAGAAAGAAAGAAAAGGAAGTGAGAGAGAAGTGGATGGGTCTGACTGGGGGGGAAGGGAACACGCGCGGTAGAGGGTGGCGTGCGGCAGAGGAGATAGAGAGAGAGAGTCAACGCGCACTTGAGCGTGATCCAACGGTCCGATTTCAATTCTAAAAATGATCCTACAGTCCAAATTAATTCTAGAATATAATAAGAGACAAAAGCCCAAAAGAAATTAACTCAAAACACACTACAAGAGAGGTCTACTAGTCCAAATTCATACCTGATCAAAAATCCACATTTTATATATCCTGGGTAATCTCGAGGCTGGCACAATAATATCGACACTATTCAATTAAATTCATCCCGGAATTCCAAGAAATTCGATACCAAAGTTTGGGCTCTAAGTAACGATAAAATTCGATTGAATGTGATTCTAGCGAAATCTCAAATTTAAAAACAATAACCGGGAGTAATCAGTTCTTGGGCGAGATTTTACTATAAGCACACTGACGAATTACATGTTTTATAAATCCCAAAAATGGGTCGAAATTCGGAATGTCATATTTGGCGAGATTGACCTCGCCAACGCCTAGGTTGGCGACGGCGCGACGGTGAGGTCGACCTCACCAAATCTAGGCAAGGTCGAGCCTCGCCCAGCCAAGGCGAGGCCGACCTCGCCGTTGCCATCGGCAAGGCCAGAGGCGAGGTGGCAGCAAGGGCCACGATGCCCTCGCCAGCCTTGTCCTATAGCCGGTTGCCGGTGCTAGTCACCGGCCATGGCCAAGGAAGGGAAGGGAAGGGAAGGGAAGGAAAAACAAGAAAGAAATAACAAAAAAAAATTAATAATATTTTTAAAATATTATTAATAAAATAAAATTTTGTAGAGTTACCAAACGCATTTCTATTCTTTTTCTATTCTAAGAATAGAAATTTTGGGCAATTATCAAATGGGTTCAAATGCTTAGAAATTATTTTCCAACACATAATAAAAAAAAATTATTTCTGAGCAGAATCTGTTTTCGAGTATAGAATTTTTGTCGTACACAGCTTTAGTGTTTATCAGACTCAATCATGGGTTTGGTGGCCAATGGGCATGCGCAAGCCCAACCCTAGCTATAAGTGCCTAAAGGCCTCTTTGGGCAAGCATAGATATGGCTGTAATTGAGGGTCCAGGCGGGCTAGGCTCTAGCCTAACATGTCCAGTCCGCAAGTTTATTATATATTTTTACTTTCATGGGTGGGTCTAGTCTATAAACTGTGGCTGGCCGAAGGCTCGACCTGAGCCTGCTCATTTATCAGTTTTTTGTGTACATTTACTTGCAAACGAAAGTACTTACTCATTGGAAAACCAGATTAATCTCCTAAAGTCATGCCAATTCTTCCATCCCACGGTACCCTGGTAATTATCGAGACAAGAGGTCCCCAGAGGTTATCCTAAAAATGCTTTCCTCATTGGGACACGACATATGTTTTTTTTGGATCACAACTTAATATTGAGTTTTCAATAACTTCACGGATCTGTTTGGGGTACTGGCACGTGCGATTTAGACAAAGGGTATGGATACAATGAATAAAAACTTTCCAATGAGATAGCATGCATGGCATATGCGATGAATGACAAAGGGCATTTAATTTAGTATTTTATTGTTCCTCATTAGCAAATATGAAAGAAAATTCTACAGAAGAGGCAAAGTAATTCCAATAAGTCGTGCGGGGATCGATTAAGATTCAAATGTCGGCAGCAGCCCCGGAAATAACGACTAGTTGGTCTTGATAATGACATGTTTCTTCATTAAAGAAATCAATTATTGACTCTATTTTTTATGTTATCCTATTTGTTGGCCAGATTATTATATTTGTATTAGAAAACTAATTTCAACTGATCCCTAACCTTGGATTACTTCACGACCGTCTACACAAAAGAAAGTCATGACAAACTTATCAATTTATACCGGGAAGAAAGCAAAATCTTTCAATTTGTTGGGCAAGAAATTGGAACCCGACTTTTCCAAGGGTTTTCATTAATGACCTCAACTTAGGTGGCAGCGGAGGCTCCGATGTTTTTATCAAAGTTTCGTTGATGTCTTAATGAGTCGCAATCGCTGATTCGTTCTATCATAAATTTTCATATTGCTCTATTTTCATAAAACATGATTTGGATGAACCATTATTTTTTTGATAATATATATTATAAAGTTAACGATATACCCCAAAACTGAGCGGGATGTTTTTCAAAAAGCTGCTGCAACTATAAGGAGTTTGCAAACATATTATATAAGCATCAACAGCTCTTTCGCGGCTGCAATTGCCACGAGAGAATAATAAGATAAAAAGTTTGGACAGAAGTGATGTATTAAAATTTTAATGGACAATTCTACTACTCAGTTTGCCAAAAGGGGATAAATTTCCCTGCATGGGGTTTTTTTTTATATGATTAGTAAATTTTGATACTTGCTGGCAAATCGGTATAGATGGCAACTTGTTGGTGAAGTTTTCCTATGGCAATTTACTGGCATAGCTAGCAATTTACCAATGTTAAATGCATCAGTCATCAAATTTCTTTAGAGATTACAACTCAAGTGAAAACTTAGATGCAAAATTAGTAACTTACCGATGAATTTAACAACTTTAGCCTACAAAGTAGTAAGGTTGGTTCCAAGGTAAGAAGTTACCCAACTTCTAGTGGAATGCAAGTCTTTTACTTTTACAACGTAAAACAGAACCTTAACAGGGAAACTTTTTGTTCTAAACAAGGCTGAAAGAGAAAAGCGGAAGAATTTGTACAGAGTTGACCGATAGAACCAAATTCTATAACATCTGTGAATGGATGCTATATATATTTGAAGTAAATTACTCAACCTAAACTTTGACATATGTCAATTATTCTCTGGGGAGCATATCAGTCTCTTCTTCTTCTTCTTTTTCCTTTAAGGAGTTCCAGGACATTGTCACTTTGTGAAAAATTTATTCGGTTTTCTCTCTGTCTAGTTTTATAATACCTAGGGGATGAAACCACAGCAAAAAAAAATCAAGAAGTTATAATTTGGTTGGTTCTACGAAGTAATTCTGAATTATGAAAAAGAACATTGAAATTCACTAGAATTCTTTTGTTACATGTCCACAAATTCATATTTTTTCATTTCAATGAATGTTCGTAAGAGTAAAAAAACATTGGTAAAAGAAATAACAAGTGACGATTTCTAAATAACCTGTTGAGATCTTACCAACACTTTTATAGAAAATCTAACTTCTTTATAGTTTACAAATTACCACCATTTTTATTTGCATAACTTACTAATGTTTCAAATTTTTCTAGCTCTTCCAACCTAAATTAGAATATATTACAAACTTGTCAAGTTTAATTAGCAACTAGTTTTGAATTATCAATTCTCATTTGAGTTATTTAACACGCTTAATTATTTTTCTTATTCATCAACTTTCATTTGCATTGCTTAATGAGCCCTTACATTTACTAACTCCTACCACCCAAATTACCGTGACTTATCAACTTTTCTTGGAGTAAATTACTACATAGTATTTGGTCAGCAACTCTCATTTGAGTTATTTGTCGACATTTATTTGGGTTTTTTAATTTTCCAACTTTTATTATATATAAAAACTTTTAATTACGTTTTTCAACAACACCTTAAATTTACCAACTTTTTCAAAATTATCAATCTTAATTAGAGCCACTTATCAAATTTTGTCCGATCAAGTCACCAACTAGTTTTGGATTACCAAGTCTCAATCAAGTTACTTACTAAGCTTACTTTTTCTTTTAATTACCTACTTTTCTTAGTGTTTACAAATAAGTAATGGTAACTAACTCAAAACACAAAATTAGTTGGTAATGAAAACTTGATAATCGCTCTAGATGAGCTTGGTGATTTCTAAAACGAGTTGGTGAGTTTAAGTTAGTAAGTACGACAAATGAAAGTGCTAATTCAATGGAAACATTGGTAAGTTTAAACTAAAAGTTGTTTGTAATTAGCTCAAATCAAATTGAAAAATTTCGAATAACGATGGGCAATTTTACACAATTGTTGGTAAATTTAAGGTGTTAGTAAGAAAGGTACATAACATTTTGTAAAAGATAAGGACATTTTTAGATAAAATAAACGTCGATAACTATAATATAAGATTGAAATAAAAAAACTAGTTGATAATCGCTATAGTTAACTATAGTAATTTCTAAAATTAGTTGGTAAATTTAACATGTTGGTAAGTAAGGAAAATAAAAATGATAACTCAACAAAATAGTTGATAAAATTATATAAATGAAATAAAAGAAACGTTTTGGTAAGTAACTCAAATGAGAGTTGATAAATAAAAACTACTTTATAACCTAATGGAAAAAAGTTGGTAAGACAAATAGAGGTCGGTAAATTCATATAAGATCAATAAATTTAAGACGTTTGTAAGAAAGAATGTTGGTAAACCAGAATAAAAGTCAATCAAAATAAGGAACCAAATAAATTATTTATAAATAACTCTAATGAGGATTGATGCCCCAAAGTAAGTTGGTACTTCAGTGGGAAAAAAGGTGGTAAGTCACTGAATTAAAGATCAATAAATTCATATGAGAGTTAGTAAAATTGAAAAGTGGGTAAGAAAGACAAATAAAAGTCAGTATAAAGAAAAGTTAGTAATTTGCAAACTATACAAAAGGTGCTTGTAATTTCATTAAAGTTTTTGTAAATTACCCACAAGTCACCGAAAAAAATCAAGTGATCGATAATTTGTTTTTACCAACAGTTTACTAAGTGAGCGTATGAACTCTTTTAAAAATCTACAATTACGGGAAAAAAAAAGTCCTTTTTCTTTGAAATGAAAAACTAGGACTGTCCACTCCTCAAAATTTATTTTTTGTAACCTAAAACCCACACAAGTCTAAAAAAAATAGAAAAAAATGTGGTCCTAATTGAATAGATCACATAGGATAGCATGAAGAATCTTCTTACGAGATCTTCTGTTTGTTTCGCATAAAATAAATAATTTGGAAAATATATTCCTAAAAAAAATCATTTATATTGTTTATAAAAATGAATAAACGAAAAGTATTATCATCATCCACAAAAATATTTAGACATAAATAGTTGTCTATAATGAAAAAATTTTTCATTAACTAATTATCTCAAGCGATTATTTTTAGGAAAATTTTTTTTTTAGATCGCTCATTTTTTGTGAAACAGATAAAACTTTGCAATTGAGTATTTTATTGAAATAGTTTCAAATGATCAAAAGAAGAAAAAATCTTTGACCTAAATATTCTTCCAGATACGGTGCTAATTTAATATTGCCATAAAATTGAGTCTGTTGATGAAATAGTTTAAAATGATCAAAACAAGAAAAAAAACCTTTGACCAAAACATTCTTTCAGATTCGGTGCTAATTTAACATTGCCAAGTTAAATAAAAGCCCCCAGGCGTAAAGACTGGCTGACAAAATCTAATTGAAGGGCTCTTTTAACGCTACTTCTGTCTCTATCCTCCAGCCAAAACCGCTTATAATATGGCGACTGGTCACATTTTAACCTTTTTGGAAGATCATAAGATATAGTTTTTGCGAGTGGGAACATGTAAATAGATGAGCCGACCACAGAAACTGACAAAATGTACTGAGATTACTGCACGGAAAATTAGGGTTTAGAAGCTAGCTGGCGGAACAGTGCAGACGTGGTAGGAGACGAAGAATATTACCGTGGTCTTTCTCTGTCTTGCTGTCTATTAGTTGTTCTTTTTCTTTGCCGTGTGAGTGTTTCTGATAAAAAAAGACTACATGATGTGCGAAGGAGGAGATATAATATGCTGACCGACATTGGAAAGTGCCCTTAATTGACATTTCTAGATGATCAGGTGGAAATCATCAGGTATTGGACATGTTGAGTTTTGAGCCTCTTCCTGTGGAATGTCGGTGGTGATCCCATTTGAATCTTAATTCGCAGATTGATTAGGGCCTCTCTACGCAAAATGCCATCTATTTACTTTTGTGAAGAAGTTTTCGACATGAGTACTCTCAATATGTTTTGTGAAATAATCCACGCTTAAAAAATATTTTGCTCATTTTCCTTGGCATTTCATTCTCTTAGAAAATTAGATGATGGAAAGTCTTTTCATAATCAACTTTGTATTAAAACTCAAAATGACTTGCTCTATAGAAAGCCAGAAATCATTTTGCAGAATACAACTTAACCTCCCCAACCCTAGACCTTAACATCTACACCTGGATCCCCAGGGCTCTACTCGAGGTCAGTTTTTCCAAAAATTTGTTTCAGAATTTTCTATAACAAAGATTAGAATGTAAGTTCTATCTCATCTACAAAGGACAACCAAACACAACAAACTTAAAGCATTTATTTCAAGATAATTTTCTTTGACAATATTTTTCGGTAGAGTTCATTTTGTATAAAACAGAAGGAGACGAAATCTGGCTAACAACTACAAAAGCTCATATGAATAATATTTTAAAGGTTCCATACACGCGTTTATTACCGAATAAAGCACCTCTCGAATATAAAAAGGTGAAAAACTAAAAAAGAAAGTCACTCAAGGGACCTTAATAGACTAAAAGGAAATGTACTTAATATTTTATTTATAGATCCTCCTTAATGACTCATTGCACACGTCAAATTTTTTTCCCCTTTTAGGGACCAAGTGCTCCACTTCTATTAATAGGCCCAGTCGAGATCTGTTATGTTCTAGAAAACACTAGCTACCAATTCTGTTGTCAAGTAAAACACATACAAGCACACCCCCACTTCAGAAACCTAGGATATAGTAAAAGAGAAATATGATAAAGGATTATCCGACAGGCTTCAGGTTCCATCCAACCGAGGAAGAGATCATCTCTTTCTATTTGCGCAACCAGCTCGAGGGCTCGCTACAAGACCGGCTCCGCCGGATCATTCCAGTCCTTGACATTTACGCCACCGAGCCATGGAATCTCCCTGGTAAAAGAATAAGAAATCATGCATGCATTTCTTTGTTTCTCGACGTTTCTCGTTCATTGTCACTGAAGCGGAATCGCGGGTTCTGATAGATGTGCAAACTTGCCTCGAATTGTCCGTTAAGTTTTCGCTTTCTCTTGTGGTGTTTTGTTGCTGCAGAACTTTCTGGAGAACTGTGCCGAGAAGAAAAAGAGCAGTGGTTCTTCTTCGCTCCGATGCAGGAGAGAGAAGCCAGAGGAGGGAGACCGAGCAGAAGCACGGCGGTGGGTTACTGGAAGGTGACCGGATCGCCTGGTTACGTCTACTCGTCGGACAACAAAGTGATTGGGATGAAGAAGTCCATGGTCTTCTACGTGGGAAAAGCTCCAACAGGAACAAAAACCAAATGGAAATTGAACGAGTACAGAGTCACAGAAACAATCTCACCTCCCAATTCCAATCCTGCAAGTTCTAGTATGCCCAAGTTTAGGGTAAGCGCGTGTTTGACCTAATTGAATTTGCTCTTCATTTTTGTTAATTGCATGATCAGTCTTGAACTTTGGTGAGCGATATCAAGCGGTGGAAATCATTATTTACACAAGCATTTTTTACTTGATCCATTAATGACTTTATATATTTTTGACATTAATAAGCAAACTGTAAAGTGTAAACATCCATAAACTCATCTCTTCTTTTAGCCAGTGCAATTGAAGTTTGGACTTTATTAGATGAGTCACATTTTCTTCATCCTTGGTTGGAGGAACCAGTATTCTGGCCAGCAAGCTACACTCATGGACTTCACTAGATTTATTCGTAATTAAGTTTGCAGGCGAGTGATGTTCATATTTATAACCCACATAGTGGAGGTTTGATAGGACAAACTTTCGAACTATAGCCCTTATTAAGAATTAGCGCAGTAAATTAAAAAGATGAGGCCACTAGCTTAGCTTGCCAGTGCTATGTACTAGTGTATCAGAAAACATTCATCTTATCATTTTTTCCCGGGGTGCAACAAATTCGTTTATATGTTTTTCCCCTTGCAACATCGTAGTTGAGGCATGAATGTGCGCTGTGCCGAGTATACGTTGTGTCTGGGAGCTCTCGAGCATTTGGTCGTCGGCCACTGAAGTTGGTGGCTGGAGAAACAACACCAGGTGGACATGGCGGTGGCACCAGCAGCAGATCGGCATTCTCATCAAGGCCAGAGATAGAAAGTAATGCTGGAATTTCCAGTGACATAGAGAGAACAAGTATGGTAATAGAAGAACCTATATGGGAATGGGAACAACTCAATTGGTTTTGGCACAGTCCTTAGAAAAAAATCCATTTTTTGTATGGATCTCATCCATGGAAACAATCAAACTCCCGATGGAAAAAGGGTAATGTCCTCAAATTATGTGCTTATACAAGAGAATAATAAAACATCTTGATCAAGATCCAGTATGTCTACTTTCGATTTTATGAGCTTTTTTCTTTTAGATTTTGCTGTACTGCTAAGTGTTCTTATATTTCGACAAAAAAAAAAGGTGTTCTTATATAGGTAATATATATAGAATTGTTTGTTCAACTCCTGCATGCAATTGCAAAAAAGTTAAAGACATCGAAAATTTGAACAAGTAATAAAGCAAAAACCAACAACGTACTTAGGTAGTTTGACAATTTAACTATCCCTGGGCAAAGGAGTTGTTTCACTATGTGATCACGAAAAATTACAGGTGAGAATCAAGAACAAACCCTTACCATCCGAAACCCTAATTATAGTAGTCGCATAAGAACACATGAAAAGACGAGATGTCTCTTAGGGATTCTACGGGACAAGAAAACCCTAAACACTCACCAAACAGGAATTACCTTTCCATTTTTCTCCCCTTTTTCTATCTCAAAGACTTGCATGCATCTTCCTTTGTTGAATTCCTTCCACTGCAGAGACAATTTAGAAGTTCCTATAGAGTACTGTAGCGGGTACTACTGAAATGCATAATACTATAGCATACCACATAGCTTACCATTCATATAATGGTGATCTGAAAATAAACAGGTGTACATAGATAAAAGCTTGGATGCATATTTAAAGTGTAAGATCTACTTTCAATGTCTTTCTCTCCCTTCAAGAAAAAAAAATTCTCTTCGGCCACTTTCTTCATGTCGCTCTATTCCAATTTGGCTCCTAGAGATGGCCTTAAAGCCCCACTTATTCAAAATAGGATTAATACCACAAAAAACTCCAAACTATGTCAGTTATGACATATTTACCCTAAACATTTTTTGTGACACTAAAAACTCCAAATTATACTCGTTGTGACACATTTACCACAAACTTTGTTTTGTGATACCAAAACCCCAAACTATACACTTTATAACATATTTACCCTTCATTACAATTCCATCCAAATCACTGTTCATGCCACTGTTCATCATCTTCTCCATGAAAAATTGCACTGTTCATCATCTTCAAAGTTGCTATTCATTGCCTTCTCGCTCGGCCAAAGCTCTTCTGGAGCTCATCCGTCGCTGCCCATTGCCACCTGGACCTATGGGAGCTTCGTCATAGTTGCCGAACATGGCGGCCACTCGAGCTCGAAGCTTGGCCATGGCCACTCCGCTCGTGCTCAAAGCTTGGCCATGGCGGCCGCTCGAGCTCGAAGAGCTGAGGCTGCTGAGAGAGGAAGGCGGAGGTGGTGATCGATTGGACGGAGTGAGGAGGGGGATTGCGGAGGGCGTGGAGGAAAGTGCGAGTCCGGGCGAAGATGGACGCCTGAGACGCCATTGATGGGAGCTCGGAGAAGGAGGAGGAGGAGGAAGACAACGACGATGGGACAACATTGAGGAAGACATTCGGGTACTAATTCCTTGTCTTCAGCTCTTATCAAGAATCACTACCTTTAATCAACCACGAGTTTTTATCTTTCTTCGAACGCAGATTAATAAATGCACCCCCTGTTGTCCTCGTTTGGGTTTTTCTCAAATTTCTTTTTGCTGCTTGAGGCGGTGTTGTGGGTGGCTTGATTTGGTATCAAGTTTGAGTTTTTGCATCGTCTGCTTCTTCGAAGCTTGTTCTGATGATGTGGGGTTTTTGAATTTGTACGGGAATTTTTAGCTTCATTGGAGGTATGGTTCTCTGATGGCCTGGAATACCCAGAAAACACATGAAGTGCCGACCTATGTAAATATTACTGGTTTTAAAGCTTTGAGCTCGAGCGGCCACCATGGTCAGCGACTACGACAAAGCTCCTGGAGGTCTAGGCGGCAACGGGCAGCGATAGACGAGCTCCAGAAGAGCTTCAGCAGAGTGAGAAGGCAATAAACAGTAACTTCGAAGACGATGAACAGTGCAATTTTTAAATTTGGAAATGACAAAGAACGGTGATTTTAGATGGAATTGTAACGAAGGGTAGATGTGTCACAAAATGCATAGTTTAGAGTTTTTGATATCACAAAAAAAAATTGAAGTAAATGTATCACAATTGACATAATTTGGAGTTTTTTATGTTGCAAAAAAAGTTTGGGGCAAATATGTCACAAGTGACATAATTTTAGATTTTTTGTGATATTAACCTTTCCAAATAATCCATCCAGGTGAACGTCCACTTACCAATATTTTATTCACCAAATGATGCTTCCACTCTCCCCAAAGTTTTTCTGGTCTTTTACCGGTAGTATATTGGAGAAATATAAAAAATCCTTCTCTTTTGACCCAATGACCATCTACATAACTCAATTTTTTCAAATATCATCCACACATGTACCTTTAAGCATAACCCGACATTTAAATTACAAATTTTCTCTCCTTACAAACTCATTTCAGCATATTGCTTATATTTATATCTCTCAGTTTTTAATTGATTTTGAGTGCTTTTATGTGGATGTAAATGCATGGGATTTTGGGGATGGGCTTTTTTGGAAAGAAACAACATTCTTTTAAGTAGGGAGACAAGGATAATTAATAGATGTAATGGTACAAAATGATCTCCAAAAGTAAAATTCGGGTATTTACTTGGTATTTTCAAAAGAAGAGTTATTTAAGTGATTGCTCGATGGGTGAAAGCAAAAGTATGTTGTTGGTGTTTGTCCTCGTACATAAAGTGATAAGAGGACTACAGTTTCGGCAATTTTTTATCGGTAGAGAAAGGAGTTTTAAAATCGAACTCGTCTCTATCACTAAAGCGACTTTCGAGCTTAATTATTTTATGGCAAGTTAAATTTCTCCAAAGCAACCGTCGTCCCACTATCTTCAAAACGCCAATGGCGTTTTCCTCGTGCTTTCCGAGCATTATATGTATGGAGAGTCTAGAAAATTAACTCAGACAATTGACAAAGCCAAATCTATCACCAATTCTTCGACTTTGTGCCTTGTTCAATGATTGCTTCAGCTTGTAAGTGACGAAAGTCTTTCTACGAGGCATAGGAAATTTCTGTGAAACTTTAGTCCAGTACGTGTATTTCTCTTCCTACATTCATTTCAGTTTTCGAATACGTCATATCTAGTTTCATGAGATATGATTATCAATCGGTAAAGTTGAAGAACAAACATAGTTTAACAGGGTCAATTTCTCCTGGCGAGCGTCAGACGGATAGTCGGCGATAGAATTGGACTTTTGGCATGATTTCTTTCGGATTATAATCTCTTGGACCTACTTTACAAATCCTCTAAAAATGAATTCGGTAGATAAGGCATTTTGCCTTGCTTTTCTTTATATAAAAGGGATAAAGTCATAAAAACCTTAAACTATATTCACAGTGACACAGTTACCATAAATTTTTTTATGATATTATAAACCCAAAACTTATAAATGTATGACATATTTACCCCAAACTTTTTTCCATAACACCAAAAACCCCAAGCTTATATCTGCGTAACACATTTATCCCAACTTGTACCCTTATGACACAATTACCCTCCATCAAAATTCCGTAAATGAACACTGCTAAAACTCTTATGTGTCTGCCTATATGGATGACAAAAAACAAACGGTGCTGAAAATGTCAACTCATTTTATCTTTTTCCTTTCTCATTTTCTTTTTTTAACTACTCTTTCGTTTTCTTCCTTAGTTTTGCAACAGTGAGGATGGTGGTGGTAGGAACGGCAGCAGTGGTGAGGGTGGGGTGGAGACGAAAGAGGAAGGAAAAAAAGAAAAACAAAAAAATATATTAATAGAAGATAAATGTGTTTCGCAAGGTTAAGTTTAGGATTTTTAGTGTTATAAATATAAGTTTGAGATAAACGTGTCACAACAATGCAAATCTGGGGTTTTGTGTCACAAACAAAAGTTTGGAATAAATGTTTTACATGAATACAAGTTTTGGATAAATATGTCTTTACAAATTTGAGGTTTTTGGAGTCATAAAAAAATTAAGATAAATGTGTCACAGTGAGCATAATTTAGAGTTTTGGTGGCTTTCTATATAAAATGTAAATCAACGCAGTGATAAATTATGGCAAATGTTTTCTAATCATTAATTTTTTTGAAACCAACGAAAACAAATCTCTTTAGAAAATGGCACTTGGCACTTGTCTTGATTGTGAATTCCAGTAGCTGTAAGCAAGAACAATATATACCAGTAGACCGTTTGCTACTAAACAAAACAAAACAAAAAATTTGTGCCAATTAACGATGAGCAAGTAGCCATCGTTAGAAAATGTAGCATTTCTAGAAAATATTTTCCGGATTGAAACCTAAATATGAACTAGAAAACGTTTTTCCGCCATTTGGTATGGAAAATTTGATTTGATTTTCCTTGGTGCACTCTTTTAAAAAATATTATTTTTATTTTTTATTTTCTTTTTAAAAAAAATCTGATTTGGCTCAACCTCATTGGACTTGAGCATGGTGCTGGGGGCTCGAGCTCGGCCTCAATGGACCCAGGCCTAGCTATCAAAGACTTGGTCCTAAATGCCAGAACCCGGGAACTAACATTCGGGTTTTCAAGCCCAAGTGAATTTTGAGTCCAAGCGTCAATATTTAGTCATATTTTGAAAAATGTTTTCCAACTTTTCAAAAGAGCAAATCATTTTTGTGAATTTAAGCATATGTTTTCTGTTGACTAGGAAAATATTTTCGATGACCCATTTTCCTAAGCCAACCAACGCAAAAAATGAGGAAAATATTTTCTGTGAAACAACTGGAGCCTTAAATATTCTTCCAAGTTCGGTACTAATTTAATATTGCCAAGTTAAATAAAAGCTCCAAAGCGTATAGACTGTCGACAAAATCTTCTCTCTTTTTTTTTTGTTTGGTCGGAAACCATATCTAATTGAAGTGCTCTTTTAACGCTACTTCTTCTCTATCCTCCAGCCAAAACCGCTTATAATATGGCGACTGGTCACATTTTAACATTTTTGGAAGATCATAGGATATAGTTTTTGCGAGTGGGAACATGTAAATGGATGAGCCGACCACAGAAACTGACAAAATGTACTGAGATTACTGCACGGAAAATTAGGATTTAGAATCTAGCTGGCGAAACAGTGCAGACGAGGTTGACTATACGTGTTCGGAGACGGAAAAAAGTACTGCGGTCTTTCTCTTTGTCTTGCCTGTCTTAGTTGTTCTTATTGTTTGCCCCGTGAATGTTTTCGGTAAAAAAAACATGATGTTGGAAGAATGAGGTATTATACAGACTGACAATGGAAACCAGGATGGCCCAGCAGCGCTAAGGAAAAGAAGTATCCTTAATTGACATTTCTAGATGATCAGATAGAAATCATCAGGTATATTGTACATGTTGAGTTTTGAGTCTCTTTCTGTGGCGTGCAGGTGCCGATCCTATATCAATCTTCACTAAGCAAAATGCAATCTATTAAATTTTTTAAAAGGCATCAAAAAGTTTTCGACGTGAATGCTCAATTTGTTTTGTTAAAAATTCAGCGGAAAGTCCTTTCATAATCAACTTTGTATTTAAATTCAGGAATTTGACTTACTCTTTAGAAAGTCAGAAATCATTTCTCAGAATACAACTTAACTTCTCCCGAGACAAGGTCATTCCGAGTGCCTGAACACAGGCGTCTAGCTTACGGATAACGAACCCTAACACTTGGGCCCCTGAAAGCTTGACCCCTTGGACCCAAGGGCACAACAACCCAGACCCAAGACCTTAGCATCCACACCTCGATCCCCAAGGCTCTACTCAAGGTTTGTTTTTTCCAAAAAAATTGTTTCAGAGTTTTTTCATAACAAAAATCAGAATGTAACTTCTATCTTATTTGCAAAAGATAACCAAATACAACAAACTTAAACCATTCATTTTCAAGATAATTTTCTTTGAAAACATTTTTTAGTAAAGTTCATTTTCTATCAAATAGAAGGAGACGATATCTAGCTAACCAACCACAAAAGGTCATATGAACAATAAAAATGCCTATGTAACGTTTATTAATCTATTATGAAATTGATAGCTCGTTTTGGACCAAAAAAAATAACAAATAATTAGAAATTATTGTGGAGTCCACTACTTTAAGAATTTGTGGCGCATAACATGTTATGCTAGCAAAGCCTTATGGATAATATTTTAAAGATTTCATACACACGTTCATTATCAAATTAAGCAACTCCCAAATATTTAAAAAGTGAAAGAAAAGAAAGTCACTCCAAATGGACCTTAATCAACTAAAATGAAAAAATTGGACCCCAAAAAAAACTTAACTGAAATGTACTTAATATTTATTTTATCGATCCTCCTTATTGAATCATTGCACACGTCAAGATTTTTTCCTCTTTTAGGGATCAAGTGCTCCACTTCTATGTACAGGCCTAGTCCAGATCTATTATGTTCTCGTAGACCAAAGCTACCAATTCTGGTGTCAAGTTCAACACATGCAAGCACATTTCCACTTTAAAAACCTAGGATGATGGAGGACCATCCGACAGGCTTCAGGTTCTATCCAACCAAGGAAGAGCTCGTCTCTTTCTATTTGCACAACCAGCTCGAGGGCTCGCTACAAGACCGGCTCCGCCGGATCATTCCAGTCCTTGACATTTACGCCACTGAGCCGTGGAATCTCCCAGGTAAAAGAACAAGAAATAATGCATGGCATTCCTTCATTTCTCGATATTCCTCATTTTTGTCACTGAAACGGAATCGTGTGAGCTAACTTGTCACGAATTGTAATAGAAGTTTTTGCTTTCTCTTGCTGTGTTTTGTGTGTTTTGTTGCTGCAGAGCTTTCCAGAGAGCTGTGCCGAGAAGACAAAGAGCAGTGGTTCTTCTTCGCTCCAATGCAGGAGAGAAGCCAGAGCAGGGAGACCGAGCAGAAGCACGGTGGTGCGTTACTGGAAGGCAACCGGATCGCCCAGTTACATCTATTCATTGGACAATAAAGTGATTGGGATGAAGAAGTCCATGGTCTTCTACGTGGGAAAAGCTCCCACAGGAACAAAAACCAAATGGAAATTGAATGAGTACAGAGCCGCAGAAATAATCTCACCTCCCAGTTCCAATTCTTCCAGTTCTAGTATGCCCATGTTTAGGGTAAGCATGCGCATGAGCTAATTGAATTTGATCTTCATTTTGGTTAATTGCATGATCAGTCTGGAACTTTTGTTAGAGATATCAGGTGGTGGAAAAAATTATTTACACAAGCATGCATTACTTGATCGATTAATGACTCTATATATATTTGACATAAATAACTAAACTGCAAAGAGTAAACATCCACACACTCGTCATCTCTTCTTTCAGTCAGTGCAATTGAACTTTGGACTTTGTTAGATGAGTCACATTTTTCTTCATCCTTGATTAGAGAACCTGTATTCTAGCCATGAAGTTACACTCATGGACGTCACCAGATTTATTTGCAGTTAAGTTTGCAAGCGAGTGACATTTATATTTATAACCCACCTATTAGAGGATGAAATTTCGAACTATGAAAGAAGGTCCGAAAGACCTATGAGTTCGCCCAAGAGCTGCAACAAGGACAAAAAAAGTACTTCCTGGGAAAGGGATAGTCTGACCTAAGAAAGGAGATAGCCCTTATTAAGAATTAGCGCCAGTAAATTAAAAAGATTAGGCACTTAGCTTAGCTTGCCAGTGCTATATACTAATGTATCAGAAAACACTCATCTTCTAATTTTTTCTCTGGGTGCAACCAATTTGTTTTCATGTTTTCCCCCTTGAAACGTTGTAGTTGAGGCATGAATTTGCATTGTGCCGAGTCTACGTTGTATCTGGAAGCTGTCGAGCATTTGATCGTCGGCCACTGGAGTTGGTGACTGGACAAACAATACCAGGTGGAAATAGTGGTGGCAGCGGCGGCAGATCGGCATCCTTATCAAGGCCAGTGATAGAAATAATGCTGGAATTTCTCGTGACATGGAGACGACAAGTATGGAAATAGAAGAACCAATATGGGATTGGGAACAATTCAATTGGTTTTAGCACAGTCCTCGGAAAAATCCAGTTCATGTATGGGTCTCATCCATGGAAACAGTAGGACTCCCGATGGAAAAAGGGTTAATGTCCTCAAATCTTGTGCATATACAAGAGACTAATAAAACATCTTGATCAAGATCCAGTATGTCTACCATCGATTTTATGAGCCTTTTTCGTTTAGATTTTTCTATACTGCTAAGTGTGCTTATATAGGTATATATGCTCCATATATAAAGAATGGTTTGGGGATAATTGTCCAAAAAGTCCTAAACCTAATGTACGGCAACAAATTCAGTCCTAAACCATTTAATTAAGTCAATTTAGTCCTAAACTTTTTGACGATTTGCCAATTTTGTTCTAAACCTTTCAATTGTATCAATTTAGTTTTAAACCTTTTTAAAGTTTTGTCAATTTAGTCATAAACCTGTTATTTGGATAATTGGCCGAAATGACTACATTGACAAATTGTCAAAAATTTTAGGATTAAGTTGGGAAATCGTCAAAAAGTTTAGGACTAAATTGACATGATTCAAAGGTTTAGGACTAAATTAATATAATTGAAGGTTTAGGACTAAATCAGCCATTGTACAATAAGTTTAGAAATTTTCAAATAATTTTCCCGAATTTGTTCTATTCCTGTATAGAGTGCAATTACAAAAAAGTTAAGACAATAGAAAATTCGAACAAGTAATAAAGCCAAAACCAACAACGTACTTACATAGTTTGACAATTTAACTCTATCCGTGGGCAAAGAAGAAGTTGTTTCACTATGTGATCATGAAAAAATATAGGTGAGGATCAAGAACAAACTCTCCCCATCCAAAGCCCTAATCATAGTAGTCGCATTAGAACTTATACGAAGAGATGAGATGTCTCCTAGGGATTATACCGGACAAGAAAACCCTGAACACTTGCCAAACAAGAATTATCTTTCCATTTTTTCTCCTTTTTCTATCTCAAAGACTTGAATGCATCTTCCTTTGTTGAATTCCTTCCTTTGCAGAGAAATTTTACAAGGTACTATAGCGGGTACTGCTGTAATGCATAATACTGTAGCATACCACATGGCTTACCCTTTTTTTCGGTAAGGTAAGAAGTATATAAACTTTTCAATGCGCGACTTACAAAGAGAAACCGAACACAAAAATCTCGCACCAGAAGTGACACAAAGAGGTGTCCCAACGGGTGCAAAGGTGTTGCGACTTTGTCAAAAGGTGAACAACAAGTGCGCAAATAGCTACGGCCCAAACATTAGGCAACTAAGAGAAAGAGACTAATAACAAGAGAACAACAAGTAATCACTCAAAAATGGAGGACGAGATACCCCAATTGGTCTGGGTCCTTCGATTAATGGAAGAGTCTTGAACCGGCTTGAGAGAAAGGCCTTTGTCCCTAACCACCTTGGCAAGGTGATTGCGGAGGGCCGGCAAGTAGAGGGTCCGGTTCCTAAATAGGAATTTCCCCAGCAAGCTGCCCGTTAGCTCGAGAAACGCTCGAGTTATGTTTAATAGAATTTAATTATTGAATTTTTGCCCAAATTGGATACCGAAAAATTAGGAAGTCACGACGAAACGTTAGGACGACGTTGCAGGGGACACGTGTGAATTTTTGGTGCGCTTAAATCCTTCGGAAAAATTCGATTTGGGCAAGAAACGGAGAAAGTGACCAAAATACCCCTAGGATTTATTAAAGGGCAAGCTTTAAGGGTAAAGGGCATTTTGGTAATTTTGCCCTAAAATTTTGATTGGACAATTTTACCCTTGGATTTTTGGAAAATTACAAGTATGCCCTTGGATATTTTTGTGCAAGAATCGATCTCGGCCGTTGGATCAAGATAAGATTGAATTGGGACCGTCGAATTAAAAGTATGAGGAAAGGGTAATATGATCATTTTCCCCTTGGGTCAATGGACACTATTTGAGTCAAGAATGTCTTCTCTCTGTGACATTCCAAAATTTCACCAATTGGAATTTATTGAATAATTGAGTTTTATGAGATGTACTCACAGTAAATTCTCGCCGGGCCTAGGAATGCTAACCATTAGGGAAAGGCTAATAAGGGAATTAAATTCGCGCGACTAAAGAAAATTCGATCGTAAATGGATTTCAACCATTAAATCGCAGAAGTGATATTTTGAGCTACTATTGGCCGATTCAAGGATAGTTAGGAGTCAGTTCGTCACTGCCCTAGTAGTGGATCGTGGGTAATTCCGTTGGACCACAAAACGACTTGACGAATGATTCTGAAATTATACCGAACAATCGTACTCCTCGGATCAAGTGATTGATCTTCGCGATTTTAATGACAACCGAGGTCGTTATGCATCGAACGGACTTGTACGTGACTCGATTCAGTATCAGTCATGAGTCGATTCTGCGAATTTCCCCAAAAAGCCGCCCATTAGCTCGAGAAACGCTCGAGTTACGTTTAATAGAATTTAATTATTGAATTTTTGCCCAAAGTGGGCACCGAAAAATTAGGAAGTCACGACAGAACGTTAGAACAACGTTGCACGTGACACATGTGAATTTTTGGTGCGCTCAATTCCTTTGGAAAAATTTGATTTGGACAAGAAACAGAGGAAGTGACCAAAATACCCCTAGAATTTATTAAAGGGTATGTTTTAAGGGTAAAGGGCATTTTGATAATTTTGCCCTAAAATTTTGATTGGACAATTTTACCCTTGGATATTTTGGAAATTACAAGTATACCCTTGGATATTTTTGTGCAAGAATCGATATCGGCCGTCGGATCAAGATAAGATCGAATTGGGACCATTGGATTAAAAATATGAGTAAAGGGCATTTTGGTCATTTCCGCAATTGGTCAAATTTTACTATTTGGTCCAAGAACACACACACTCTCTCTCTCATTTTCTCTCCCCCTTCCACCGTGAATCCCTTCCCCTTTTCTTTTTTTGGCCGTGAAACCCCCTCCCTACCGTGACTATCTCTCTCTCTCTCACGCCCAAGCCGCGTTGTCGCCGCCCAAGCCGATCGCCTCCACCCGGGAGCCGTACATCGTCGCCGCCGTTCCCGATTAAGTGCCGCCGCTCTCCGTTCTAGCCGCGATAGTCTAGAACGCGGGTAAGTCGCAACCTAAACCCAATTTAGGATTTCGAGTATCGACAGGTGATTTTGGGTGAAACTGGGAATAGATTAGGTGCAGAATGGCATGATTTAGAGGTGGGATTAGGTGGCGGGCCTTAGAATTGAAACGAGAAAATTTTTATTGGAAAATTCAGAATAATAGGGGCTGCGAATTACTGTTCACGAGCTGTGAATTACTGTTCACGGGGCTGTGATGGGCCGATCAGGTCGCAAGTTGGATTTTTAGAACCAAGAATTTATGGCGAGAAAGTCTCGTGAAGGACCCGAATTGATTTGAGACCATTTGGTTAGAGAAAAATAGCAATTTCCGTGTTTTCGTGTGTTGAAATTATAATTAAGTTGGGATGGTGAAATTGACAATATGCGGGTGCGAAATATTGGGGTTTAAGATCGGAAATGTTGTGGCGAGCCTTGAGGATTATCTTTGGAATTTTTGGAGGACAATTTGAGGTGAATTATAAGCCGCGAGTTACTGTTCACAAGCCGTGAATTACTGTTCACGGGGCTATGATGATTTGTTCGGGACGCAAGTTGGATTTTTAGAACCATTATTTAATGGCTAGAAAGTGTCGTGAAGGATCGGCATTAATTCGACGCCATTTGGTTGGAGAAAATTGACAATTTACGTGTTTTGGGCATGATTGAATTATTCTTGTGGGGGTGTCGAGGTTGAATAGTTATTGCCTCGTGACCGGAATTTAGGCTTGAATGTGTGTTATATGAGGTGACATGAGGATGAAATAACGATGTTTCGAGGTTGGAGTGAGACTGAATAGAGTGTCGGATGTTGTGGAATGGAATTGGTGAGCTTAAGGCTCGATTTAAGGACAAGTGGTGTCAATTTGGTATGTAGTAGTATGGCTGGATTGTGGTGCTTAATATGCTCGTAAATGTCGAAATTATGCCTATGAACGTGGCTATGTTTGTGGGTCCATGAGTGGCCTTGTGTGTTTATTGAACTGTGATTGATGGATTGAAATGTGTTTGATTATGTGCACGCGTGGGCCAAATTAAATTAATTATTGAAATTGGCCATGTCGAATGCTGAGTGAGTATGTTTTACGTGTTAATTGATGCGTGCACGGGCCGCGTGTGATGAGCCAGTTGAGTGTGGTAAATGCTTGATGAGCATGTGCATGAGTAAGAAAGAAAAGTGGTGTGGCATGTGACTGTGAAAGTTATGTGAAGGTGTGTAAGTGCGAGAATGGGATCAGGCCAAGTATCATAAGCTCGGGCAGCGATCACGTAGGTCTGTTACATTTGGCACAGGCTGAGGCTTGAAAAAGCAAAAATGAGAATCGGTCAGAGGCACGATCAACTCGGGTGAGACCGGGATTGGACCGTGGCATTATAAGCTCGGGTTCCGATCATGTAGGCCTGTCGCATTTGGTGTGGGCTGAGTATTGGATCGCGGTGTACCTGAGGCGTATACGTTTACGCGGGTCACTGGCGAGTGATGTGGGAAGTGATGAGTGATCGCAGTGTACCTGAGGCGTGTACGTTTACGCGGGTCACTGGCGAGTGATGTAGAAAGTGATGAGTGGTCGCAGTGTACTTAAGGCATGTACGTTTACGCGGGTCACTGGCAAGTGATATGGGAAAGAGGAATTGAGAACGGAAAGAATGTGTGTGAGATGAGAATAGTACATGCGTTTGTTTGCATCTGATGTAATTGTGATTGAGTGCGGGTGTGCGCATGATTGAGCCTGACCATATTAATTGATGTGCCTGCTTTGTGATTATTTGATGTATGTGAATGTGTGTAATTGCGTAATTGTCTGAAGGTACGTAATAGCCTAAGTAGGGTTTAGGTTGCAACTTATTGGGAAGTGTCTCAATGTTGTATAAACTAAACCATTTCAGATAATCCGCCTGAACAAGGAATCAGTCACCACCGCCACCGTCAGAATGTTTTGGTACAGTCATGCACACCGAGGATAATTTCGTGGAGTACACCCTAAATGAATGTCGTACCAAGGACGCAAGGACTAGTGAGGAGGCGATGAGCTAGTGTTCGTATAGTACCGCTTTTGGTAAATAAGGAATTTGCCTCTTTTGATTATGATTTTTTTTACGTAATCGCAGTGGATGTGCATATAAAATTTATGGACCCAGAAACATCGAGAAGGTGTAAGTATGTTCATATGTGGATAATGTAAGGTTTGTAAGTGTTTGCAGTTGGGCGTGCAAGTTTAATTCTGGTGTTCTCTAATTTATTGTCCGGGTTTAATTATTTATTTCCGCTATGATTGACTCTGATGCGAGACCGTTGAGTTGGCGATGTATTCTTGGGATGTCGCACCGTTTGACTCATGGAAGGGAGGTGTGGAAAGCATTGGATTTGAGTTGTGGCATGACAACTGGCTTAAATTTGTATCAGAGCAAGGACAGCTCGATTTAGGTTGATCAGAGTTTGGAGTAATAAGGAGTGGAGACCCATAATAGTGATGGTTGACTTGAGAAACCTTAGTGAGCCATAGATATACCTAGTGCTACACGTACTCCAGACTGTTGTTGTGATTGTTGATTGATTGATGTGTGATATTGATTGGTGTGTAGATGCGACAAGACCTGAGGTAAGTACGTGTACCTCCTTGTTTGAGGTCTTGCGCTGTTTGTGTTTGGGCGCATGCTGAGTGATTGAATGTTATTGTAATACCTGCCTAGGACCTTAGACCGGTTAGATTAGTTTAGGTCCCTAATTCTTGAATGGAATTATAGCAGGTTGGTGGTCATTGAGGCAGTAAGATTGAGGAGAAGGGGTAAGAAAACCCAAAGATATTTAAGTGCGGTAGGCCAAGAGGCCCAAGACTTAAATATTAGAGGTTGTGACTCAGACCCTATAAGAAATAGGGAATGTTTAGGCAAGCAAGCTCGGGAAAGGGGCCGCCGTTATTGCCTAGGCTGCCGAGGTTGCAATAATTATTGCTATGAGTGGGATTAATGCTAGTTAGGCCAAACTCAAATAGTGGCCAATAGGCAAAGGCGCTAGTTGTTAGAATGGTTTCTCAGGTTGAAATCGTATAAAGTCAATTGTAAGAGTGATTCTGAGATTGCACCGAGGTGGGTGTAGGGATGAGAGAAAGCCTTTGAGATTTTGGGGTGCACCTAACGTTGGCGAGGTACTAGCCGCAAGACAATGTTAAATATTGGTGGAAGACCGCCAAGGATAAGATATCCCTAATAAGTACAGCCCAGATTCGAGCCATGATCGTTAAAAGTTCCTATGGGAAAATATTTCCCAAAGAGTGCCAAGAGAAGGGAACTGACAGAGTTTAGGTGATTTGCCGAGGGCAGATAACTGTGGAACGATATGAAATGGAGTCCATTTGACTGGTTGAGAATCCACAGGACAAGGTTCAGAAATTCCCAGAAGGACTGAAGTCGGGTCTCTGAAACCTAATGATCTCACTGAACATCAGGAATGATGGGGAAGTGTATGAATGAGCTCAAGTGATAAAGCGAGATCAGTTGGAAAGTGCAACTACTTCTGGATAGTGATTTACTCAAACTAAGGATAACCGCCGTCTCGAGAAGAGGCAGATGGCGGGGAAACAGGCGATTCGTTCCACCGGTTAGGAAGGATATTAGAAAGTCGAATCGTCAAACGAACAGTTTTAAGGCTTGCATCGAAAGTGAGAGTCGGAACAACTAGTTAAACTGGATGGGATTGAGTCTGTTGTGCTTGAGTCACGTTTGGTGTGACAATTCCTCGATTGATAAGGTGATGGTGTTGTTAAAGTGTCTTAACTGTGAGATAGTAATTGGGAGTAGAGAAAAGAGTGTCGACTTGACAGTATTGGTCAGGTGCGATTTTGAGTGGGGAATTGAAATGGATTGGCTAATAAGACAGAAAGCTGTTATGGATCGCGACTAAAGGATGATCTAGTTCAACCCAGTTGAACGTCTTAGGATTGATCTTCAGGAAAATCGAGGAGGAATCTCAATTCCTTGAATGCCCTCGTTTGAGGTGACTAGATACCCGATGATAGTTGCGAAGGATACGAGGTGAATGTGGTTGACCCGATCGTGACGGAATTAAAGTTGAAAGAGTAAACGAGGTGTGTGACCTTTCAAGGTCTTTACTTAGGAATTGCCGGGTTGCCACTAAAACGGAAAGTGGAATTGTGAAAGAATTGACCCGGGGGTGAAGCTGATTTCGAGGGCGCGGTGTTGAATGTTCTTGTTGAAAATTTAAGGAATTGAAAGTCCAGATATAAGGACTCGTGAATAAAATTTTATCCGCCCTAGTGTGCCTCCGTGAAAAGTTCCTATAGTGTGTGTGAGGAAAAAGGATAAGACATCGAGAGGGTATGTAAACTACCAGTAGTTGAAGCAGTAAGCGAAAAAGAGTAAGTACCTACTGTCGAGGATCAATGATTTGTTGGGTCAATTGTAAAGACCTCAATGTTCTCCGAGATTGAACCACGAATTTAATATCACCAATGGGGACTCCGAAAGGAGAATGTTCCTAAGATTGTGTTACGGACCGGAAATTTTCCGTTAAGGATATGAACAGGAGATACAATTACGACTGCTTAACGAATGAGGTGTGGACACTATGAATGCATAGCGATATCTCTCGGTTTAGGGAATAACCCACTATTTCTATGGACTTAAGGAACTGGGAATTCAAAGAACTTGTGGATTAGTTTGTCATGGTGGTCGTTGACGACAGTTTGGTGTATGCGACAAACTCCAAAGAGCGTAGGTTACAATCGACAGAGATACTAGGAACCTTAAGAGATCGCACACTTCGCGCCGAGCATGGCAAGTGCGAACTTTGGCTCGATAGAGTCGCGTCCCCTAATCATATAATTTCAAAAGATGGAATTCTTGTAGATTTGACTAAGGTCGAGACAATAATTAACTGGCGGCCGTGCGGGGGTTCCCTGGGTTACCAAAAAATAAAAAATAAAAAAAAATAAAAAAAAAATAATTAACTGGCCGAGATGGATGCTAGTAACCGAGGCTCACAGTATTCTAAATTTTACTGACAATCATCGACGTTTGATAGAAGAATTCTCGTCGATAGCTGTGCTGTTGACACGGCTGTTTAAGAAAGAAAACCAAGTTTGAATGGAATGATAAGTATAAACGGAGTTCCAAGAGCTGAAGCGTAGGTTGATAATTGCCCCGGTATTGAATATTCAACCAAAACCAAGAGGATTCGAGGTCTATAGTGACGCTTCATGAAAAAGACTTGGAAGTGTATTGATGCAACACGGTAGAGTAGCGAATTATGCGTCATGCCAGTTGAGGCCACATGAAAAGAATTACCTGACGCATGATGGAAATTTGATTGCAACACCCCGTATCGCCATGGAAAGACTGGATGAGTAATAGATACGTTAAGACGTGAGTCGGTTGGGACGTATGGGGTGATTAAGGAATGAACCTCGTTGGGAAAGCTCAGGGACTTGGAAATTAAATTTGAGGTGAACTGGATGTGGAATTTGTTGACCACCTTGAGGATTAGTTGAAAATCCAGGCCTAGGACAAGGAATGGCATTACGTGGATCGCGAGAGACGAAAAGTCATTAAGGTGGATGTCGATGAGAGGAAGTCGAATTTCCATATATTCGGGAATAGAAATCTTGAGGTTCTAGAAATGATTGTGTGTACCCAATGAGGCGAAACTCGAGGAGGAAAAATTTGAATGGAAATGTGACATAATCCCAAGGATGTTGTAACAGGATCAAAGTGAAGCCGGAAAAAACCCGATTCCATCGTAATAGCAGTTGATAGACTGACTAAGTCAGTAAGCTTCTTGACATTATGAACGGACTTTGAGTTGGACAGATAAGTGGAGTTGTCAGAAAGGTCTCACAATCGGAGACGACGACTTTTAAAGCTTGAGATTGGGAACCAAGTGACAGCCCAAGTATTCATCAATGAAAAGATTATTCTAGTTTGACAGAAAAGGGAAGTTGAGCCGAGGCATGTCAGATTGTTCGATATTCGGGAAAAGATTGGAGATATGATCTAGCAAATTGCCTCGTTGACTAATCGTCCTAAGTATACGATGTATCCCACATGACGACATTGAAGAAGTGTAAACCAAATTTGACTCACGTTAAGGGGAAACGGACGTCGACGATAAAGTGTCGTACGTGAAAAGGGCCGATGAAGCTTGAGGATAGAAAGGATCATGGACCGCATAATAAGTCAATTCTAGTGATCCAAGTGTATGGGAGCACCAAGGACAAAAGGCGTCGTTTGGGAAAGCGAAAAGATGATGCAATGTCAATACCCCCAGCTGTTTGAGCAGTAATAAGATTGTAAATCTTGAGTAGTTGTGAGATTGTAAATTTCGAGAATGAAATTTCATAAGGGGGAAGATTGTGACATTCCGAAATTCCACCAATTGGAATTTATTGAATAATTGAGTTTTATGAGGTGTACTCGCAGTAAATTCTCGCCCGGAACTGATCATTCCTGGGAATGCTAACCATTATGAAAAGGCTAATAGGGGAATTAAATTCGCGCGACTAAAGAAAATTCGATCGTGAATGGATTTCGACCATTAAATCGCGGAAGTGATATTTTCAGCTACCATTGGCCGATTCAAGGATAGTTAGGGGTCAGTTCGTCACTGCCCTAATAGTGGATCGCGGGTGATTCCGTTGAACCACGAAACAACTTGACGAATAATTCTGAAATTATACCGAACGATCGTACTCCTCGGATCAAGTGATTGATCTTCGCGAATTTAATGACAACCAAGGTCTTCACGCACCGAACGGACTTGCAAGTGACTTGATTCAATATCAGCCATGAGTCGATTCTGCGAATTTCCCCAGCAAGCCGCCCGTTAGCTCGAAAAACGCTCGAGTTGCGTTTAATAGAATTTAATTATTGAATTTTTGCTCAAATTGGACACCGAAAAATTAAGAAGTCACGACGGAACATTAGGACGACATTGCACGTGACACATGTGAATTTTTGGTGCGCTCAATTCCTTCGGAAAAATTCAATTTGGACAAGAAACAAAGGAAGTGACCAAATAACCCTATGATTTATTAAAGGGTATGCTTTAAGGATAAAGGGCATTTTGATAATTTTGCCCTAAAATTTTGATTGGACAATTTTAGCTTTGGATATTTTGGAAATTACAAGTATACCCTTGGATATTTTTGTGCAAGAATCGATCTCAGCCTTCGGATCAAGATAAGATCGAATCGGGACCGTCGGATTAAAAATATGAGTAAAGGGCGTTTTGGTCATTTCCGCAATTGGTCAAATTCTACTATTTGGTCCAAGAACACACACTCTCTCTCTCATTTTCTCTCCCCCTTCCACCGTGAATCCCTTCCCCTTTTCTTTTTTTGGCCGTGAAACCTCCTCCCCACCGTGACTCTCTCTCTCTCTCACGCCCAAGCCGCATCGTCGCCACCCAAGCCGATTACCGCCACCCGGGAGCCGTACATCGTCACCGCCGTCCCCAATTAAGTGCCACCGCTCTCCGTTCTAGCCGCGATAGTCTAGAACATGGGTAAGTCACAATCTAAACCCAATTTAGGATTTCGGGTATTGACAGGGGATTTCGGGCGAAACCGAGAATAGATTAGGTGCGGAATGGCATGATTTAGAGATGGGATTAGGTGGCGCGTCTTAGAATTGAAACTAGAAAATTTTTATTGGAAAATTCAGAATAATAGGGGCTGCGAATTACTGTTCATGAGCTGTGAATTACTGTTCATGGAGCTATGATGGGCCGATCAGGTCGCAAGTTGGATTTTTAGAATCGAGAATTTATGGCGAAAAAGTCTCGTGAAGGACCCGAATCGATTTGAGACCATTTGGTTAGAGAAAAATGGCAATTTCCGTGTTTTTGTGTGTTGAAATTATAATTAAGTTGGGATGGTGAAATTGACAATATGCGGGTGCGAAATATTGGGGTTTAAGATCGGAAATGTTGTGGCGGGCCTTGAGGATTATCTTTGGAATTTTTGGAGGACAATTTGAGGTGAATTATAAGCTGCGAGTTACTGTTCACAAGCTGTGAATTATTGTTCACGGGGCTGTGATGATTTGTTCGGGACGCAAGTTGGATTTTTAAAACCATTATTTAATGGCGAGAAAGTGTCGTGAAGGATCGGAATTAATCCGACGCCATTTGGTTGGAGAAAATTGGCAATTTACGTGTTTTGGGCATGATTGAATTATTCTGGTGGGAGTGTCGGGGTTGAATAGTTGTTGCCTCGTGACCGGAATTTAGGCTTGAATGTGTGTTATATGAGGTGACATGAGGATGAAATGAAGATGTTTCGAGGCTGGAGTGAGACTGAATAGAGTGCCGAATGTTGTGGAATGAAATTGGCGAGCTTATGGCTCGATTTAAGGACAAGTGGTGTCAATTTGGTGTGTGGTAGTATGGCTGGATTGTGGTGTTTAATATGCTCGTAAATGTCGAAATTATGCCTATGAACGTGGCTATGTTTGTGGGTCCATTAGTGGCCTTGTGTATTTATTGAACAGTGATTGATGGATTGAAATGTGTTTGATTATGTGCACGCGTAGGCCAGATTAAATTAATTGTTGAAATTGGCCATGTCGAATGCTGAGTGAGCATATTTTAAGTGTTAATTGATGCGTGCACGAGCCACGTGTGATGGGCCAGTTGAGTGTGGTAAATGCTTGATGAGCATGTACATGAGTAAGAAAGAAAAGTGGTGTGGGATGTAACTGTGGAAGTTATGTGAAGGTGTGTAAGTGCGAGAATGGGATCGGGCCGAGTATCATAAGCTCATGCAGCGATCACGTATGTCTGTTGCATTTGGTACAGGTTGAGGCTTGAAAAAGCAAGAATGAGAATCGGTCTGAGGCACGATCAGCTCGGGTGAGACCAAGATCAGACCGAGGCATTATAAGCTCGGGTTCCGATCATGTAGGCCTGTCGCATTTGGTGCGGGCTGAGTATTGGATCGCAGTGTACCTGAGGCATGTACGTTTACGCGGGTCACTAGTGAGTGATGTGGGAAGTGATGAGTGGTCGCAGTGTACCTAAGGCGTGTACATTTACGCGGGTCACTGGCGAGTGATATAGGAAAGAGGAATTGAGAACGGAAAGAATGTGTGCGAGATGAGAATGGTACATGAGCGTGTTTGCATCTGATGTAATTGTGATTGAGTGCGGGTGTGCGCATGATTGAGCCTGACCATATTAATTGATGTGCCTGCTTTGTGATTACTTGATGTACATGAATGTGTGTAATTGCGTAATTGTCTGGAGGTACGTGATAGCCTAAGTAGGGTTTAGGTTGCAACTTATTGAGAAGTGTCTCATGGTTGTATAAACCAAACCATTTCAGATAATCCGCCTGAACAAGGAATCAGTCACCACCGCCACCCGTCAGAATGTTTTGGTACAGTCATGCACACCGAGGATATCGTGGAGTACACCCTAAATGGATGTCGTACCAAGGACGCAAGGACTAGTGAGGAGGCGATGAGCTAGTGTTCGTATAGTACCGCTTTTGGTAGATAAGGAATTTGCCTCTTTTGATTATGATTTTTTTTTACGTAATCGTAGTGGATGTGCATATAAAATTTATGGACCTAGAAACATCGAGAAGGTGTAAGTATGTTCATATGTGGATAATGTAAGGTTTATAAGTGTTGGTGGTTGGGCGTGCAAGTTTAATTATGGTGTTCTCTAATTTATTGTCCGGGTTTAATTATTTATTTCCGCTACGATTGACTCTGATGCGAGACCGTTGAGTCGGCGACGTATTCCTGGGATGTCGCACCATTTGACTTATGGAAGGGAGGTGTGAAAAGCATTGGATTTGAGTCAGAGAATGACACTCTCTCTCCATTCTCTTATTTATCTTCCCGTTCAGCCCCCACCCTTTTTGCCATGAAATCCTTCCCCCTCCACCATGAGCTCCTTGCCGTCCACCGAGAAGCCCACCGTCGGCACCGCCGCTAGCCACCACCGTCCGGATCGCCCTCAAGCCGCCGTACCGCACCACCACCAGCCCCTAAGCCACCATCTCTCTCTTCCTCTCCCCTTTTCTCTCTCCACCATGAGGCAAGACCCACGGCCAAGCAAGCCCCTCGCCGCCGCCGTTCACTGCTGCCCAAGTCGGACTGCCGCCGTGAGTCCCCGCCGTGTCCGTTTAAGTGCCGCCGCTTCCCGTTCTAGCTGTTTTAGTCTAGAATTCTATAAGTCACACTCTAATCTCGATTTAGAATATTGGGTATTGACGGATAATTTGATTTGGGGTGAAATTGATAATATGCGGGTGCGAAATATTGGGGTTTAAGATTGGCATGTTGTGGCAGGCCTTGAGGATTATTTTTGGAATTTTTGGAAGACAATTGGAGGTGAACTACAAGCTGTGATTTACTGTTCACAAGCTACGAATTACTATTCATGAGCTGTGATTTACTGTTCATGGGGCTGTGATGATTCGTTTAGGACGCAAGTTGAAGTTTTAGAACCGGTATTTAATGGCGAGAAAGTCCCGTGAAGGATCGGAATTAATCCGACACCATTTGGTTGGAGAAAAATGGGAATTATCACGTTTGATGTATATTTGAGTTATTAATAAATTGTAGTGATTAAATTAAGTGTGTTGCTGTGCAATTAAGTGACTGACTATACTTATCGGGTGCACACATGAGTTAGATTAAATTAATTATTGATATTGCCATGTCTAATGCTGAGTGAGCATGATTTGTGTGTAAAATAATACGTGTGTGGGCCGCGTGTAATGGGCCAATTGATCGTGGTAAATTGCCGTTGAGCGTGTGCATGAGTAAGAAAGAAATGGTGTGTGGCATGGCATGAGAAATTGTGGAAAATTGTGTCGTCCTGAGGCATGTACTGTAATGAGGGACGATGCTCGGTATTACCGGAAGACTTCTAGCCCGAGGCGTGTACTTCAACGCGGGTTGTGCAATGGGTGGTAGATGTTGAGCCTAAGGCGTGTACATTTACGCGAGCAAGAAACATAGCCTGAGGCGTATACTTCAACGCGAGCCGAAAATGATGTGACGAATGGTCGCAGTGTGCCTGAGGCATGTACTTCAACGCGGGTCACTGGCGAGTAAAAGTGAAAAATGAATGGTCGCAGTGTGCCTAAGGCATGTACTTCAACGAGGGTCACTGGCAAGTGAAAGTGAAAAATGAATGGTCGCAATGTGCCTGAGGTATGTACTTCAACGCAGGCCACTGGCGAGTGGAAATAGAAAATGAGAATGGAAGGAATAATGGGATGAGTGGTACATGCGCGTGTTTACATCTGACATAATTGAGTTTGAATGCTGTTGTGCGCATGATTGAGCCTGGCAATATTATTTGATGTGCCTGCGATGTGATGTTTCAGCGTGCATGAATATATGTGTGTGATTGCGTAATGGTCTGGAGGTACGTGATAGCCTAGGTTGGGTTTAGGGGTGAACTTACTAAAAAATGTTCTCACGGTTGTTTCAACCAACAATTTCAGAACCCCGACAGGACCCACGAACCCTCCACCACCGCCACCAGTACGTCTTGGAGTACCAGTGCACACGGAGTACGATGTAGTAGAGTTTCCGATGGGTGATGGGATGACCTGGATAAGACACCTGACGATCGTATTTGTAGAAGTAGGATTGCCGTTATGGGAGATCAATGTATGTACCGGTAAACTAAGGTTTGTTCGATTGTAAATATGGTGGAATAAGTTTGATCGAGTAATGGAAATGTATATTCTCCCAATTCTCCCCAGTTTAATTTGTTCGGGTGTTTTATGGTTTCCGTTTGCGCAATAAAATCTCTTATGACGATTTGAGATTGGCGACATTCCTGGGACGTCACACTAATCGACTAGGTAAGGGTGTCGCGCGCTCGACGGGGGTTCGGGGCATGACATTACATTTACATCGCTCAGTCTTTAATTGATTCCGAGTGCTTTTGGGTGGATATGAAAGCTTGGGATTTTGGGAATGGGCTTTTTTGGAAAGAAACAAGCAGGGACACAAGGATAACTAAGAGATGTAACGGTAGAAAGTGATCTCCAAAAGTAAAATTCAGGTATATACTTGATACTTTCAAATGCAATGTTATGTAAGTGGTTGTTCGTCGGGTGAAAGGTAAGGTATGTTTTTGTTGTTTGTCCTACTACATACAGTAATAAGAGGGCCATAGTATTGGCAATTTTTTTATTGGTAGGAAAGGATTCTTAAACTCGAACTGGTCTCTATCCCTAAAGTGACTTTCGTCCTCGATGCACTTGAGCTTAATCATTATGGCAAGTTAAATTTCTCCAAAGCAACCGTCTTCCCACTATCTTCAAGACGCCAGTAGAGTTTTCCTCGTGCTTTACGAGCATTATATGTATAGAGTCTAGAAAATCATCTCAGACAATTGATAAAGCCAAATCTATCACCAATTATTCGACTTGTTGCCTTGTTCAATGATTGCTTCAGCTTCTAGGTGACGAAAGTCTTTCTACGAGGCATAGGAAACTTCTGTGAAACTTTAGTTCAGTACCTATATTTCTCTTCCTACATTCTATGCAGTTTTCAGATACGTCATATCTAGTTTCATGGGATATGATCATCAATCGGTAAAGTTGAAAAACGACCATCATTTAACAGGATTAATTTCTCCTCGCAAGCATCGGATGGATAGTCCGCAATGGAATTGGACTTACAGCATCATTTCTTTCGGTATAAAAGTTATAATATCTTGGACATACTTTGCAAATCTTCTAGAAAATGAATTTGGTATTTAAGGCATTTTTGCCTTGCTCTTTTATGTAAAATGCAAATCAACATAGCGATGAAATTATGGCAAATGTTTTCTAATCATCAATCTTTTTGAAACCAATGAAAACAAATCTCTTTAGGAAATGGCAAGTCTTTATCGTGAATTACAGTAACTATAAGCAAGATTGATATATACGAGTAGACCATTTGCAACAAAACAAAACAAAAAATATTGTGCCCATTACCAACGAGCAATTAGCCGTCGTTAAAAGGACTCAGTGTCAACATCCTGTCGTGATCGAGCTAATAAGAAAAATTTTTGTCCTTGGTAAGACATTTATCTTTAGGTCGACATGATCCCAGGAAATTTGTAGTTTTATGTTACCTCTTGTCGAATATGATTTCTGAACATTAGTTAGCAATAATTGTCACGCCCCGGACCCCACCGAGCCCGCAACATCCCATCCACGGTCGATCATTGAATGCGACATCCCAGGAGCATCGCCAACCCAACCCAAACATCAGAGATTTGGCACACGTAGAAACAAATAGAAACAACCCAGACAATAAAATATGACAAAGGGATAGCACGGAGCCATAAATGCATAACATCTTAAAACAGTCACTATTATAAAACGGTAGCCCAGGCTACCAATTTCAAAACCACAGTTTTCAAAAGGAGGCGGTGGTTGACAAGCTTATCTTCTCTACAAAAAGGTACTCAAAGACGGGGTAATTTGATTCATCATTCAATCCCCGTGATACTCTGGCGGCAACTCCGAATTGATCACGGTCGCGGATCTGAAAGTGGTTATATAATAACTGTGAGAACGAGTCTCAATAAGCAACACCCTATACCCCACCTAGGCTAATGCATACCCAGACAAGTCTGACATATGAATCACTAGACAACATAACCAATTTCACACGACAAACTTACCTCGCCTCGAATTACGAGCCAATCCTGCATATTAGTCCAAACATGACAATGCAAGAATAGCTCATCACCATATCACAGTCACCCAGCACACACATTCTCACTCACGTTCAACCAATCCAACCAAGCAACCACATGTACATTTAACCAATCCAATCAATCACATCGCACACATGTGTCCAACCAACTTTCCTCTCATGGACCACCGTCAACACGTCTCAAGTCCGGTCTCACAGGCACACAAGCTTCACAATTCGATCAATTCCAATGGCCGCTGTCAACACGTCCCAAGCCATACCATTCAATCAATTCCAGTGGCCGCCGTCAACACGTCCCAAGCCACACTATTCAATCAATTCCAATGACCAACGTAAAAACGTCCCGGTCCAACACACCTTTAATGGGCCACCGTCAACACGTCTCAAGCCCGCATCCAACTGGCACATCGGCCATTCATGCCTTCACACGGACCGCCGTCAACACATCCCAAGTCCGTAGCCCTCCGATCAATTTGGGCTTAAAACCGACAGATAAGCACACGCCATTCAATTTCATCAATTTCACGCCAATTTCATCAAACAACTCATGTTCACAACTCAATCCAATTCACACTTCGCCACCTCAATCCACAAATTCGACATTCCAGTCGGCCACGCACATTTATCCAATCAAGCATATTATTTAATCCTACTCAAATAGCACAATTATAACATAATATAATTAAATTAAAACATGCCCTAGCCATTCTAAACCGGAGACAAGTCTATAAAATACCCAAAATACTATGTAGGGTTTAGGAAGTCACTTACTAAGTTTTGGCTTAGGAAAAGTCGGCTCGGGCCCAAAATGGTCCGGGTGAACAGTGTCGAGCTAGGCGCGGGCGCGGGCCAACGCGCGCGCTGGCTGGCCTAAGTGGGCATAATGGCCGATCGGCGTGCCTGGCGCGCGGGCGCGGCGGACGTGCATCGTGCCCGGGGCGCACGAGCGAGCGGATGGGCAACGCGCCCAGGCGACGGGCCAGCTGAATGGGCAACACGCCTAGGCGACGGGCGCGGGCACGGGCGCAGGCACGGGCGCTGGCGCGGACGCGAGCACGGGCGCGAGCACAAGCACAGGCGCGGGCGCGCAACTTGTCGCGCGGGCAACGAGCCGGCTACAGCCTGGGCTGGCCAGGACGGCGACGCGGCGACGGCGGTGACAAGCAACAGCGGTCGAGCGCGGCGGCGACGGCGGGGAGCTACTCTCCGGCGACAACGGGAAGCGGAGGAAGAGGAAGAAGGTGGCTGAGGTGGGGGTGCGGCTGGAGCGTTCAGCGGCAGCAACGGTGACGCTCGGACGTCAAGGCAGTGCTGGGGTGCTGGCGGGACGACTGGACTGAGACTGGGTAGCGCCGAACCACGGCGACGCAGCGGGGACGCGGTAGTGGCGAGCTGAAGGGAGAGAGGTCAGCCGAGGGGGTTAGAGTGTGTGTGTGTGTGTGTGTGTGTGTGTGTGTGTGAGAGAGAGAGAGAGAGAGGAAGCTGCAGGTGGTGGGGCTCGGCCGGGGCAGGGCAGCTGCGTTGTCGTCGGAGCAGCAGGTGGCGGCGAGCTCCTGGCAGCTCGGCGAGCTGAGCTCGCGGCTGGCGCGGAGGACAGAGAGAGAGGGCAGTCGGTTGGGGTGGTGGCCGGCAGACAGCGCGACGGCGACGGAGCTGGTCTGCGACGGTGGCAGCACTCGACGGTGAGGCTGGCTCGGGCGATGTCGACTGGGTGAGCAGAACAGAAACGAAGCAGAACCGGTCGGGGCCGGAGAAGGAAGAAGGAAGAGAAAGGTGAGAGAAGAAAGAAGAAAAAGAGAAAGAAGGAGAGAGGAGAGAGAAGAGAGACAGAGAGGGGGGTCTGCATAGGTCAGAGGGGAGGGGACGTTGCATGGGGGAGACGTGCGCGGCAGAGGAGGAAAGAGAGAGGGAAAGAAAGAGAGGGAGAGAGAGAGAGAGGGGGCAGCGTGCGCGAAGGGACGTGCACGGGAGTGGGTGGCGCGGCGCAGAGGAGAGAGAAGAGAGAGAGAAAAAGGGGGAAAAGTGCCAAAAAAAGTCCTAAACCTTTTGCATTAATGCCAATTTAGTTCTAAACCTTTTTTTGGTACCAATTTAGTCATAAACCTTTTCCATTTGTGCCAATTTAGTCCTAAACTTTTTTTTTGTATCAATTTAGTCCTAAACCTTTTAAATTGGTGCCAATTCAGTCCTAAACCTTTTGTTTTTGTGTTAATTTAGTCCTTCCGGTCAATTTTGACCGGAATTTGCTGGCGTGGACGCCCGCCGGCCAGCGGCCGGTCACCGGCGCTGACGTGGCGCTGACATGGACAACTTAAATAATATTTTAATAAATTTTGAATTTTTCTATTTTTTTCCTTTTTTTTCTTTTTTTTTCCACTTTTTTTCTTTCTCTTCCTCTGGCCGGCGAGGTTAAGCTCGCCGGCCACCGGCGAGGGCAGGCTCGCCCTCGCCGCCATCCGACGAGGGCGGCCTCGCCCGGCGAGGGCGAGCCTTGCCTTGGTCGGGCCTCGCCCAACCATGGCGAGGCTCGCCCTCGCCGCGATCCGGCGAGGTCGAGCCTCGTCTTGCATGACCAAGGCGAGGCTCGCCCTCGCCGGTGGCCGGCGAGCTCAGCCTCGCTGGCCAATAGCCTTTGGCCGGTCGCCGGACCGACGACCGGCCAGAGGAAGAGAAAGAAAAAAAGTGGAAAAAAAAAAGAAAAAAAAGGAAAAAAACAGAAAAATTCAAAATTTATTAAAATATTATTAAAGTTGTCCATGTCAGCGCCACGCCAGCGCCGGTGACCGGCCGGCGGGCGTCCACGTCAGCAAATTCCGGTCAAAATTGACCGGAAGGACTAAATTGGCACAAAAACATAAGGTTTAGGACTGAATTGGCACCAATTTAAAAGGTTTAGGACTAAATTGGCACCAAAAAAAGGTTTAGGACTAAATTGGCACAAATGGAAAAGGTTTAGGACTGAATTTGCACCAAAAAAAGGTTTAGGACTAAATTGGCACTAATGCAAAAGGTTTATGACTTTTTTGGCACTTTTCCCGAGAAAAAGGAAAAGCTAATTTTTGTTTTCAAGTGCGATCCAACGGATACGGTTCAAACTAAAAATCGATTTAACGGTCACGATTCAAATTTGGAAAATGATCTAACAGTCCACAAAAAATTCCAAATAATAATATAGGGCAAAAGGGCCAAAATAAAATAACTCAAAACACACTACGAGGGAGGTCTACTAGTTCAAATTCGCACCCGGTCAAAATTTCACTTTCTCACTATTCCTGATGATCTCGACGCTAGCCACAATCATATCGATACCGTCCAATTTATTTCGTCCCGAAACTCCCGAAAATCGACTGCCAAGTTCGGGGTCTAAATAACGATCAAATTCGATCGAGTGCGATTCTAGCAAAATCTCTATTTTTAAAAATAAGAACCCGAGAGTGATCAGTTCCCGGGCGAGATTCTATTATAAGCGCACTAACGAATTACACGTTTTATAAATCTCAAAAATGGGCCTAAATTCGAAATGTCACAGTAATGTTGAACATCTGATCCATTTTGGGAGCTTCTCAGTCAAGCAACTTCTACAGTATCATCTCCTTTAATTTTTTTACTTCAAGTAGTGACTCCAACATGAATGTTTTGCATTCCTACACAATGATTGAATCGTGGGTTGGCCTCACCTGCATGTACTCCTCTTAGAGAAACTCGATATTATTAGTCCAAGCTTTTCATCGTTAAGGTACCCGTTAGGACTTGTCCGAGCTTATTTGCGTTTACTGCAGTTAGCACTCCTTCTCATTAGGTGATCATTACTATCATAACGTAGAGTGCAGTGCACTCATTCCATTTACTTCTCTGTATGATGGTTGACGCTGCAAATAAAATCATTGTCAATGTAGATGCTACTTCTTTCATGATAAGCACAGGTGAAAGGAAAAAAGGAAGAGTAAGGTCGAGTATGGCAGCATTTATGAAGGTGGAAGAAGGCTGGTGAACGTGAAGAATGTAAATGCAACCATTGTGGTCATCTCTATGTTAGATCCAACAGAAGCGGAACAACTCATCTAAATCGCCACATGTTTGATGGTGGCTGTCCTAAATATAAACCAACTCTAATCAGTTGGAAAATCTGGTAGCCATGGAAACGAGGAATCAGAGGATTATCTCTACGTGAAACCTTTGAGAATTGAACAATATCAAAGTAACTTCACCGAACAGGTATATTACATGACAATAGATTCTGATAAATATCTCTGTATCTGATGTGAAAGGATATCAAAAACCTGCATTCAGGGGAATTATCCATTGCTTTCTTTTCTAAAGGATAACATTCATGTTGATTAAGCGTGTCACCATTCTGTTTCGTATGTAATTAACTTTGGCGCATCCAATATATCATCTTTGAAATTGGACTTGAGAAATGAAGCAAGGCATACCTAGAGATTACGATTCTTGCAGAATCATGTGTCTACATTTAGCATTTTAAGCTTGTAGGGATCTTAAGTTTTGATTTCAGCTGTAAACTCTACAACATACTAGAAGATTGCTAATTACACGCATGGAAATCGATGGTATTTACCTGCAGAACATACCGACCAGAGTTCTTGTACTATTTCTGTTTCCTTGTGCTGTGTGTTGAAGATAGTTCGGAGAAGCCCACCCAAATACTCAACAAATCTCTTTCTTTTCCCTTCCTTATGTTCAATGCAAATAAAAGAGATTGTCACATTGAATTCTTTTTAGTAGATCTTCTTTGTTTCTTTTGTTGGTACATTTTTTGGATGTTTAAATGGTTTTCATGGATATCTGCAGGTGAATCGGAATCATGACCACATGGAGGCACAGTTAGGACAACTGAGAGATGAGAATACTAGGCTTCAAAGAGAAAGAATTGGAGCTGCAGCTGAAGAGGCAACCTTAAACAGTTGATAGTGACTATGGCAGCCGAAACCATAAGAATCTCCCATAAACCTTTTAGACAAGCGAGAGAATAAGAATTTCTCATTGACGAATAAAATCAACCCTTCTTTTCCTATTGAGTGTCACGCCCCGGACCCCGCCGAGCTCGCGACATCCCTCGAGGGTTGAACATTGAATGCGACGTCCCAGATACGTCGCCGACCCAACCCAAACATCAGAGATTTAACACGCGCGAAAATAAATAAAAACAACCCAGACAATTAAAAACATAACTAAGGAATAGACATCGAAATTTAATAAACGCTAAATATTTTAAATCCTTCAATATTACAAAAAGGCCACCCGGCTTCCAAAAATCAACAACAGTTTTCAAAAAGGGGCGGTGGGTGACAAGCCTATCTCCTCTACAAAAAGGCACTCCGGCGGTCTCTCCGAGTCCATCACGGTCGCGGATCTGAAAGTGGTTATATAATAACCGTGAGACAGAGTCTCAATAAGCAACAACCTAAACCTAACCTAGGCTAATGCGTACCCAGACCAGTCTAACATGCGAACTACTAATAATACAATCAAACTCACATAGAAGGCTTACCTCGCCTCGATCCACGTGCCAATCCTGCATATTAGTTCAAGCATGATAATGCAAGAATAAATCACCGCCACATCACGATCACTAGCACCCACATTTCCATTCGAAATCAATCAATTCAACCCGGTACCCACACGCACATTGAACCAATCATCCACACACACCATCAGTCAATTCGATCGTCAACCACAAGCTCAACCAGCCAATTCAATCACACGCTCAACCAATCGATCCAGTCACACGCTCAACCAACCAATCCAGTCCAACTCAACCAGCCATTTCAATCACACGCTCAACCAATCGATCCAGTCACACGCTCAACCAATCAATCCAGTCCAACTCAACCAGCCATTTCAATCACACGCTCAACCAATCGATCCAGTCACACGCTCAACCAATCAATCCAGTCAAACTCAACCAGCCATTTCAATCGCACTCAAATCGCATACGTGGTCGAACATCTTTCTCACGACCCGCGCCACTGCGCCTCAGGTCCATTCTCACTGCCCGCGCCACTGCGCCTCAGGCCCAACCTCACAGCCCGCGCCACTGCGCCTCAGGCTCAGCCCTCAGATCAAGCCGGGCTCCGTCTCGCGTAACCACGCCTCAGGACATTTTCCCATTCCAATGACCCGCGTAACCTACACCTCAGGTCTAGTCATGCCTCATTAGCCACACCCGCGTAACCTACACCTCAGGTTGGCAGCCCTCCGATCGATCCGGGCTTCAAGTCGACAGGCAAACACACGCCATTCAATAAAAGCAAATTCACACCCAATCGCATCAAAGTCAATTCAATCACACTCAAATCACATGCACGAACGTATGTCTTTCTTACGACTCGCGCCACTGCGCCTCAAGTTCATTCTCACAGCCCGCGTAAACACGCCTCAGGCTCAGCCCTCAGATCAAGCCGGGCTCCGTCCCGCGTAACCACGCCTCAGGACATTTTCCCCTTTCCAATGACCCGCGTAACCTACGCCTCAGGTCTAGTCATGCCTCATTAGCCACACCCGCGTAACCTACGCCTCAGGTTGGCAGCCCTCCGATCGATCCGGGCTTTCTTTTCATGCACATGCACCACAACACAATTCGCCAGTCAACACATCGTACAAATCAAACTCAATCATGCTCACCACGTAATATTCCGCCAAAGTCACACTGACAAGCCACCACGCTCAATTCAACTCAGTTCAATTCACACTTCGCCACCTCAATTCACAAAACCCGACTTTCAAGTCGGTCACGCACAATTATTCACTTAAGCACTCCACTCTAATCAGTCTAGTTTAGCTAAATTAAAACACCACATAA
Source organism: Syzygium syzygioides (assembly GCA_031216285.1). Taxonomy (NCBI): domain Eukaryota; kingdom Viridiplantae; phylum Streptophyta; class Magnoliopsida; order Myrtales; family Myrtaceae; genus Syzygium; species Syzygium syzygioides. The sequence continues at coordinate 7,757,040 of CM062251.1, read as the reverse complement.
TCTAATTTAATCATGAAATAATTAAACTAAATACACGCCCTAGCCATTCTAGCCCGAACTGGTCAATTAAATACCCAAAATACTAAGTAGGGTTTAGGGAGTCGCTTACCTAAATTTTGGCCCGGGAAAAGTTGGCTCGGATTCAAAATTGCGCGGGCCACACGGGCGCGCTGACCGGCCAAAGTGGGCACAATGGCCGATCGGCGTGCCTAGTGCGCGGGCGCGGCGAACGCGCGGCGTGCCCGGGGCGCTCGGGCGCGCGGATGGGCAACGCGCTTGGGCGACGGGCGCGGGCACGGGCGCGGGAGCGGGCACGGCACGGGCAACGGGCACGGGCGACGGCTTGGCCGGCCAGCTGGCTGGCCGGCCGGCGGGGCTGGGCTGGGCTGGCCGGCGGGGGCTGGCCGGCGGCGGCGGCGATCGGCGGCGGCCGCGGCGACAGGCGGCGGCGGCGACCGGCGGCTGAACAGTGGCGGGGAAGAGCTGGCCGAGGGGGTGAGGGGGAGGGCTGAGAGAGGTGAGGGCGGCGGCCGGATGGGCGGACGGCCGGCGGGGCTACACGGCGCGGCGGGCAGCGGCGGCGACGAGGCTGAACGGCTGACCGGCGGGCGACGGGGCGAGCTGGACAGGAGGGGGAAAAGGGTCGGTCGGGCGTGAGGCGAGAGGGAGAGGGGAAGGGAGAGAGAGGGGCTGATGGACGGGCCGGCAAGGCTGGCCGGCTGGGCGAGCGGCGACGGCGCGGGGGCGGCGACGGCGCGGCCAGGCGGCTACGACGTGCGGCCGGCGAGTGGCGACGAGGCCGGCTCGGGCTCGGGCTGAGCAGGGCAGAGGGGGACGCCGGGGAAAGGAAGAAGCAGGGGCGGTTGGCGGGGCTCGGCCGGGCGGAACGGTTGCGGCGGCGGGACGGACGGCGAGGCGGCACGGCGACGCGGTGGCTCGGGCGGCGACGGGCTCGGGTCAGGCAGGACTGAAGCGAAGCAGAACCAGAAGCCAACGAAGAAGAAGAAGAACGAAAGAGAGAGGGAAGAAGGGAGGAGAGAGGAGAGAGAGAGAGAGAGAGAGAGAGAGAGGACAGAGTGGGTAGCATGCAGAGGGGGACGAGGGGACGTGCGCGGGGAATAGGGGTAGGTGGCGTGCACGACAGCTAGAGGGAAAGAGAGAGAGAGAGAGAGAGAGAGAGAGAGAAAAAGAAAAGGAAGAGAGAGAGGGGGACACGCGCGGGGGAGGGGGTTCGGCCGAGAGAGAGAGGAGAGAGAAAGAGAGAAAGAGAGTTTAAAAATTTTGAATTTAAGCGCGAACGAACGGACACGGTCCAAATTAAAAATCGACCTATCGGTCTCGATTTAAATCCGGAAAAAGGCCTAATAATCCCAGAAAAAACCCTACAATATTCTAGGGCATACTGCCAATATAAAATAACCCAAATCACACTACGAGGGAGGTCTACCAGTCCAAATTTGTACCCGGTCCAAAAATCCACTTTCTCACTTTTCCTAACAATCTCGATGCTGGCCACAATAATATCGACACCGTCCAATTTATTTCGTCCCGAAACTCCCGGAAATCGACTGCCAAATTCAGGGTCTAATTTAACGGCCAAGTTCGATCGAGTGCGATTCTAGGAAAATTTCTATTTTTTAAAAACAAGAACCCGAGAGTGATCAGTTCTCGGGCGAAATTCCATTATAAGCGCACTGACGAATTACACGTTTTATAAACCCCAAAAATAGGCCAAAATCCGGAATGTCACATTGAGTGTCTTTTGAATTGTTTTTATAGGATCTCGTTAGGCTTTCTCTGGAATTAAATTAGTGAAACTTGGTGACTGATAGTTAAGAATGCGATTTAATGATTCCTGAAGAGAGAGAGTGAGGTGATTGCAGTTGTAGTTCAACTGTTCAAGTTTTCTTTGTCAAATGGAGGAGATTAAATACTGGACGAAGTGTCTCATCTGGCTTATTCTATATTGATAAAAGGCTTGTTAGCAGAAGAATAAACGAAGTTGACAGAAGAGCGTGCAAGGATCCAAGAACAGAAGCAGAGAATAGTGAATTGGGAGGTAATTTTGCTTAAACTTTTCTTCTTGTTTGATGTGCGAAAGATCATCTGTTTGCTCTTATGATTCAGACCACCATGGGATTATCCTGGGCTGAATGCAGGTATTCAGTAAACTGGAAGCTGAAGTCGTGAAATTGAAAGATGAGTCCAGGAGACAGAAGTGGGTATTTTCAGCCGCAGCCTTGGCTGCTCTACACATATAACAAAGAGTAGATAATATGAAGTTCTGATGCATTCAAGCAGCCATGTGATTGCGCCATTTTGACTAATTTCCTTGCAAAGTGGCCCAAAGATATATGCGGAAGACCTTCCTTCTGGCGTAGGCTTTTCAGCAGTTGGCTGCCTCATGCTTGGTCATATTGTTTCCAATCTCTTTGTTTATTCTCTTCAAGGAGGAGATGTGCCCATGAAAATGTAATCAGGCTGGAACCCGAATGTCTTTAAAGTGCCGATTGTAATTTAATTGTTTGAGAGCGACGGTCATAGGTGATGATTGTAATGTAATTGTCTGAGAGCAACAATTATCCTCAATTATTTTCAGTGGGTATTTTTAATTTGTTGACCTCTTTTGAGCAGATGTCTAGACGACACCATAATCTTTCATTGCCTTGATCTGGTGAATAGAAAAACGAGAACACAGGCACGTGCAAACAAGCACCAGTTTCACTATAGTTCGTTTTCACAAAAGCTGATCAAGTTTGTCAGTCAGAAATCACATATCCAGAGACCACAGATGTAACAGCCTGAATTTCGATATAATTCTAGGATTAATGAAATTGACAATATTTCGCATTTCATTTTAGTGAGTCTCGCCCAAAGCTTATCACTCTAGGGATACTAACCAAAAGGATATGGCTAACTAGGACAACAGTACGTGGACCAGGGACCCGATCGCGAGCCGAATACCGATCTCGAGAAATGACGAGAGAATATTTTGGGCCAATGTGGGTAGATCTTAGGAAAAGTAACGGATTTGGTCTGGCCAAGGCCAACGATGTACAATCGGATCGCGGGTGACTCCGCAAGTACGAGAGTGCACGTGGCTAACCAATCCCGAACTTGAACCGAACGATCTCAATCTTTGGAACTAGCGATAATTCATCTCATTCTCTGAGTGATCGGGACCGTCATAACTCGGACAACCCTAGGTCGATATACGTAAATCCTAAGCAGTCGCCCGTTAGTAAGAGACCTTAAAATTTGAAATTTAGCGAGTTTTGATCACGAAATTGGACTCGGATTTCAATGTCGATCTTTGAGGGCTTAAAGGATTATTTTCGCAATTCTGACATATTATTATGTTGGCCACACACATTTGGGGTAAGTACGGTCGAAAAATGGAATTTTGACTCGGAAGTCAAAAATTACGATTTTGCCCCTGTGGGCGCCAATATTAGATTTTGAGGCCGTTTGAGATTATTTTTCGAGGCCGAGGACATTTTGGGCTGGCCACACACATTTAGAGTTGTTTCGGTCAAAAATTGAAATTTTGGCTCAGAAGTGAAAAATAATATTATTTTATTCCCATGACTTTGCAGTCGATTTTCGAGGGCTTAAGAAACTATTTTCATGAATCCGACACCACATTATGCTGACCACACACATATGAAACCCATATATGCAAAAATTAGATTTTTGCCCCGGGACCAGAAAAATGACTATTTTGCCTCTAGGCCGAAATTAATTCCGAATTTTTGGAAAATAATTTGGGATAATTATGGATATTTATCAGCTGCATTATTAGGGGCCAAAGACTATATTACCCCTCAATTATTTGATCTTATCTCTTTAGAACCGTTGGATCAAAGGCATTTTGGTCAAATGGCCCGGATCGGCGACACATGGCACTTTGGACTGATATTTTTGACCAACTCAGACCAGTTTCTCTCTCCTCCCAACTCCCATTCGGCAGATCAGCCCCAGACCAGCAGCCCCTCTCCCGTTTTCCTCCTCCTCCGCCGGTGTTCCTCGCCGTTCGCCGGAGATCGCCGCCGCCACTCGTGCTGCCGCGCTGTCCAGCTGCTGCTGCGCCATCCAGCTGCTGCTGCGCCCTACCTCACCTCACCACCCTCATCCTGACCATCTTCTCTCTCTCTCCTTCTTCCGCACCCCATACAGTTTCCGTACAATCCGTATGGTGTCCATACGCCGCCGTACGACCACGCGCGCCGACCACCACCCTGCCAGTCCGTACGGTGTCCGTATAGGTCTGTATAGGGGCCATACAGCCATGTCCGTACACCGCCGTCCGTACGTCGTCCACCGGGAACCCCGCTGCCGTTCCGCCGTTCACCGGTGATCGGCCGCCGTTCCTCGTCGTCATGGTCCAAGATTAAGTGAGTATACCTCCTAAACCCGAATTATAACTGATAGTGCATTTTTCTGGATTGACTTAGGTATTATCGGTGTATTCTGGACTAGTTTAGGTAGTACCAGCGTAAAATTCGGACTAGATTGAGGACTGATTAGTGGAAATAAAATCTGAGGAATTTAGTGAGATTATTATGGAAAATTGTTGGACCCAGATTGAGGAATAGTGGCTGTCCGCATTTTTTAGGAACGTACCGGGTATTATCGGATAGCCCGAATTATTAGCGGAATGACCGGGATGACCCAGAGTGATTAACTGTTGACTAATTGGTGATTAATTGTGCTTAATTGTAAAATGTCATGTTGCGTGCTCGTGTGGCTGAGTCGTGCGGAGTGTGATTGGTCAATTGATGACTTGAATTGAATATGGAATTGTGTATTGGAAATTGGGCCGCACGGTACTAATTGGCCAAGTGAGCATGCTATTTATAAATTAGGCACTGTGAATTGATTTTGAGTGAACTGCATGCCTGTGCCTATGTTATGCGGATGCTCATATTGCATTGAATTGCATTGCATGGCACGCGTTATGAATACCGAGAATGAGGCGTGTGGTGAATTGTGCGAAGGTGCGTGCCTGCCATGAGCATGTGATCACCTAAATGCCCTGACGCGTGTTACGCGGGGTTCAGATAATAATTGACTGTATGTTCGCGTGATCACCATTTGCTCTGATGCGTGTTACGCGGGGTGTACCTTCATGATGCGTTTTACGTGGGACGATGCCCGGTACGTCCGGAAGACGACCATCCTGATGCGTTTTACGCGGGCTCTGGTTTGTAAGGAGATCGGTGTTGCACCTGATGCGTTTTGACGCGGGCTAGAGACACTGGGCCGGGGGCATCTTTACGCTAGCCACGAAGTGTTGTGATTTTAAAAAGAGACCTCATGCACTAAGTCAGGGTAACGAGAATAAATATAATTGGGCCAGTGTGTGACATGAGACAGAATGTGGACATTTGCATGCATAAGAATGCATGGGCCGGTGTGCGAGTATGCAGGACTCGGTGAATGGCATGCGATATTATCATTATTGAGTATGAGCATGTTTTTGACATACGCGTGAACCGAGTACTTGGGTATGTGATTTCATTATATTGTTATTGTGAATAACCTGCAGGGTCCGCCAAGTAAGTGATCTGGGTCAGAAGGCCTAGGTCGGAGTTTATTTATGAGTTGGTTTGCTATGTTATTTTGTGCTGTCAGTTGGGAGATTGCATGTTAGCCTAGCCTAGGTTTAGGGGGTTATACTCGCTGAGATTCGTCTCACGATTGTAATAACTCACATTTTCAGACTCCTAGCCGTAGGATGCCGAGGGCACCATCTCTTTTTGGGATAGCACATCATATTCAGCAGTCGTCGAGTGTACATCCTTGTGGGGACGGAGCAGCTTATGTAAGATACTACTCAGTTTTATTTGTGAACGTGGGAGAGACTACTACCATCCCTGAGGAGTACATAGCCTGGTGCTCCAGAGGAGCTGACGGAGTGACTGCCCCCCCCCCCCTCTTCGGACTTTTGACGTACTTGTGGCTGTTGTTGTCTCTTAGTTTGTTGTTTATCCCGATGTGTATATGTGGTACTAAAGGAACTTTTGATAATAGTATAAAACGTACATATTTTCTGAGGTGTTGTATATTGTTGTGCTATCCTTGGTCTTGTATTATATTTGTCAGGGTTATTTATTTATTTGCTTCCGCTTGTGCTTGATCTTTGTGTGGGCGTTGGGTCGGCGACGCTTTCTGGGACGTCACACCATAATCGACCGGAGGTGCTCGTGCTTTGTAGGGTTCGGGGCACGACAACAAAAGTCATCCCGACAAACTTGGTGCAGTCTGCTGAGAATTCATAATGAAGTGCAATCTTCATATTGCGAATGGCAAATTAGAAGAGGAAGCATATCTTCTTTTAAGGAGAAGCAACCAGAAAGACTACTCAACAGGAAAAATGTTGGTTACAACTATTTGCTTTCAGCAGATATTTAATGCTGAAAATAATCAGCCTTCTAAAATGCGATAATCCATTCGAATTTAGCAAATTTGTTCTCGCTGTTGCATTGCTTCGATGCTTGGCAAAAGAAAAAAGTGATTATCCATCCCCTACCTCACTCAGTGGATCTGGCCACTGCTGATAAGGGGAAAGAAAGAAACTTCAAATTGACAACCCCCAACACAAAAAAGCAACAAGTAAACGGAACGAAGCACCAATAAATTATCAGTCTAAGCAGCAGAGGAAGTGCCGAGGGTATAAATGACAGAACTGAAGGCGGCTTCGTGATCCACAATATTCCCTGTTTTGACCTTGCAAGAGGGAGGTGTCGAAACAAACTGATATGATCGTCGAGACCCTGTCAAGCAACATCAGCAAGCCATAAGCAGATCGGCAAGTTGCCTTTTCTGTCTACACCTCGTTAAAGATACAAGAAGGGCGTACTCCCAAAAAGGCTGCAATTTATTGGCAATATAAACAATTATTTTCAAAAAAATGTTTTGTAAATCATTAATTTTTTCACAAAACAAATAGAACCAAATCTTATTGCATTGAGCCGGTGGGTATATTCTTGATTGTACACTCTTACATGAGCTTCCGCATGTGAAAGTGACTAGCAACCTTGCCAAGAATTCATTCAAAACAAAGATGTTTTGAACTCATTAATCTTTCTGCTTGTAGAATCACCTTTAGTTGTGCTACAACTATTGTAAAAACGAAATTTTTCTATAACGAATTCGATACATACTATTAGAGAACTTAAATGTGAGATCAGATGATATATTCCGGGCATCTTTATTAACAAGAAGTGTTTTACAATACAAACAATGGACAAGTTAGGCCAATGCTTCCTAAACAAGAAAACATATCGCCGGCAAATGACGTAACTGTCACTAATCAAATTTATCATGTCTTGATTATTGTGTCTTGAGTATCTGCTAGTTCTGTTTGCAATTTTAACTTCTTTTTACACAAATCTCAATTTTTTTAATGGGGAGAAGATATAATTTATTTTTATATCTAATGATGAAAAGCGTGTATAAATAGACTTTTGCTTTTTACTTTTTGCTTTATTCAAATCTCACCCCGGACACACATTGACATTTTCTAATCCCATAGTATGAATATCATGGGGAAATATATCAAGCCCGATTACTCTCTGTTAAATATGTCTTGAATTTTACGTACTCGGTCCGGTTTATCACCTGACCCGACATTTTGTTTGTGCAACCTGAAAGTGGAAGAAAAATTGAGATTTAGTTCGCAATGCAGAGGGTTGGGTCGATAGGCCCAACTCATAGCAAGCAAATAAATCTCTATGGTGGTCCGCTCAAGCTAGAGAAAGTGGACAAATGTCTCGGGGGGGTTTGGGGGGCGTAGCCCCCTAGAAAATTTTTTTTGGGAGCACTATTTATACTGCGGCTAGGGTTTTTCATTGGATAGTGAGAGAATTTTGTTTTCAGAGAGTTTTGTGAGCCGTGAGCTTAATTTTATCGTTGTTTCGACTTCTGAAAACTGTACTCTCTTTAATTATAATGGAATCTTGTCTTACCTCGCCCGTGGACGTAGATCACCTTGTAATCGAACCACATAAATCTCTGTGTTCTGTATTTGTTTTTCGCGTCTGTCTTCAACATTCTCCAATCAATTTTCCATCTTGGCCTCATTTAGAAGGTTCCAGCATAAAAATTCAGACTCTCGGCCAGTGTACATCTTCCTTCTCTGATATAGTTTGAAAAAAGATTGGGAACGCTACCTGCATAAACTTCCAGTATTTTCAAACAATACGGAAGCAGTCGAAAGTCCCGAAAGGGTGGCAGCAGTGATTCTATGTCTCGAAAATTGTTCATACTCCTGAGCTACCTACATAAGGGTTCGATGCATCCTTAACCTTCTAAAGAGCTCATCAGAGAGCACAAAAAAAGGCATAGTATGCTTGAAAAACGGCAGGTTAGCTGCATCACCATCTCTGTCGTTTGTTTTATAAATCCATCTCAAGCGTGTGATCTCCAAAATACTGCTGCAATTCAAAGCATCTGTCATTGGTAAGTCTGTATATGCGGCTATAGCCCCTCGCTGTCAAGCTTATAGTCTGCCTAAAATGATGTAAAAGTGTAAACACCCTGTTGATGAGTTCTTCTTAAATGTTTAGGAATGAGACGAAATGACACAAACTACTTCGAACCTTAGACATAATGGGTAGCTAATCTATCATCGTACCTTTTCATCTTTTCTTTTTCCATTAAGGAAGCACGTATATGTTGCTCTAAACATGAGTTGAGTGGAACCAGGTGTCAAGGGTTTTGAAGGCAAATCCTTGACGACGACAAGCGCAGATTGTTAGACGAGCGGAGATTTGATGTCTGAGACTTTTTGGGTGCTTGTGGTGTCTATGAAGGATTCTCAGATCCCTTCAGGTAGTTTCGCTTTATGAAAGAGTGTATCATCTTTCTCATAAAATCTCGGTCATATCAGGGACAAACTTTTTTCTGTATTCCCAAACAAACCCAACGCCAAACTAATTCTCAAGTACCTAGACAGAGTTCGAAAAAATCAAACGAAATAAAACACATGAAAAGGTAAGTGGATAGAGAGACAACCCAGATCTTTTCCGTCAGGTCCTTAGAAGCCCGATCATCGGTTCAAGTTTAGCCCATACCTCGTCTTGAGACAGTACCTTACAAGGTGGTTAAGGTGGTTACATCAAATGACAAAGGTACGTGGAGAAATCTGCCAATAAAAAAATAAGGTTTCAAAATTTCAATGTAAAAGTTTATTAGAATGCATAAAAGATAGACAATGAGATTGATCATCATTGACAACGATTGTACCAATTTTGGCTAAGCCGCTGATTTCATACATTTTCTTTTCGGATTCTCTGTCATTTTCTCCAAAATCTGAGGGAATTACAATCTACGTATCTTATATTTTCAATGTTGACAATTTGAATCGTGTCACAATATTTACATTGATAAGACAACTACTGAAAATTGTCTCAAATCATGTTATTTTTTAAATTGTCATGTTCATAAACTATTCGTATACTATTTCTCAAGTTAATTTATGAAGTTAATTCTTAAGAAATTAGACATGTGTATAGTAGAATTCATGTCTTCTTTCAATTTGCTTTAAAATCATTGCCTTAATCATCTCTTTGTCTGGATTGTCAAAATGATCACTCCTTGTTGTTTGATGTTGACTTCACTAAGTGCCATGTCGAGTTCGATTAGCTCTTCACACAAGCACACATGTCATAGACGCAACCTAGAATGGCTAATTAAAAGAAAAGGAAAAACTAAAATCAGCGTGGACTTTGCCGACAGCCCAACAAGTCCTAGCATGAACACTGAGAAAAGAAAACATTTTACTTTTAATCGAGTCCCCTGAGCATACGATCCGGCTAAATCTAACTAACATGGCCATCGATGGGCATTGGAGTGGGACGTGGATTAAATATAGCCTGTGTAGGATACCCACTGTAGGCCGCAAATAGTGGATGCATTAAAAAAAATTTTATTCATTTCTTTATGCTCTCGCCAATTTACTATGCATGGTAAGGATTCACTAAGGCAATGTTTAATCTATCTCACACACTTGTGTTGTTCAAAAGCCACGTCAGCTGAATTCAATTGGATTTTGAGTTGGATGGATTTGGGAAACTTACCAAAAATGTCATACAAGTTGTAAGGATGCTAATTCAATCTTAAGTTTTTCAATTTTGTTAATTCTTTTTTATTTAGTCATAAACCCTTTGACAATTTGTCAATTTAGTCCTTCTAGCCAATTTTGACTGGAAATCGCTTACATAGATATCGGGCATACCAAACATAGACAATTTTTTAAATTTTTTATTATTTTTATAATTTTTCATTTTTTTGTCATTGTGGCCAACAATGGTTCGCCGGCCCAAGCAAGGGCCTGGGCGAGTGTTGCAATCCTCGACGGCCATAATGAAAATAAAATGAAAATAAAAAAGAGAAAAATTATAAAAAATTTTCAAAAGAAAAACTTTAAAATCGCAAAAATTGTCCTACATCAGAGATTTTAGGCCAAAATGTGCCAGAATGACTAATTGGCAAATTGTCTAAAGATTCAAAATTAAATTGATCAATTTGAAAGGTTTAGGATTGATTTAGCATTCGTACAATAAATTTATGATTTTTTTTTATAATTCTATTGGATTTGATTAGACAACTTGTGTAAGTACAGCGACTTGATTAGAAAAAACGAAAGTACAGGAGACTTCAATTAATAAAGCTCACAGCTGCGAGTTCTCACTGATCTCGCATTGTCTCTTCGAAAGAGAAAAATGCACTTTAACTTGGTTTATAATCAAGTGCAGTAAGCAAAACTAGCACTATACAAAAAAGATATGTTTGACTAGGGCAAAACCCCCATCCATTTTAGAAAACCAAAACATTGCAATTTCCAAAAATTTTGGTGAAATTACGGACATATATTATATATAGACACCTACATTTTTTATTTGCTATATTCACTAATTATATATACACCTACATTTTAATTGCGCTTGGTTTTGGAATCAAAACTCCACTTGCAAAGGCTCTAAGCCTAATTGACGGTTGAGTTCCTTCCTCTGCCTGTCATTTGAATGGGGACATCCCATAATAAAACTGCCACATTTTTCCGCAACACAAGTTTGCAAAACTAATATAGAAAAAATGACAAATGATTTTTGAACTTTGACCCATTATACAATGTAATCCCTAAAATTTTAATTTGTTAAATGTAGCTTCTAAATTATTAGAAAATGTTCAATATAGTCCTTCCGTTTGCTCAAATGACAAAGTATACTTTTTTAATGACGTAGATTATTCTATGTTGAGTTGAAAGGCTACATTGAACAAATTAAAAATTTAGAAATGATATTGTATATTGTATCAAAGTTCATGGATCATTTGTGTCATTTTTCCTGTATCATTTTTGCAAACTTGTATGAGCAAAATTGTGGCAGTCTTTTTATTCATCTACCTTAGAAAAGTTAAAAAAAAATGAGGGTGTTAACCTGTCTATTGTTCCCAAAAACCTGTCCATTATTTGATTACATTGAATCTAATATCCTTATTTTATATGAATATCTTACGTAAATAATCCATGCGAAACTTTTTTTCGACCATTCAAATTTAACATATTGGTAACCATTGTGAGCGGATATCCCATTAACTTGAATTAACGGAACGACAACATTGAACATTTTCATTAAAGGACTAGATTGAACAGTTATTAATAGTTTATAGACTATAATAAACAAATTAAAAGTTTAATGATGACGATGCACATTTGATCAAAGTTCAGAGACCATTTATAAACATCGTTAAAAGCATCGTCGTCAATCTGTCCCTCAATTTGACTTTACAGTCATTCTAGTAATCAAAAGAATTCCATTTGAGCTGGTCTAGAATTCTATCTTAATCTCTTGCCCCGGAAATGAATTGCACTAAAGCGCACGACCTATATAGAGTTCTATCGTAATCTCTAGGCTTCCTTCTCATCACAATTAAGTAAATCAATGACGTGCTCTCAACGATTAGCTCGTGGCTTTATTCTATGGTTCTTTTGATAATGCTAGGGATATGAGTGTGCCTTCAGGAAGGTCCATGAGTCCTTTGTTTGACTCTGTAATTACCAGCACAACCCACAAACACTTGGAGGCTTCCATGAAAGAGCACTTTGGGAAACTTCTTGACCAATTGAAAATTCTCTACCAACTAAAATCTGACGTCGTGACCTTACCACTTACTCATGTGATGGTGACGTCATGATCCCAGATGACGTCCTCGGCTGCTGTGTGTGAACCTCTTGGATTTCCACTTAGGTTTAATTCGTGCCGTAATTAGATTGTTGTTGCCTAACTCCCACTTTGGTTTGATTTGAATATTTTGATTTTGACCGAGGGAAAATCTCTCCTCTTCTTCTTATCTCCACTTAGCTCAATTTTCACCACCTTTGGGCGTCGTGAGTCACGGATCAATGCATGTTAATCGAACAACCATGGTTGATTACATGCCATGACATGTCGGCCAGAATATTTTATGTGTTAGAGAACTAATTTCAACTGTTCCCTAACCTTGGGTTACTTCACGACCGTTTACACTAAGGAAGTCAGGACAAAACTAACTTTAATTTATACGAGGAAGAAAGAGAAATTATTTCAAATTTTTGGGCAGGAAGTTTTTTTTGGTCAAATCTTGGGCAGGAAGTTGGAACCCAACTTTTCCAAGGGTTTTCATTAATTACCTCAATTTACATTGAGGCTCGGATATCTTTGTCAAAGTTTCATTGATGTCTCAATAAATCGCAATCTCTTATTCGTTCCGTCATTAGTTTTCCATACTGTTATTATTTCCATAAAATATTATTTGGATGAACAATTATGTGTTTGATAATGCATATTTTAAAGTTACGATGTACCCCAAAACTAAGCGGAATATTTTCCTAAAAGGTGCTGCAACTATAAGGAGTTTGCCGAACACTCTATAAAAGCATCAACAACTCTTTCACAGCTGCAACTGCGGCGAGAGATTTATACAAATATGGAAAAAAATTTGGACTGGAGTGATGTATCAAAATTTTAATGGACAATGGATTTGGTATAGTTATCCTCGTAAAGGTTAGAGGATTATGATATCTTTCTCTCCCGTTGCATGCATGAAAGTATATGTGTACTTCTATACTACTTTAGTTGCATGCACCGATGCAAATTGTATTAGCTTAAAGTATGAAAATTCTCTTATGACACTTAGTCTAATGCCATAACTTTTCGATCGTTCATTTAAGTTCCTTAACTGTCCAATTTTGTTTATTCCAGTTTCTCTAGCGACTTGGATTGCAAAATAGTAACATTTTAAGACAAGATCGCTCATATGTGGCTTTTTAAAATTATACCATGTCAATTTCTCCAACGATCAAGTGGCAGATGTAACTCAAACGAATGAAATTTCAAATAAATCCCACATATAATCCATTATCATTCCGAGGCAAAGTTCATATGTTCATACTAAGCAACTTTAGTTGGGCAGTTATATTTTATTAAGGAGTCATCGTGTCTGGACACGCAGTGGTGACTTACCGATCAATGTAATATTTCCTTGTCTTTTACGCAAAAGAGAAGGATATGTTAATTAGCTTGGACTACATTAATGATTCATAGATAGCCCCACACCCCCCCCCCCAACGCAAAAAAAAAACAAAACAGACAATCTACAAGGATGAATAAAACGAGGGAATACCATCAAAATCCCCAAATTTGTTCGTACGTGCAATTTCAAATCGCCACATTTTAAGACGTGGCTTTTTAAAACTATACCATGTCAATTTCTCCAACGATCAAGTGGCCGATGTAACTCAACTGAATGAAATTTCAAATAAATCCCATATATAATCCATTATCATTCCGAGGCAAAGCTCATATGTTCATACTAAGCAACTTTAGTTGGGATTAAAGAGTCATAGTGTCTGGACACGCAATGGTCACTACCGATCAATGTAATATTTCCTTGTCTTTTTTTGCAAAAGACACCCCCCCAACCCCCCACGCAAAAACAAAGAAAAAAAAAAGAATCTACAAGGACGAAGAAAACGAGGGAATACCATCAAAATCTCTAAATTAGTACATACGTGAAATATTTACCTCAAACTAATTTATATGTCACAAAAACTCCCAAAATGGTACACATGTGTCATACATACCAAAAATTGATTTTTGTGTCACAAAAAATCCCATAGTGATATGCTCGTGCCATATTTACCTCAAATTGATATATTTGTGTCACATTTACCTCCAAATTATGGTAAATAGATATTTTAGGATAAAAATGGCACGGGTGAATCGGTTTAGGAAAACTGTGGCACTAGTATAATAATTGGGGATTTTTTGTGATATAAAAATTAGTTTGGATAAATGTGACACGGGTGTACCAATTCGGGAGGTTTTATAACACAAAAATTAGTTTGAGGTAAACGTGGCATGAGTGTACCAATTTGAGATTTTTAGTGGTATTAACCCATAAAACAAATGACTTTATGCAAGAGGATACACAGCTCAATCACACAACCTTTTTGGCTTCGTGGGTCACTATTGATGCAAGAGGATACACAACTCATTCACACAACCTTTTTGACTTCTTGTTCCAAAACTAATTCTGAGAACAAAAAGATACTGTTTTTTGTTTCTTGATTTTGTTCCAAAACTGATTCAGAGAACAAATTTTGGTAAATTTGTGTTCGGGAGCAAAAAATTTGTGTGACATTCCGAATTTCGGCCCATTTTTGTGATTTATAAAACGTGTAATTCATCAATATGCTTATAGTAAAATCTTGCCCGAGAACTGACCACTCCCGGTTATTGTTTTAAATTTGAGATTTCACTAGAATCGCATTCGATCGAATTTTGCCATTATTTAGAGCCCAAACTTTGGTGTCGAATTTCTCGGAGCTCCAGGACGAATTTAATTGGACGTTGTCGATATTATTGTGACCAGCCTCGATATTGCCCGGGATATGTGAAAAGTGAATTTTTGACCGGATGCGAATTTGGACTAGTAGACCTCCATCGTGGTAGTTTGATTTAATTAATTTGGCTTTTGTTTCTTATTATATTCTAGGATTAATTTGGACCAGTAGATCGTTTTCGATTTTAAATGTGGGTCGTTAGATTGCATTAATTATTTGAATGTTGTCTCTCTCTCTCTCTCTCTCTCTCTCTCTCTCTCTCTCTCTCTCTCTCTCTCTCTCTCCAGTCACTTCCCCTCTTGCGCACGTCTGTCCCCTCTTCCCCTCTGTCACACCTATCCACTCTCCTCTCTCTCTCTCACTCTTACTTTTCTTCTTTTTCTTTTCTTTCTCTCTTCTTTTTCTTCTTCTTCATCTTCTTCCTCGAGGCTGCTCCTGCTTCCCTGTTCTTGCTGCCCGACACCACTCGCCGCTCGCCAAGACCAGCCCAGCCACTATCCGCCTCACGCCGTCGTTGCCCAACCGAGCCGCTCCACCGCTCGTCGACCCTGCTCGCCTGTCGCCAGCCCTACCGGCGCTGCACGCGAGCAGCAGCTTGCCACCGCATCCGTCTCGATCCGGCGTCGCCCAGCTGTCCGTCGGCCTGCCCTTCGTCACCCAGCCACCCGAGACGCCAACGGACGGCCTCCGGCCGCCGCGCGACCTCCTCTCCCCCCTATTTTTCTCTCTCTTCCCTGACGCCTTCCCCTATTTTGGGCTCCTAGCTTCGCCGTCGCTGCTCCACCTCTGCCACCCAATCTCTCCCCTCAGCCACCTCCGCTGCCCTACCACCCCATTGGTCATGACCACCGCCCTTCCCCTGATTTTTTTTCTTCCTACCCGACGCCTCCTTTGTTTTTCTCTTCCCCGGCGCCGCCTCGTTCAGCTGTCGCACGCCGCCGTTCCAACCGCCGCCGCTGCTCTGTCCGCCACCACCCAGCCCCCGGCGACCTTGCTCAATCACTTGTAGCCGCCGTGCTCGCCGGGACAGCCCAACCGCTGTTGTCGTCGCCGTCACTCGAGCATCCCGGGCCGTGGCCGAGCTCACCTAGCCGCTGCCCAGCCAGCCCGAGCATGCCCAGGCTGTGGCCGGACTGCCCCGAGCCGTGGCCATGTGTCGGGCCGTGTGCCGAGCCGTGGCCGAGCCCTGCGTCCATCGCACCCTCGTTGTTACTGTTCATCCGGACCGTTTTGAGCCCGTGCAGGTTTTTCCTGGGCCAAAATTAGGTAAGTAACCTCCTAATCCTTATTTAGGACTATAGGTATTTTTAGACTTGTTTAAGACGTGATTAGTACTGATTTAGGGGCTAAATGTGGATTATGGTTAATATTCGTATGTGCATATTTGTTAGATTAAATTGTGTTAATTGTGGGGCTTAATTAGTGGCTAATTATGGTGGGTTAAATATTCGTATTGTCGTGGCGTGTGTGGGGAAAATTGACGTGTGATTGTGGCCGACTTGAATGTCGGAATCGTGAACTTGTGATTTGGAATTGGGGTGATTGTGGGTGCATATTTGTGGCTATTGTTGGTGGACAAGTGATTGGCTTATTGTGGCGTTTGTGAGTGGAATTGATAGCCGAATGTGACCAACTCAAAGATCGGGTTGGTGGAATATTGTGGTAAGCATGCCTTGAGTTTGATTGGTACGATTTGTGAGAATGGCGAATTGCGTTGTGGTGTATGTGCATGAAAAAAAGCTCAGATTGATCGGAGGGCTGCCAACCTGAGGCGTGGTTACACGGTTGTGACGAGAAAGGCATGACCAGACCTGAGGCGTAGGTTACGCGGGTCATTGGAAGGGAAAAAATGTCCTGAGGCGTGGTTACGCGGGACTGAATCCGACTTGATCTAAGGGCTGAGCTTGAGGTACAGTAGTGCAGGCTGTAAAATTGGGCCTGAGGCGCAGTAGCACGGGCAGTGTGAAAGGACCTGGGAGGTTGTGGAAAGTTGTTCGACCACGCATGCGAGTTGAGTGTGATTGAATTGATTGAACTGATTGGACTGGCTAATTGAATGTGTGATTGAATTGGTTGGATTGATTGAGTGCTAGTGTGGTTGGCGTTTGATTGATTGTGATATGTTATTGAGTTAGTATTATTGTCTTGTCGCAATTTGACTAATGTATAGAATTAGTACGCGTTCTAATGGCAAAGGTAAGTACATTGTTGTGAGCTCGTTAAGTTGTTGATTAGATTGTTTGTACAACTTGTCTAGGTACGCATTGGCCTTTATAGGGTTTAGGGTATTGCTTATTGAGACTCGTTCTCACGGTTATTATATAACCACTTTCAGATCCGCGACCGTGATCGATTCGCAGATGCCACCAGAGTACTATAGGGATTGAAGGATAGATCAAATTTACCCTGTCTTTTGAGTATATTTTTATAGAGGAGATAAGCTTATCAACCACCGCCCCTTTTGAAAATTGTGGTTTATAAATTGGTAGTCTGGATTACCGTTTTGTAATAGTAACTACTTTATAATGTTATGCAATTATTGTTTTGTGCTATCCTTATGTCATATTTTATTGTCTGGGTTGTTTTAAATTCGCTTCCGCTTGCCGTTATTGTAGAGCGTTTCATTTGGGTCGGCGACGCGTCCTGGGACGTCGCGTTCAATACGACCGTTGAAGGGGTGTCGCGAGCCCGTTAGGATCTGGGGCGTGACAATTTGCCAAATAGATTTCTATTCCAAAATTAATTTCGAGAACAAAAGAACAGAAATTGTTACTGTTTGGCAACTTGCCAAATGCACCCTTACTCAGAAACAGAAATCCTTTTTTAAGACACTGTTATCCGAACTTCTTGAAAAACCTTACTAATCCCCTCGAGTCGCAACAGTCCTTCCATCCATCTCCCCATCTCCAAATTATTATTGACACTAGAGGTCCCTAGAGGTTGCCTTAGCAATGATTTCTTCGTTAGGACTCGGCCTATAAGTTTTTTGTCACGATTTATTACTTGACATTGACTAACTTCGCAAAACTGTTGGGGGTAATGGTACGTGCAATTTGGACAAAAGGTATGGACACAATGAGTAAAAACTTCTCCAATGAGATATATGATTTATAGCATATCCAATGAATGACCAAGGGCATTTTTATTTCTTTTGGTCGAAAGACCAAACGCATTTACTGAGTATTTTATTTTGCCCCGTGACACGGATTAGAAACGGCGTCCCAAAGAAAATTCTACGGAAGAGGCAAAGTAAGTCCAATAAGTTGTCCGCGTATCGGTTAACATTCAAATGTCGGCAAGACCACGGACCCCCCAATTACAACTAATTGGTCTTGGTATTGACTTGCTCCTTCATTAAAGAAAGTGGTAACGAGCTCATCAGTTTTGGCTTTATTCTTATTATTATTCTATTTGTTAGCCGGAATATTTTATTTGGATTAGAGAACTTCTTTCTAATGACTCTTAACCTTGGATTACTTCACGACCGATTACCCAAAAAACGTGATGACAAAAAAGAATTTAAATATTACGGGAAAAGTAAGAGAAATCAATTCTATCTCTTAGGCTGGAAGTAAAGACCCGACTTTATTTTATTGTAAAATTGAACCAAATTCCATAGACATCATTGAATTGATGACATATATATATTTGAAGTCAATTACTTGATCTAGTGAGCCAAATAATATAATTACTTAACCTAAAATTTCTCATATGTCAATAAATGGTGGTAAGTGTAAAAATAGTGTTGATAAAATGGAGGGTGACTTTTTATAGATAACCTGTTAGTAACTTATCGATACTTCTATGAAAAAAAATCCGACTTTTTGTAATAGTTTGCAAATTACCATTTTTGTACTATTTTACCACATTTTATTTGCATAGCTTATTAATGTTTCAAATTTACTAACTCTTATATGAAATGATCAATCTAAATTGTAATGAATTACCAACTAGCTTTGAATTATTGCTCTCATTTGATTTATTTGCCAAGGATTATTTTTTTTTCTAATTCACCAACTTTTATTAAGTAGCCAACTCTTATTGGCATTAATTGCTTAGTAAGCCCTTTCATGTACTAACTTCTTTTAGGAGTGCCACCTAAATTAACTTGACTCCCAAACTTTTCTCACATTGAATCGCCGCATAGTATATGGTTACCAACTCTCCCTTGAGTTACTTATCCATGTTTATTTGTCTTTTTTCTAATTTTCTAACTTTGCTTATCATCTACAAAGTTTTATTTGTATTTCTTAGTAACGGCTTAAATTAACTAACCCTTTATAAAATTTCCCATCTTAATTAGAGCAGCTTATTGGCTTTTCTCTAATTAAGTTACGAACTAGTTTTGAGTTGCAACTCTCATTTTTGTTACTTATTTTTTCTTTTAATTACCAACTTTCGTTAAGTTTTTACTAACTTTTATTTATCTTTCTTAACTATACCTCAAATTTATCAACTCTTAGACAAATTACTAACTTTAATTTAGTTGAATTATCACCTTTTCTCCGATTTAGTTATCAACTAATTTATGTAACTAACTCTCATTTTTGTCAATTATCAACATTTATTATTTTTAAATTTTCTAATTTTTTATTAAATATTTAATCAATAAAAAAGTTGGTAAGTTACTCATATAGAGGTTGGTAATTTAATATAACAGCTGGTAAATTTACGATATTGGTAAAAAAGATACATACAAGTTGAGAAACGATAGGTGATATATTTTTTTTGCCAAAGATAAGTGCATTTGGTAATTTAAAAAAAAACAATAGTTATTGGCAACTAACTCAAATAAGTGTTACTTATGCAAAACTAGGTGATAAATTAATCGTAAGAAAGGTTGGTAAGCATGGAAATAAAATTGGCAGACGATAAGGAAAAGATTTTTTTTCAAAAATAAGGGAAGTTAATAATCAAACAAAACCAAATAAACATTGGTAACTAACTCGAATAAGAATTGGTAACCCAAAACTACTTAGTAATTTAATTGGTGAAAAGTTGGTAATCACTTTAATTGGGGTTAGTAATTTCTAAAAAGAGTCGATAAATTTAAAAAGTTGGTAAGTAGAACAAATAAAAATTGTAACTTAATAGAAACATTGGTATATTTAAAAAGAAAATAGCTGTTGGTAAGCAATTCCAATGAACGTCGAAACCAAAAAATATTGGTAATTGATAACAAAAGTCGATATATGTGGAAAACCAAATAAATATCGATTAGTAACTCCCACGAGAGTTGATAACCTAAGATTAGTTGGTAATTCGATTGGAAAAAAGTTGGTAAATCGCTCAAATAAAAATTAATGAAATTCATATAATATATTATAAATTTGAAAAACAGGTAAGAAAGACAAATAAAAGTTAATAAAAGAAAATAGCTGTTGGTAAGCAATTTGACCTAATCATTCTTCCAGATTTGTTGCTAATTTAAGATTGTCAAGTTGAATAAGAGGCCCATAGCATAAAGAATGTTGACACAAATAAGTTGATGTCCTCTTTCAACGCTACTTCCATCTCTATCCTCTACCCAAAGGCTGAAACCACTCGAAATGCGACGAACGTTCATCACACCCCAACCTAAGAAAGCTCTCAGCTTCGTGGAAGATCATAGGATGTAACTTTTGCTGAGTGCAGACATGTGCTTAGATTAGTCGACAAGAGAGACGGACTAAAGTAATCAGATTGCGGCATGGAAATCCACTCGTTGGAGAGGAAGACGAGGTTGACCAGATGTGGTCGGAGACAGTAGATTGTTACTGTTCTTGCCTTCTTGTTCGTTGTTACTGTTGTTAGATTACCGACTGCTTCGGAAGTCGAAGATAGAAATCTACTTCTCCCTTTGGATTGCTCTTTCCTAGTTCTTCTGTTCTTTTCCGAGGAAAAACATCAGCGGACATGTTATGCAGACTGATCGGGGAAATATCCTTAATTAGCATATCTAATGATGGTTGTTTTAAATATAAAAAAAATGATTGTTGTTTTGTTTACACATTTAGCATCCATCCAATATCGCATGTGGGAATTATTGCACTTTTTCAACCGATTCAGTTTTCTTGAGTGAAAATTGAGATGCGAATTAATATTGTAATGTCAACAGCTATTGTACATGTTGAATTTTGAGTCTCTTTCCGTGGAGTGTCAACGGTGATCCTATCAATCATGATTCGCAATTTGATTAGGGCCTTGCTTAATTAGTTTGGCGTGTTTCAAGCAAAAAGCTAGTTATTAACTTTTAAAAACTTACGGAAAAAGTTTCTGAGGTGAATGCTCATTTTTTCTTTCGCAAAAAATTAACAGTCGGAATATATTTTCCTCTTTTCTTTCCAACTTTTGAATCACTTGGGAGATAAGCAACGGAAAATCTTTCGGTAGTCAACTAAAACATCAAATATAGATTCAGAAAACTAACTTGTTATTTCGAAAGTCAAAAATCATTTTTCAGAATGCAATTTGATCTCTCCCAAGATAGGGTCATCTCAAGTGGTCTAACACATACGCCCGGCTGACGGACGATGAACCTTGACACCTAGATCCCTAGGATCCCGATGCCTTAGATCCACGGCCTTAACGGCCCAAACTCGAGACCCCAGTATCTGCACCTAGATCCCAAGGGCTCTGCTCTAGGTTTGTTTTTTTCTCAAAAAAAATATTCAGAGTTTTCTGATAACAAATATTAGGAAATGACTTCTATCTTATTTGCAAAAGGCAACCAAATACAGGAAAATAAAAGGAGCCATTTTTCCAAAATAGCTTTTTTTGAAAATAATTTTTCAGTGAAGTTCATTTTCTGTGAAACAAAAGAGACTAAAGCTAGCCAACAATCGGAAAAGCTCATATAAATGAGTTTTTATCAATTCAATGCACGCATTCATTATCAAATAAAGCAACTCTCTTAAGTGTTGAAAAGTGAAAAATTAAAACAGAATGTACTTTATAATTTTTCTTTTCGATCCTCTTTATTGACTTATTGCATACGTTAAAAAAATTTCCTCTCTCTTATAGACCATGTGGTCCACTTCTATATATAGGTTTAGTCCAGATCCATTACGTTCTCCAAACCACAAGCTGCCAGTTCTGTTGTCAAGTACAACACATACGACCGCATCCCTACTTTAAAAACCTAGGATATAGTAAAAGAGAAATATGGTGGAGGATCGTATGACGGGCTTCAGGTTCTATCCGACTGAGGAAGAGCTCATCTCTTTCTACTTGCACAACCAGCTCGAGGGCTCGCTACAAGATCGGCTCCCCCAGATCATTCCGGTCCTCGACATTTATGCCACTGAACCGTGGAATCTCCCTGGTAAAAGAACAAGAAATTGTGCTAGGCATTTCTTCATTTCTCGATCCTTCTCATTCATTATCACCGAAAAGAAATCGTTGGGGTCTGATAAATGTGCAAACCGGTCACGAATTGTACGTGAAGTTTTCAATCTCTCTTGTGGTGTTTTGTGTGTTTTGTTGCTACAGAGCTTTCCGGAGAGGTATGCCGAGAAGACAAAGAGCAGTGGTTCTTCTTTGCTCCTATGCAGGAGAGAGAAGCCAGAGGAGGGAGACCAAGCAGAAGCACAGCGGTGGGTTACTGGAAGGCGACTGGAACGCCCAGTTCCGTCTACTCATCGGACAACAAAGTGATTGGGATGAAGAAGTCCATGGTCTTCTACGTGGGAAAAGCTCCGACAGGAACAAAAACCAAATGGAAATTGAATGAGTACAGAGCCGCAGAAACGATCTCACCTCCCAAATTGAATTCTGCAAGTTCTAGTATGCCGATGTTTAGGGTAAGCGCGTGCTTGACCTAATTGAATTTGATCTTTGTTTTAGTTAATTGCATGATCAGTCTTGAACTTTGTGAGAGATATCAGGCGGTGGAAAACATTATTTACATAAGCATGCCTTACTTATCAATTGATGAGTTCTATTTGTCAACTAATATGTGGTTATTGTTTTTCCCCTTGAAATGCTGTAGTTGAGGCATGAATATGCATTGTGCCGAGTGTACGTTGTGTCCGGGAGCTCACGAGCATTTGATCGTCGGCCACTGGAGTTGGTGGCTGGAGAGACAATACAATGCAGAGACGATGGTGGCAGCGGCGGCCAATCTGCCTCCCCATCAGGATCAGTGATAAAATATAATGATGGAACTTCCAGTTGCAGGGAGACGACTAGCATGGAATCGGAAGAACCTATATGGGATTGGGAGCACCTCAATGGGTTTTTGCAGCGTCCTTAGATAATAGATTTTATCTAGATGAATTACCATATCTTTGAATAAAAGTTGTTTGTCAAATGATGTTTTATCCTTTATAGTTTCCATTAGGTGCTAAGAAGAATCCATATTATGTATGGATCCCAACCATTGGTAAGAATAAAAAGGCCCGATGGAAGAAGGGTTAATCACAATGTTGTGTCCTCTAATTATGTGCATCCACAAGTGAATAAAAAATCATCTTGATCAAGATCCAGCATGTCTAGTATCGATTTGATGAGCCTTTTTCTTTCAGATTTTAAGGGCTTATATAGGTGTCTATGCTCCATATATAAGGATAACCATCGAAAAGTAGTGCTAGCTAACATAAATATGATTGTTCGCTTTGCTCTTTGCATGTCGGGGGAAGTGGGTACAGAGTGTGCAATTGCGAACAAATTAAGATAAGATCGAAAAATTTGAACAAGTAATAAAGCAAAAACCAGAAACAAACGTTTACGTACTTTGGCTATTAACTACATTCGTGGACAAAGGAGGAGTTGTTTCACTCTGTGGTCAATAAGAATTACACGTGCGATTCAAGAACAAATTCTCACTATCCAAAACGCTAGTTATAGTTGTCGCGTAAGAACGAACATGAAGAGACATGATATGGCCTAAGTATTCTACCAGACAAGAAAACCCTAAGCACACGCCAAGCAAGTATTCTCTTTCCATTTTTTCTCCTTTTTTTTCTATTTCAAAGACTTGCGTGCATCTTCGTTTGTTGAATTCCATCCTTCATAGAGAAATTATATGAGGTACTGTAGCAAGACTGTAAGGTGTACTACTGTAATTCATAATACTACAGCATATCACATAGTGTAATGTTTGTGTGACGGTGGTCTGCAAATAAACAGACGCACATAAATATAAATTTTAAGGCTTTTTTTAAGTGTAAGATCTTCTAATTTCCTTTCCTCCCCTAAGGGGAAAGAAAGAGCTCTTTTAAGGTACTTTCTTCCTGTCATTTCATTTAAATTTAGCTTCTCGTGATGACCTGAATTTGTCTATGCATCCGCCCCACTCATCCCAAATAATTCCTCCAAAGTGACCGTCCACTTTCCAAATTCTAATCACTCAATAATAGTTCCACTTTCCCCAAACCTTTTTTTGGCCTTTTACCGGTAAAAACGGACTTTCTCTAAATAGCATTATATAAGATCAAGAATATACATCACTTCTGACCATTTTTATATATCTCCAATTCAGTAAATACCATTCACATAACCCCGCATTGAAAAGATCAAATTGTCGCTCCTTGAAAATTCATTTTAGCATCTCACTTATTTTTTTATAGTTTGGTTTTCAGTCGGTTTTGAGTGTTTTTGGGTGGGTTTGAAAATTTAGAATTCTGGAGATCGACATTTTTTATTTTCGTTAATCGGGAGACAAAGATGATAGATGTGAATGAGTAAAGTGGTCTCCGAAAGCTCAGCTCTATGTGGTATTTTCAAAAGTAATAATATGAAAGCGGCCGCTCCTTCCGCGAAAGGTAGGGCATGTTTTTGTATATTTATCTTACTATATATCATCGAGAAGTTGACTAAGGTTTCAGCAATTTTTTATTAGTGGAGAAGGGATTCTCAAAATCTAACACCTCTTTCTCCCAAAAGTTACTTCAATCCTCGATGTACTTGAGCTCAATCACGATGGCCTGATAAATTTCTCCAAAGCAAAGGGTCTTTCCACTATCTTCAAAACGTCAATTTCGTTCTCCGCGTAGCATTATATGTAAAAACACGTGATCTCAGACATGATGAAGCTAAATCTATCGCCAAGTCTTCGTCTTTGTGCCTTTTTCACGTTCACCGGCCCATTTGAGCTTCAAGTAATGAAGTCTTGTAATATGATGCATAGGAAACTTCCATGAAACTTTCATTCAGTTTTTCAGATACGTCATATCTAGTTTCGTAGTATATGGTTATCAATTGGTAAGGTTGAGAAATGAAGATCAATTCCTAGGGTCCGCGACGGAATTGGACTTACGGCATAATTTCTTTCACTATGAATGTTATAATCTCATGGAGCTACTTTGCAAATCTTGTAAGAAAGAAAAAAAAAACAAATGTCAAATTTTGTTTGATTAGGATCATGGTTACTCATGCAAAACCAATTTGTAGCAAAAGAGCAAGATAATTATCCAAAAAATCCTAAACATATTGTACGGTAGCCAATTTAGATCTAAATCTTTCAATTGTGTTAATTTTAGTCCTAAACATTTTGATGATTTGTCAATATGGTCCTTCCGGTTAGTGTGGGCCAAAAATCACTAACATGTATGCTGGCCATCGACGTTAACATTGATGATTCTTGGAATTTTTTAAATTTTTCCAAGTTTTTCCCCTTTTTTTCCTATTTCTTTTTCTTTTGCCTATGGCCAGTACTCAACCACAGCTAGTGATTGGCTAAAGATCGGCCACAGGCAAGGTGTGACAAGCGAAGGCCGCAAGGCCCTCACCTAGGCGTGGCTAGCAAGGGCAGTGGTGCCCTCATCCAAATTTGGCCAGGGTGTCGCGGCTCTCACCAAGTCTAAGCAACACCCTCACTAGATCTAGGTGAAGGGCGGTCAAAAAGAGCAGCCCTTGCCAGATCTAACGGGGATGACCCTAGCCTAGGCGAGACTGACCACAAGTGAAAGAAAAATAAAAGGGAAGGGAAAAAATATTCAAAGCCTGCCAACTACATCAGAGCCTACCACTACATCATAGCCTGCCACGCCATGCAGGAGATCAGCTCTGACTGGACCACCACATTAGCGAATTTTGGCCAAAACTAGCCAGAATTACTACATTGGCAAATTGTCAAAAAGTTTAACACTAAATTGGTACAATTAAAAGATTTATAACTTAATTAGCTATGGTACAATATATTTAGGACTTTTTGGACAATTTTCCCACAAAAGAGCTATCCTTTTATTAATGAAGCTACTTTCACTTTTATCGTGTTAGTTTTCGGTATATGAGGCATTTTGCCTTACTCTTTCATTTAAATGCAAATCAACTAATGAATGAAACTATGGCAAATGTTTTCGAATCATCAATCTTTTAAAAATCTGCTAAAAGAAATCTATTTTTAATAACAGCAATTGTCTTGATCGTGAACTCCAGTATCAATTAAGGGTGATCGGTTCCCAGTCTAATCCGGTTCTAAGGTGGGACCAGGAACCAAATCAAGAGGATCAGTTCCCAAAATTGTGAACCTGGGACCAGACCGGTTGGTCCTAAGACTGAGAATCGAACCAAACGGTGGTCCAGTTTGGTTCCGATCCAGTGCAATCGAACCGGTCACTTAGAGTTTAATTCACATTTTATTAATTTTTGTCAATGAAATTATGTGAATGAAATTCGCTTAAGGTTTAGTTCACATTTTATTAATTTTTATTTTAAAAGTATTTGTAGTCAATCTTGCTTGGTTCCTCCTTGGAACCGAAAACCGAACTGCTCGGACACTAGTTCCACTTTTAAGAACCAGGAGCGGGGCCGGACTAGTCGGTTCAGTCCAGTCCGGGTGATTTCCTATTTGGATGATCAATTTTGTACATCCCTAATATCAGTAAGCAAGGAGACCATTGCCAAAAGAAATACAAAAAAATATATGTGCCATATAGGGATAACATAATACCCGTCGCTAGAAATGACTCTATCTAAACATCATGTCATGATCGAGCTAATAAGACGAATTTTTGTCCGTAAGTAAAGACTTTTATCTTCATGTCAACTTAAATTTATCCGTCTTTGAACATCTCGAGGAAGAATTGATAAATTCTTAGAACAATTATCGATCACCTAACTTTTCGGTAACTTATTGATAACTTATCAACATTATTGTGAAATTAGCACAATAAGTAAATCACTGACTCTTCTTATTTTTTACCAACTTTTGTCTTTCTTTTTTGTAGGCATCTCATATTTATCAGCTTTTATATGAATTTATCAATTTTTCTTTGAGTGACTTACTACTAATTGTGCATCACTAACTCTTATTTAAGCTAGTTACCGATGCTTCTTTGTTTTTTCTTTTAAATTAACATCAACTTTTTACGCTTATTCACTAACAAATTAAATGTACTAACTATTATAGAGAAGTATTAACTTTATATGAATGTCTTACCAATTCTAGACAGTAACTTAATGGGAGAAAAGTTGGTGAGTCACGCTAATTTAGGTTGATAATTTCTTATGTGAGTTTTCATGTATGAGTTGATAAAATCAAATTGTCAGTAAGTTATGTTGATAAAAGTAGGGAAGTTAGTCCAAATAATACTAATTCGAAACTACCAAAAAAAATATGCAATTGCATAAAAATGTTGATATATTACCAACAATTTACTCGAAAACGCCAGTCATTTTTTGACCAACATTTTTATGAATACTTTTAATGATACTAAATTTTTATGACGAAAATACTCGCATATATATATGTATATCTAAAATCTTAGAGTTTGAGAATTATTTTGTGCCATTTTTCTTAGCCAGTGACATTAGAGATATTTTCTCTGACTAATTTATTGTTTAGTCTTTGCCCCTCCTCCTTCCTCTCTCTTCAATAAGTATCTTATTATTTAATTACCTGTAACTCCTTTTTGTTTAAGAAACATTGTTTGCTTCTAACATATGATTACCCAGACCAAACTATTAATATGTATAAAATTTCTATCGAAGTTATATTACACAAAATATGAAAATATAAGGTCATTTAATGTCTTTGAATTTATTTTTATATTCATTAGTTGCTCCAAAATTAAGATAATAGTTTATGTACGTGTATGATTTTGATTCTCTAATACATAAATGTGACGTTGTACTTATGCTTACATTTTTCATACTTTTTTTTTTGATAATCGAGGTGTCCGCGCGACCGGCAAGCGATGACTCAGCTATAAACCGGCGGTGATGCACGACTAGTCCTCGAGTGACGCTAGCGCAGGACCCACCACCACGGCGTCACACTTAAGAATCCCTAACGACTACGCTGAGGTTTGAACTCTGATCCCTTCGTGGGGGGACTAGAGCACAAGCCAACGCAGCCGCTGCGGGCGGTGGTACATTTTTCATACTTCATTTTAATATAAATGGAAAATCGCCCAAAAAGTTGCTATTCGTCTATTAGGTGGAGAATCTTCATCTATTAAGTTCCCATTTAACTAACTTGATTAATGAGAAAAGGCCAGAACCCCCGTCCCTTGATCTTGGAAGATGGGCATGGTGGTAGAATGAGTTTGAGAAATTATAAGGCGGAAGATGGGATTGACGAATTTATGCATATTTTGATATATTATAATGAAGATTACATTGGCCTATTTATAAGCTTTATGAAATGACTAAATAAGATATCATATCAATCAAGATACGCACAATCAAAAAGAGATATTTGCACAATCTTGAGAACTACAAAAAAATATCAGAATTGTTCTAAATATTTCTAATACCCCCTCAAATTGAAGATGTCAACTTGAGTTTGAATAAAAGTTTGAACATTTTCCAACGGCTGATACGTGGCGGCTTTCGGCAGCTGTTCATGGTAAACCTTCCAAGTCTAGTTGCTCTGTGAGCAGCGAGTGTAACATCCTGAAAAATAGTCCATTTGAGATTTATAAAATACTGAATTTTATGAATATACTCGTAGTTAGTTCTCGCCCGAAACTGATCATTCCTAGGATGCTAACCATTAGGGAAAGGCTAATCGGGGAATTAAATTCATACTACTAAAGAAAATTCGATCATGGATTGACTTTCGACTATTAAATCGTCGAGGTGATATTTTGAGCTGTAGTTGGCCGATATAAGGGTAGTCAGGGATCGGTTCGCCACTGTCATAGTAGTGGATTACGGGTGATTCCGCCGGACTACGAAATGACTTGACGAATTATCCTGAACCTATACCGAATGATCGTACCCTACGGATCTAGTGATTGATCCTCGCGATTTTAATGACAACCAAAATCGTCACGAGCCGAACGGACTTGCACGTAACTCGATATATTATCAGTCACGAGTCGAATATGCGAATTTCCCAATTAAGCCGCTCGTTAGTTTGAGAAACGCTCAAGTTACGTTTAATAAAATTTAGCTCAAATCGGGCACTGAAAAAATTTAGAAGTCACAACGAGATGTTAAGACGACGTTGCGGTTATAACGTGCAATTTTGGATGTGCCCGAATCCTTCAGAAAAACTTGATTTCAGTGAGAAACGGAGAAACTGACCATTTTACCCCTAAGAATTAACAAAGGGCATGTTTTGTGGGCAAATGGCATTTTGGTCATTTTTCCCTAACTTTTTGATTGGACAATTTTTCCCTTGGAATTTTTGAGAAATTACAAGTATACCCTTAGATATTTTTGGTAAGATTCGATCTGGACCGCTGATTTCAAGATTAGATCGAATCTGGACCGTTAGATCAAAAAAATTAGACAAGAGCATTTTGGTAATTAGCCAAAAGTGGACTTTTTTTTTATTAGATAAGTCCCTCTCTCTCTCCTCTCTCCCCCTCCCATTTGGTTTTCCCCTCTCCCCCGTGAATTTTCCCCACCGTGAGCCTCCCCCTCCTTCGACCTCTCTCTCCTTCCCTCACTGATCACCGCCGCATCGCCACTCGGATCGCCGCCGTGCTGCGCCGCACCACCGCCTCGCTGCCTCACACCCCTCACGCCACCCCCATCCCGCCTTTCTCTCTCTCTCTTCCTCTCGGTTCTCCATTGGCCGTGAGCCCATCGGCCACCGCCCAAGCCGCGCCATCGCCACCCAAGCCGATCGCTGCCACCCGGGAGCCGCACACCGTCGCCGCCGTTCTTGATTAAGTGCTGCTGCTTTCCGTTCTAGCCACGATAGTCTAGAACGCGGGTAAGTCGCAATATAAACCCAACTTAGGACTTCGGGTATTAACGGGCAATTTTGGGTGAAACTGGGCATAGGGTAAGTGCGGAATTGCATGATTTAGGAGTGGGATTATGTGGCGGGCCTTAGAATTGAACTTGGAAAATTTTTATTGGAAATTTGTGAATAACAGTGGGCTGTGGACTACTGTTCATAGGGCTGTGATGGGCCGATCGGGTCGCAAATTGGATTTTTAGAATCGAGAATTTATGGCAAGAAAGTCTCATGAAGGACCCGAATCGATTTGAGACAATTTGGTTAGAGAAAAATAGCAATTTTTGTGTTTTTCATGCGTTGGAATTATGACCGAGTGTGGTGTTGGAAATTGAGTGTGTGATTGTGTAATTGGTTGACTTAATTATGCCCGTTGGGTGCACACGTGGGCCGGATTATTTTAATTATTATTATTGGCCATGTCAAATGCTGATTGTGCATGAATTTGGTATAATTAATGCGTGCACAGACCACGTGCGAAGGGCCAATTGTGTGTGACAAATGCTTGTTGAGTATGTGCATGAGTAAAAAAGTAAATATGAGATGGCATGGGTGATCGTGGAATTCGTGCCATCCTGAGGCATGTACTTCAATATGGGACGGTGCCCGATATTACCGGAGGACTACCAGCCTGAAGCGTGTACTTCAACGCTAGTTGCGCAATAGGTGGTAGGTGTTGAGCCTGAGGCGTGTACTTCAACGCGAGCAAGAAATATGGCCTGAGGCGTGTACGTTAACGAGGGCCCTGAAATGTTGTGAAAAGCAGTCGCAGTGTACCTGGAGCATATACTTCAACGCGGGTCACTAGCGAGGAATGTGGAAAAAGAAATGATGAGAATGAAGCGAATGTTTGTGACGAGAGTTGTGCCTGCTAGTGATTGCGCGTATGTGATTGTGTTGTTTGTATAATTGTCTGGAGGTACGTAATAGCCTAGGTGGGGTTTAAGAGTGAACTTAATGAGAAGTGTTCTCACGTTGTTTCAACCAACATTTTCAGAACCCCGACTAGATCCATGAATCCTCCGCCATCGCCAGTACGTTTTGGGGTGCCAGTGCACATTGAGAATGAAGTTGCAGAATTCCTTATGCCCGATAACATGATCTGGATTAGGCATACTACGACTATTTTCGTAGAGGTAGGACTACCCTTGTGGGAGACCCATGTATATACTGTCTGGTTCTTCCGGGATGCTGACGGGGATGAGTTCGGGCTCATTAGGGGTTTTGATGTTCCGTTTGATCTCGTTGGGAATTGGAACCCGACTACTGTACCCCCGATTGATGGAGAGTTGACTAGTACAGAGGTTAGCTTAGCTCAATCTGGGATGCACCCAGCACCCGCTGCTCAAGGATCTTCGGAGGCTGAGTATGAACCCTAGCCCGAAGCATCGCAAGTTGAAGCTGAACCGATGGATATAGATTTAGAACCAATCCCCGAGGAAGAACAAGAGTAAGCGGAGCCTGAAGTGGAAACCCAAGGAAGTACCTGATGAGTTGGAAGAGTCTGCACGAGAACTAGAGTATATACTCCTGTTTAAAGAGTATATGGATCCCAATTTCCTGCCTGACTATAATTTCTTTGATTTTCTAGCTGAGGAGAATCATAACGGAGTTCCAGCTGAGTCGGGTGACATCAATCACCCGATCGAGATAGAGCTGGGGTCGAGTTCTTTGGAAGAGCAAACCGATCAGAAGAGTTCGGGTTCAGAAGATTAGGAGTTAGCCTCAGAATAGACTCCGAGCAAGAGGCGTAGGGATTAGTATAGGGGTTCAGAGTAGGTTTTTGCAGGGTACCATTTTTTAGGTCAAAATGCCAGGTCATCGATCTTTTTGTATATCGAAGGATTTAAGTGCGGTGTGCAAAAGTTTGTGGTGGTTATAAATTGTAAATAGTTTATAAGTTTGTTAATGAATATGTATGTTCTTCCTGATCTTCCCCAGTTTCCAATTGTCCGGGTGATTTGTGGTTTCCGCTGACGATTTAAATCTCTAATGGTGAATTGAGGTCGGCGATAATCTTAGGATATCGCACTAATCGACCAGTAGAGGGATGTCGCGTGCTCGATGGGCTCGGGGCGTGACAGCGAGTCTAGTGGTGGTGTGCCTTCTCGAAAGACACATGAAATGTCGAGAATTGAAGGGGAAATAGCAAGAGATTGATGTTGCTAACTTGCGAAATAGTAACTTACGCGGCCTATATGAATGGTGTCATAGCATCAAGTGGCCTATACGGATGGCTTGGGAAAATAGCTACTAAGCTATGTGGCCTATGCCACCTCTGTGAAAGGCCTGGGTGATGTGGAGCGCTTCCTCGCATGAGAGGGCTCTGTAGACAATGGACAAAAATACGTTGGCTAATGGACGAGATAAATAATATTGAAATCAACATTGACCGAAGGATATTAAGACTTACTGGGAAAAAAAAACAAAAAGCAAAATTCGCTATGGATGGGCACTTGGGTATGCACCGATTGAAATTATGACGCGAAAAATAGGATTGAGAAATTTGTGTATATTTTAATATATCATAATAAAGATTACATCGGCTTATTTATGAGATTTATGAAATGACTAAATAAGCTAATGTATCAAGATATGGACAATCAAAGAAAGATACTTGCACAATCTTAAGAGAAATTAAAAAACCATCATAATTATCCTAAATATCTCTAACAAGGTCCGAGAAAAAGTCAAGTTCGGGCTGATTGAATTGAATTTCCAACTTTTGTAATTCGTTGTCCAGAGATTACGAACTGAACTCAAATGTATTCATCGGATCCCCTTGCACACTCCCTCCAGGTTCTTGATTTTTAGCCTCTCGATTGTTTTTCCTCTAGTTCCGCTTCCCGTTTCGCAGTAGGAATTTGCTGGGTGTGATTTCTTTCACTCTTTAGTGGACTGTAAGGCCGGTTGGTTGTAGGATATTTGTGGGTTCTTTGAATTGTTTCTTCGGTTCTTGTCCTTAGTGCTCGGAAACGTGTCAAGAGTCTCTGCTGATTCTATACATGTAGGGTGAATGTTGCTCTGAACTGAGCAAAGGTGAAACCTGACATTACCATGTATTTGTTCTGGGAGAGCAAAATTCAGGGTGTATGTACTGTGAATCGTGAGGAAGTTAGGAGGATGGATTCGGCTCTAGTTTCAGCTCTGGTTTCATTCGTCTCAATTTGTTGGTACGTGTAAAGAAAACTCCCCGGTTCAATTGTGTCCTGCTTCGTTGTGAATAAAGAAATGAAAGTCGTAAGATCGACGTGATAAGTCGTAAGATCGACGTGATCTGTGGAAACTTGAAGTGGTTTATGTTATGTCTAGTTGATTGTGGTTTCTGACTATTAATTAGTGACGGCATTGTTCATCTGACTCGCTTTGAGTGGTGTCCCCAACATGGATGTTCTGCATTCCTTTACACCGACTGAATCACGGGTTGGCCCCACCTGCGTGTGCTCTTCTTTAAAAACTCGATATTGTGAGTCCAAGCTCTTCATCATTGAAGCACTTGTTAGGACTTCGGAGCTTATTTGCCTTGACCGTAGTTGGCCTTCCTTTTCATTAGGTGGATCATTACTTTAGCACGACGTATTGTGCCCGTTGCACTCATTCCATTATATTCTCTGCATAGATGGTTGATGCAGCAAATGGAATCATTGTCGATGTAGATGCTGCTCCTTTTGAGACAAGCACGGGTGAAAAGAGAAATGGAAGAGGAAGGTCAAGAGGATGGCAACGATTCACAAAGTTGGAAAAGAAGGCCGGTGAACGTGAAGAATGATCAGTCCAAAATAAATAAAAAAACGAGAAGGCTGTAAGTGCAACCTTTGTGGACATCTCTGTCTGTTCCAACAGAAGCGGAACAACTCATCTAAACCGCCATATATGTGATGGTGGCTGTCCCATATATAAACCGATTCTAAGTGAGTCGGAAAAGCTTGGTAGCCACTGAAAAGTGGAATCAGAGGATTATCTCTATGTGAAACCTCTGAGGATGGAACAAAATCAGAGTAACTTCTTCGAACAAGTATATTCCATGACAGTAGATTCTGATAAATATCTGTTTCTAATGTGAAAGGATATCAAGTACCTGCATTCGAGGGAATTTTCCATTGATTTATTTTCTAATAAGAATAACACCCATGTTGATCATGCGTGACATCTTTTTGTTTTGCATTTAGTTGACTTTGGTTCGTCCTATATGTCATCTTTGAATCAACTTGAGAAATGAAGCAATACATACCCGGAGACTAGGATTCTTGTAGAATCATGTGTAAGATCAAGATTTAGCATTTGAAGCTAGTAGGGATCCCATATTTCGATTTCAGTAGTAAACTCTACAACAAACCAAAAGATTGCTAATTACAATGTCGGAACCTGATGGTGTTTATCACAAGAACATACAGGTTAGAGTTCTTGTACTGTTTCTGTTTTCTTAGTGCTGTGGTGAAGATAGTTCAGAGCAACCCACCCTAATACTTGATGAATCTCCTTCTTTTCCCTACCTGATGTTCAGTTCAATTGGAGGAGATTGTCACATTAAATTCATTTTAATATACCTTCTTTGTTCCTTTTGTTGGTGCACGTTTTGGATGCTTACGTGGCTTTCTTGGATATCTACAGGTGAATCATGACCATGTCGAGGCACAGTTAGCACAACTGAGAGATGAGAATACTAGGCTGTAAAGAGAAAGACATGCAGCTGCAGCTTAAAAGGCAACCTTGAGCAGCTGATAGTAAAGATGGCAGCCGAAACTGTAAGAATCTCCTATAAACCTCTTAAACAAGCATGTGAGAGAAGAAGTGTTTCTCATGTAAAAATCAACCCTGCTTTTCCTATTGTGTGCTTTTTTTTAATGATTCTTTTAAAGGATTTCATTTGGCTTTCTCAGCAGTAACTTGGTGACTGACAGTCAAGAATGAGTGATTGCAGTTTGGAGTTCAACTGTTCGAGTTTTTTTGTCAATTGGAGGGAAGTGTCTCATCTGATGAAAGGCTCTTCTAACGGAAGAAAACACGAAGTTGAAGAAGTGCGTGCTGGTATCCAAGAAGACAAGCAGAGAATAGTGACCCGGGAGGTAATTTTCCAGGAACCTTTCTGCTAGTCGAGAATAATGATGCGGAAGAGAGGAATCTGAAATTTGCTTATATTTCGATGTATCATAATGAATAGTATATTAAACTTTAATAATTTCCATGTGTTTCTTGGAAAAAGCGTGACTTAGCTCGAGCAATGCCCGTCCCCTGCTTTCTTCTCCAACTATAAATTGATTTAAGAAAAGAAAGTGACACGAGGAAGATGGCATCGAATGCAAGCTGCTAGACATAGAGAAGGGGCTTTGAGGGATAAGGTCCTCTGGCAATATTAGGCATACTACTACTAATAGATTCTTTGGCCATTTGTGATCAAATACAACCAAGTCAAAGTTATACACCTACATAACCTTATCTACTTGTGGTGTATTCGCTTATAGTTAATAGGGCCTCTTTCTTGTTGATCAGTTCGACTCCGCTCTATTGAAAGGTCTCCATTCCTATGGCAGTTTTGTCAATGATCGCATCTCGGGCCGGATTGACTAACCTAACCCTTACAGAAGGGGGCCTTGCCATAGTTGGGTGCTCCGCTTTAGTGTGATTGACGATATGTCATCAAGACATGTACAATCAAGGGGAGTTATACATATAATCTTGAGAGATATGGATAATCAATAGAATTATCAAAATATCTCTATCATAGTAAATTATCTTTGAAAAAATCTCTAAATATCTCTAACACTACATGTTTGACGCGTTGGACCACCGCGGCATTGTCCCAGGCCGAATGCGGGAATTCAGTAAACTGGAAGCTAAAGTCGTGAAACTAAAAGACGAGTTCGAGACAGAGAGAAGAGGGGATTTCCAACTACAGCCTTGGCTGCTTTAGCACATATAACAAAGAATAGATGATTCAAATTTCAGATGCATTTGAGCGGCCATGTGATTACGCTGTTCCGACTGATTTCCTTGCTATGTGGCCAAAAGATGTATGTGGAAGACTTCCCTTGTGGTTTAGTCTTTTTCAGGAATCGGCTGCCTCAATGCCTGGTCATGTTTTAACCAATCTCTTTGTTTATTCTCTTCAAGAAGGAGACGTGGCCATGAATGCGAAAACGGACCGTATCCCGAGTGCTTTGAAGTACCAATTGTAAAATTCATCGTTTGAGAGCAACAACAATTGATGATGATTGTAATTTAATCGTTCGAGAGCAACTATAATCCAGATGATCAGATGTCTAGCCGATGCCATATTCTTTCATAGCCTTGATGCATTTGGTTGCTGGTGAATAGAAAAACAAAAGCACTTAGGCACATGCAAAGAGAGTTAGAGAAGCGCCTGAACCAGAAACGCGCACCAGTTTCGCTGAAGTTCGTTTCCGCAGAATCTAATGAAGTTGTCTTTTTTTTGGGTCGAAGAATCTGATGAAGTTCGACAGTCAAAAATTGTATTTGCACAGACCACAGTAGTCATCCGGTAAAACTGGTACAGTCTGCAGAGAATTCATAATGAAGTGCAAAGCTTTGTATTGCCAATGGCAAATTAACAGAGGAAGCGGATCTACTTTTAAGGAGAGGAGACCAGAAAGACTACGCAACGGGGAAAATGCTGGTTACAGCTATTTGCTTTCAGACGATATGTAGCGCCGGAAATAATCTGCTCTCTAAAGTGCTACAATCAATTCGAATTTAGCAAAATTTTTCTCGCTGTTGCATTGCTACAATGCTTGGCAAAAAGGAAAAGTGATTATCTATCCCCTAACTAACTCGGTAGATCTCGCCACTGCTTATAAGGTTAAAGAAACAAACTTAGAATTGACCAACTGCGTGATTCCCTAGCCCCACCACCACCCCCCCGCCCCCGCGTCCCCAACCCCGAACACAAGAAAGCAACAATTACATGGAAAGAAGCACCGATAGAATTATCAGTCGAAGCTGCAGGAGGAAGTTCTTAGATTTAAAATAACAGAACCGAAGGCTGCTTCGTGATCCACAACATTCCTCAAGCTGTTTTGACCTTGCGAGAGGGAGGTCGTCGAAACAAACTGATAAGATCATCGAGACCCTGTCAAACAACATCAGCAAGCCATAAGCAGATTGGCAAGTTCCCTCTTCTGTCTACACCTCATTAAAGATACAAGAAGAGCAGCTTCCCAAAAAAAAATAGCACCTTATCTGTGTAACTGACTATGCAAAGGGACTTACCCTAGTTGTAATGAC
This sequence comes from Syzygium syzygioides, assembly GCA_031216285.1. Lineage (NCBI taxonomy): Eukaryota > Viridiplantae > Streptophyta > Magnoliopsida > Myrtales > Myrtaceae > Syzygium > Syzygium syzygioides. The sequence continues at coordinate 7,719,790 of CM062251.1, read as the reverse complement.
AAGAAAACTGAAGAGCACGATCAGATATGATCCCAAAACCAGAAGCAACAGCAAATCAAATGTTACACTAGCAACCTGCAAAAGTAAGGATTTTGCTTATTGTTCCAGCCAAAAAAAGGAAAGTTGACTGGGGGATGGAGATTAATTAGAACAAAGACCAGGGTAGCTGACATGCCTTTGACCATAGTGAGGCTTCAAGCACTAAAAGGTTAAAAAGAAAATGAAGCAGTAGGTGCATTAGATTGACTGAACAAAGAGCATTTTACAAGTTTTGGCCATCCTCATCCTGATTGCAAACTTCTCATCTGATACATAAGAGCTAGAGCCAGAGCCAGAGCCAGTATCTTAACAATAGAGGTTCTTTCATGTATTCGGCGGGAACCACTACAAATGCTTTTGAGAAAATAAATTATATATAGAAAATTTGATATTAGCCAATCTAACACCACAGAACTTCGGACCTTGAACCATCTAAGCTCTTTTCCACAATTTGACTTGAACTGTAAACTTAAACCAAACTTACATCAATACAGAAATTCCAAAATTAGAAAGCCATTCACCTCAAATTATACAAAAAGTCAGAAAGAAAAGGTTAAGGAAAGAACCACATAAAATCAGGTTTTCTTAAAATATTCTCACTTTTCCCACATTATTGGACAACGAAGTCAAGTAATAAAAAAAGTGATTTTTGTTCTGGATAGCTTAAAGAGATCAAATGATAAATATTGGGCACATATATTAATTAAAACTGTCTTAGTACAAAGAATGGAAAGATCTAATTCTTACCCCTATATTAATTTTACATAATCCTTTTTTCACAGTGAAAAGATATAATTCATGTATATATTTATCAAAGCGTGTCTGTCTAAGTTTTTACTTTTTGCCTTTTGCTTGATCCAAATCTTGCCATAGACGCACGTTGACTATTTCTTACCCCATAATATCTAAAACCCACATATACAAATTTTGACATGCAGATTCACATATAATTTTTTGTAATTCTTTGAAATTTGGATAATATTTTAAATGGAAAGCTGCTTTTGCTTAAGCATAAACAAACACACTCTAAGGTAGCTTGCCCACAACTAACTTGTCACACCCAATGACAAAATGATCAAAACTCTGCAATGGCCCACTCCACAATTTCAAGTACCTGATATATGTTAAGCGTAGCTTTTGTAGAATCGTAGAATGTGAATATACCATCAAGCACCTCATTCTGCAGGATTACGTCTTCAGTGTGCTCTTCCAATTCCTGTAATTAGAAGAGATGAAAAGGTCAGATAACTTTGAGCTATTATATTGGAACAAAGTATGCTTTCCATCTTCGTTAGCTTAAGGTAACAGGTTAATGCAGGACGATTTGAGAACCTATCTCACAAACTCAGGCAGTGTAAAATGTACTGGAAAATCCATCCTCTCCACACTTGAGGTTCACTATTTGAGGATTGGACTTCCATTTAACTCAATGACATTACATATTAGAGTATGTGATCACATACATGTATAACACTATATAGATAACTATTTAACAACAGTGCACCAGAAGCAGCAGGGGCTGAGAGGCAATACATGCATGCCCATCACTTCCAGTCCAGGTAACAAGGCATGGAGTTAAGAAGAACAGTTTCACTATCATTGAAGCACTTGAAACATATCAAGTAATAAAAGGACATGAAAAAGGTTATCCAAATTACAGAAAAATGTATTTTCAAATGAATTTGCAGAAAATGCAATATAAATGCTTTGTCCTTTTGTGTAATCTCCCCCGGACATTGCTTAGAGATGAAGATCAGTGATCAATTCAGTCTGAAAATACCTTGAACAGATTTTCTATATCAAGAGATATTACATTTCTGGACAGATATTATAACTAAACAATGTAATATAAGAAAAGAAAGGTAATCGATACCTGTGGTTTGAATTGACCAGGATGGTCTCCCCTCCAAATACCCCACCCCCAAAAAAAACACACACACACACAAACAAAAACCCCCAGCCAAGAGGACAAAAGAACAAAAACAAAACCCTACCAATGTGATGAAGTTTACATTTAGTGCAACATTATGATCATGCAGATTTTTTGTACAGTTGTATATAATTGAAAATCTAGATCCATACAACAACAAAAAAATTCAACAAAATAGTAGAGAGAATGGAATAGAAAATGAAAGACATGAAAGAAAACTAAAAGAAAAAAGATTTAAAGGAAGAGAGACAGAGTAAAACCTTTTTCAAAGCCATTACGAATGGATCATTCTTTGAGAGGAATGGTGCTACACGAGGGGTACGTGATAAAAGATCTAACCAGGATCGTATGTAAGAAGGATTGACAGCTAAACTACCGTCATCCGCAAAGATCTGAATGTTCTTCCCCTGGTAGCCATAGATATGCCTCTGAATAGACAGAAAATAGACAATGAAGACAAGAATTTACCAGACAAATGTAAATGGAAAAAATTACTTTCGCTATAGTCTTGAAGGCATTACATTGTTGAGGAAATAAAACTGTAAAACCTACTGAATAATTTTCAAGCGCGGTCAAATACAAAGCTCTTACAACATGACTATAAACCTCACCGCTAGACTTTCAGCAACTAATTTGACACTCTTGATAACAGCAGCTTCATTTACAATATTCCTGCATTGAAACTCAAACTCTCAGCCAGTGTATATCTTCGTTCTGTGATATTGTACCAAAAAAAGATTGAAAACACTACCTGCTATCTGCTAAACTTCCGGTATTTTCAAACAATCCAGGAGCAGTCGAAAGTTCAGAAAGGGTGGCAGCAGTGATTCTATGTCTCGAAAATTGTTCATGCTCCCAAGCTACCTACATAAAGGTTAGCTACATCATTATCCTTCTAAAGAGCCCAGCATGGAGAACAACAAAAGCATAGCATGCTTGAAAAACAGCAGGTTTTATGAACTTACTCGAGAATTAGATATATTTATCTTCTTGTGTTTCAGACCAACGTTAATGCCCAACTCATTTCCGACATTTGATAAGCCCTGCAAAGGCTCCATTCATCAAATTGTAGAACAACTAAATAAGCAACTAAACTGGTTCATTTAAGACATGGATACGAAACCTCAAAAGTCTGCTTTATATAGGCATTTTCTGGGGGTTTTGACACATGAATCCATAGTTCATTGTTCCATGAGCCAATACTATTCAAGCAAATAGCATAGTCAATGGTCTCCCTCAGACGTTGATCAAAACTCCGAAGCCACTGCAAAAAGTAGCGCATTGTAAGAAACAAGAGTTACAAAGGGTGCCACACTATTAAACCAGAAGTAATTTAAAATCAAATGCAAAGATTGTGAGTAAAATAAATTCAGCAAGAACGCTGCAACTGTAAGTACCTTATGTGTTCCATTGTAGTTATAAGGTCCACCGGATGTAAGTCCAAAGAGTAAATTATACCTTCCCCTTGTTTTGGGATTGGAATACAAAAGAGAAAATAACCTAGCGATCTCAAGAAGTGCCACAACACCACTTCCATTGCTATCGCTTACCACTGATAATGCCTGCATGTAGGAACTATGAGACTTTTACGGCAACATTAGTAATCACAAAATGGTATTGGGAATACATACAGGAGCAGCCCCAAATGTATCATAAGATGCAACTATGGCAATGGTTGGGAGTTGATTCAGATCCCCATCAGCTTTCAGCCCTGGCAACCATCCCTGTCACAACCCAATAAAAGAAATTGAGTGATTTCAGGAATATTTTCCGTAGACAAGGCAGCTTCAGAGAGAATAAGATGTTAATAACCAAGAAGAAATCCTCATATCAATTACTCAATGATTAACTGTGATCTCAAATTACAAGTAAAGCACAGAATATACATTACAGGGTCCTCTTCATAAGATGGATACAACAAAGGCTCCTTTCAATAATTTTTTCATATCTGACACACTACATGTCTTCGCCTCAATCACAATCCAACATATTCCAAGTAACATAAACTCAAACCTGAATATTCGACATGATGGGAGATGCAACTTTCTTAGGTTCAGCAGTTGAGACTACGAGCTTATATCTGTTAAAAAATACAAAAAACAACTTGTATCAGGTAAACTAAATATAGGCACTTTCCCTCAAGCATCATAGAGAACTAAAGCATGTTAGCATGACGAAGGAGACTATTCTGTAATACAGATCCTTGAAACATTGTCCAAACAAATAAAAGAAGTGGGATTGACACGAGGAAACTGCAGCAATTAGTGGATGCAATGAGCTAAAAAAATTAGGCCTAGGAAAATCAACCGATATGAGGAAAAGTACACTTCATGAATTGCCTATGCTCACCCCCACGCCTCATTCCAAAAGAGGAACAAAAGAAAGAAAGACAGAAAAGGAGAACCAGTACAGGAGCATGGAGAAATTGGTCAAAATCACCCAATTTGTCCACTTGAATTGTCCACTTCTATAAGCACATGGAGTGGCAGCTAGATTAACTTAAAGCAACAAGTAATTAAGAAACTTAAATTGCATTCCATGAAAATTTGCGTCAAGACAAAGCATCCATGCGCGCAAATATGAAGAAGAACTCCCCTTACGCACTTCAATCACTACGAAAAATTAAAAATTAAATTGCTAAAGTAGATACAGGTCGTATAATGCTTATTGGCATATACATTTTCCTTAATAAAGTAGAAACAGAGCTGATTATAACCAAAATCTGATGTGATATATTAAATTTAGAAAATTAGAAATAGTAACACGACAAATCATAGAATTGACAGCTTCGAGTGTAAAAAAATAAAAGAAACCTTTAAAGCAGATTTGTTAAAAGTTGCTAACTCACCCGCCCGTTGTTGCAGTAGCCGGCTGTCCACTGACATCATTTCTCTTTATATCAGCCAAAACAGTATTGATATCATCATTCTCAAAAGCAAAATAAACAGGACACTGCAATAAAACCAATCCTCATAAGACCTTTCATAAGGACAGATATTTCAAATAAAACGGGGACTATCTGCAAGAAAAAAATACTAAGATGCCACTGAAAAAGTGGTGGATGAATCATCACAAAATTGTCCCAAGGAAATTCTCTTGGTGACACTGCAATAAAGAAGAAAACGCGGTCTTCAGGCAAAAGGATTTTCCAAGAAGGCATTGAACTCCTCACGAAGTCTCATCAACTGTATGAATCGGACCAAAAACCTTCTTTAAGGAGGTGGTGGGACCAACGCGAAAGAGACATATTGCCGCAGGCACTTCTAATCATATGCACAAAGGCTTATAAACAACCCTAATCCTTGAGCAGGAAGGCCAATCAAAGCCATGACTAAATCTAAAGGGCCTCATCAACCAGGGCAGAGGAATGAGAAATCTGAACTACAGCAATAGAAAGGAAATCTCATGCATACAACTCACAGGTATGTTGGTATGTATAAGAAACTGTTCAAGTTCAATCACTATGTTCTTGAGCAGCTCTTCTCCGTCTCCGGTGCTTTCCTTACTCTCAAAACTAAATATTTGAGGAAGCAGAAACAGCAGACCACCCAAAGGCTGTCTTTGAGATAAGTAATCTGCAATTTGTCACCACAAACAGAAAGCTCTACATTAGATGTTATAGAATGATATGGGAATTAACACAAGTGCAGCTCAAACATCAAAGCAAGAAAGGTTATCCATTCATTTAAGAGAGAATCCAAAGTGAAAGATGATAAACGAAGAGCATAAGAACAATGAACAACAATTACCCTAAACCACAAAGACTGGTATTCTAGCAGAAAGACGCATGTGCAGTGGCACCATGATCGGAAAATTTCATTACGTATGTATGACATCATCTAATTCAATAGTTGATGGATCCTCGTTCACAATTGTAATTATTTACACTTCTATGCCTTCATGTTTGACTAGTCACACTTATATCCAACATTTTCGCATCAAAGGAAAAGACAACTCGCAGGTTTATTTAGCCATGACAATAGGTAAATTTCCAGAGCGGAGTCTCCACATTGATTTTTCACATTACATCACATAAGAATTGCAAGCTACTTCATGTGTACCACTATTAGACTCTATCTCCACGCGAGAAAGTGATCATACAACGTCCAAATCCCAATCTTGAAGGGTGCGATAAGATGACAGCAACTAAATTGGGGAACATTTTCGAAGACCCTGCCAGAAAGAGCAGAAGCAAGCATTCTGGAAAACTGATTTTCTTAAGCTACTTAAGCACTGAGCATATTCACCACTTCAAATAACTGATTTGGATTCCGTTCGTGCCCAATAGCAATCACTGTACGTGAGCTCACAACTAAGCACCAGAGCAATCACAACTTGGGCCAATTTGTCGCGTCTTATTCACGAAAAAGCCCACGGAACATTCATTTCAGCTATAGGGAACAGAGGAAAAGGAGCCCGAAGGTCCCCTACCTTTCACGTAGGTGAGATTCAAATCGCGGACGGGGATGATGAGCACGGTGCGGGAGAGATCGGCGCCGGGGGGGAAGTGGAGGGACGAGGCGTGGTGGTTGAGCCCGGCGAGGCGAGATCCGAAGGGGGCGCCGGAGATGTCGTACTGGATGAGGCGGTAGACGTCGACGACGGTGGCGGCGGCGCCGCAGAGCTCCGGGCAGGCGACCAGCACGAGCACGAGGGCGAGGACGGAGCACACGGAGTCGAGCACGCGGCGGTCCCCGAGCTTCTTCGCCGCCATGGCGATCGGCGGGGTGAGGGGTGAGGATCTAGGGTTCGTGGCGTCGCCGGCGAGCGAGCGAGCGATCTGAATTTGCCGACTCTGAACACTTTGAGAAAACGAACGAACTAGAGAGAAACAGAGAGAGATAGAGAGTAGGCTTCGGTAGTTATTTATGTATTCGCTTTGGTTGTCTCCGCTCGTGTAGATTTGCCTGCGGTCCCTCTCGCGTTAGTAAAATTGACATCATCATATCGTGTTTTTAGTAGATGCTAATGCTGGATTAATAATTGATCTAATCTTAAAGATGAATTAATGCAAAACCATCTTGATAACATCACCCTGAACATTCATCTTGACTCGCATTTATTCGGAATTTATCTCTTCGACGGCACTTATTCGGAATCTATCTCTTTGCTCGTGCCGGCGAACGGCTTGTATGGCTCGTGCCAATCCTTGAAAAAATTAACTAAAGAAAGTCCTAAATTTAGAGTTGTTAATCCAGTCTTAAACCTTTTAATTTGGTCAATTTAGTTATAATCTTTTTTAATGATTTGCCAATATATTTTAGCCAAAAATCACTGTACCACATAGTTGGCCAACGTCCCTTAGGTAATTTTTGACTTGTATTGGCTGGAAAGATAATATTGAAAAATTATTAAAAGATTTAGGACTAAACTAGCTAAATTAAAAAGTTTAGAATTGAATTAACATTCATACAATAGATTGAAGACATTTTCACTAGTAATGAAATACTTCCATATTTAACTAGATTTAGAAAAACTTATAAGCCTGGAGTGAGCGACCGCAAAAGTGAGTAATGGTGAGGAAGAATCATAGAGATAAGTTGGGTCTAAATAAGCTGTTAACACATTTAACACCCATATTATATTGGATTTTACCATTCTCAACTTATTTATAACTTATTTACTAAATATAACTACCTCATCTAACAACTTTATCAATCAAATATGAGTTAAGAAATAGGTTTATGACCTATTTTAAAAGGTCTACATATCTCAAGGATGAACCATAGAACAATGGATCAATCTAAGATCATTTGTGTTCCTTTGGCTTAACTTGTGCTCAAATGTGTCCTTCTGTTGTCACCACACGACACCACCCGACAAAATCAAGTGAGAGACTGGCAATCGAATTCGATTTTTCTAACTCGATATGAACATGATTCCATGCTCCTGCTTCAAGCGACACCGACCTTGGTTAAGCTGTCATGCAGTCCAACGTCGGAACATGAAGATAACTAATTCCAATACCAAACAAAGTAGATAAAACCAGCATGATAATCGTGGGTGGAAATACAAAGAAGATGGATAAGACCCTGTATGATATACCAAGTCACTCATGAGAGGACTTGAATGAATTACTTTCCGCAGAAATAGTTTGTTATACTGGGCTCGGAACAAAGATAAAATTTTCCCGATTGCATCTTTATGGCATGAAAAAAGCTTTCCAAATGAATCTTTGGAGCAGTGTCTCATTCTAATCGTAATCTAATAAAACAACTGAGCCCAAGCAAAGAAAAACAGAAAAGCTCTGCCGCTACTCAGAAGCGTCTCTCCAGTTGAGTGAGAGAGTGGCTAGGCTTTTCCTGCCAGGATCACAAAATTGACTTGCACTTAGACACGGCATACTTGTATTCTACACATTCAAATAGCTTGGACGGTGACACCAAGTATGAGCTTCCCCTGCTTGAATCTTCCTCAGTCAACCCAAAAGGCAAGTCAGCAACGATATAAGAGTATGGATCGTGTGCGTAGCAGACTTTGGTAATCATGATACCATATTGATTCTGCCATCGAGAGTACAGTAGTGAATGGGTAGACAAACTGCCCTGGAAATTCTGAGTCTCATATTTATCACATTTAGTAGCTTTCCTCATTCTCTGGAAACACGAACCCAAGGTCCTCATTATCTCGATAAACTTGAACCAGGGCGGCAGCTTTATACACAAACATCCCAAGCATGGCTGGAACAAGCTGCGGAAAACAGAGAAGGACACTTGAATAGGTACGATAGTTTCTCCATTGCTGGTATTGATTACAGTCTTAATATGTTTCACCACAGAGAAAATGACGTTAAGGACTACCTGGAAGTCAAAGAAGTCACTGCCAACATACTGATGAGAAAAGATCCATAATCCATATATCGCGGCAGGAATTACAAGCCTTGGAGATGAAAGAGCCATAGTGCTTCCTTTAATTGTTCTCTCCAAAAAATCACTTAGATCCTCACTTCGTATTCCTATTCTGAGAAGAGTAATGCAAATTTTTGTATGAACATAAAGAAGGCTCCATGGCAAGAGCAGTAACATAAAGAGATCCAATCAAAGGTTTGCAGTTTTTACTTTTTCAACTTCTTCTGTCTAAAAATCAGAGGAATCATTTCTCTAGATAAGTTGTCCGCATGCTGGCACAAGAGCTGAAGGTACAAGCAACTGCAGTTAAAAAGATGTCAGAGTACCCCAGCGAATATCAATTACCATGATTACCAACATCTTAAGCAGTCAGCAATCTGATTTTATTAATCGCTTTCACAAGAACTTATGGAGTGGAGATAAATCACAGGTTACTCAGTTCGGCAAAGGGCCAACAAGTCTACGTATCCAGGAGAGTTAGATGAATTACCTCTGGGCGGTGGAATATTTAAACCAAGTGAATTGTCAGCAGCATAAAGTTTTTGTCTATCAGAAAGACAACTAGTGCACGCATTGACTTAACTAAAAGAGGGGGCGTAGAAAGGAAAAGGCAACTATTGAACCCGAAACAGAAATAAAGAGCAAGCAAAGAGATATGAAATCTTAATCTGCTTTTCTAGCTATTCTCCTGGTGAGTAATCTCATAAAATGGTAATCAAAGGTAACTTAAAGCTGAAATGGAATTCCCTCATTTAAAATCTCTGGGTACACCATACCACTCCTTTGACAAATTTTACTCTATGATCAAGTTAAAAGAAAAAGCCTGTCCACAGAAACAATAAAGAAGTACCTGAAAAGAACTCCCACAGCATAGCTGATAGCGGCCTGCACCAGCAAAGAAAACATCTGAGTTTCCAGTTTATTCTCATTTCCCCTTTCATTCTAACATAAACTAATCATTCCAATTTGAGCTGGAAGGATGTGATAAGTTGATCTGAAGGAAGTAGAGGAATTAAAAATAGCAGACCACAAACCTATGCAATTCCTGTTTTCTAAAACCAAGTTTACCTGGATTGACAAAACTATCAAACAGTATCCACCGCATGCAGTTCCAATACCAATGGATAAGAGCATCAATTCCCTCTTCAACTGCAATTGAAAAGATAGAATTCTCAGTATCCACAACATTTGGGGAACTTCAGAGATGACTAGAAGTGCACTTATGACATTTGTGAGGAAAAGTACTACACATTGCGTAGCTATGCTAAAGCATAACTCGTAAATCGGATGATTAAGGCCTTACGGAATCAATTACCATGATACCCTGAGATCTAGGGTACGTTGCAGCAACACATCGTCCAGTTCTAGAAATTACTCTTGACACCTCTGCCAGAGGTTGTTGGACCAAAATATTAAAAAGATAAGTTTTTTTTTTTTTTTTTTTTGGTAAGATAAGTATAAGATAAGTTCACTCTGCTTTATCTGAATCTCTTTAATCAAAATGAATAAAAATACTGATGTGGATGTACCCACTCCAGTAACGAATGCATAATGACATGTGTTGCTATTTTATAGGCTGGAGAACCTGCCCATAATGAAATGGGCCAGGCCATCTTAATGTTTCGAAGTCTACTTCATTTGTTTAGTTTCGATGAGTTAAACAACCAGAAGATATAGCAGACAAACTGCAGATATATGTTTAATCAGCCAACTCAAATAAAGGAAAGTATCATACAGCTTCATATTGGAGTAGGTTTAACTTCCTCCTCTTTTCTCTATCATCCTGCAATGCCTGTTACAACAAGTGAAAATCAATTAGAGCCAATCAAAAGTTTCTTCGTCGAGATGCATGATCGTTCCCAGCATTTCTTTTGTTGGGAGGAGGATGGTGAGATATAATAAGTTCAATCCAATGTGACTTCAAGAACCTGACAAAGAGATCAACAAAAAGCATACCTTAGCAATGGCTTTCTTGTTCAGTGGTGCAGAGTTGTCACCTAAGATCCATTCATTGGTTTTTGACAGTTTCAAGAACCCACCGTCGTCATCATTTTCATCGACCTGGAAAAGTACATCACATCATGTCCTTTTTCGTTTTAAAAAGAAATTTTTTGCAATTCAACAAGGAAATTCCACACATTTAATTGTGTAATAGAGTCGGAAGTTTCTGCACTTTCCAATCCTCAAACATATATGTGCATCACCACCTGACATGCCGACGAACTTGGTGACACTGTCAGTCGGATATTCCTTCTATTCTATGTCATGGCATACAAGACTTAGTGTTCACAAAGTATGTCTCCACCCTCCTTTATCACTTCATGCCGCTAGTTTGACAAAATAAAAAACAACTAAAACTACATAAAGAAGCGTTACTTCTCCACTCAGACATGGAAAGACATATCTCCGCGGGACAAAACCTTCACTAGACTTTCCAAGTAGCCACACAAAGATTACGCTTCTGCATAGCATATGCTACTCGCCACTAGCTGCTAAAGGTATATTACAGTCCAACTAGTAAAAGAAGGTCCACCATCACTCCTTAGACCCAATCACACGCGAAAAGGAAGATGATATAGAGACGTGACTGAACCTGGTCAGGCTCCTGAGGACTGTCCGGAAGCATCCCAACATCCGGTTCGACGAGTTTCAGGGCCTCCCTCTGCCAAAGCACATCAGAAGCCTTGGAGATGAAATCCCCACTCAACTGTCTTTCCTTCAAGAACGTTTTCAGTACCTCCTCCTCGACTAGTTCACCGACTGAGCGCAGCCAAAAAAACCAAGACATCAGCTTTCCGACGATTACAGGCGCTCAAGGGCTATCATAATCAGAGATCGCGGAAAAATCTCCTCAAAGAGCAAGCAAGCAACCATTCGACAACCGGTGAAAACTCAATCGAACATCATCGAGCATTTCGCATCGAACGCAATGAAAACGAAAGCAATCAGCAACCAGAGAAGGTGCGGTTACCTAGCCCGGCGCTTGCTCTCAGGGCCGAGAGCGGCGGCGTCGCCGTGAGAGCCGCTCTCCGGCGGCGGCGGGCCGGAAGGGCTCCGGGGAGGCTGACGGCGGGGCCGGTGGCGAAGCATCTGACCCTTGAGAGGGCCTCCATCGGCGATGCGGTCGCTCCTCCGCCGGGAAATTCGGAATCGAACTGAAGTTGACGACGGAGAAATTATGTCGGCGATTCGCGCGCCGGTGGCGATGGGTGTAGCTGAGGTGTTCCGATTGGGCGGAGGTTGGCGAAAGGGGTGACGTGGCGTGTTGGTTGAGGAACTCCCTTATCCAACGGTCTTCCTTCTAGATATTGGGGGATTGGGGGCAAAAATCTCATACATTGAAATTATATATATTTATGTACGTATAGGTATAATTGATAATGGATTTACATATTGTAAAAGAGGGTTTTTGGACAATTAATGAGGTGCGCTTAATTATTTACGGCGAAATTGATGATTGGTGGTTTTATCTTTTTAGATTTTTCAAATTCATATTGAAAAAGTTTATTATTGTCTAAATTATTCTTCAAATTCAAATGTCGTTTGATTTCGTCACTTTTCTTATTCGAAGGACGAACATATAATTTGATTGTTGTAGTCTCGAAAATAAGAAGAAATGGGGGTTTCTTTGGATATATAGGAGAGAGAACAAGTGGGTTTAGTCTTATTCTCTTGTTTGTTTGCCTCTCCCACTTTTTGCTTTTCTATCTCTTTCAAAAGAGAAAATATTCAGTGGTTTGCTCGCACCAGGTCATCCGCCTACGTGGCATGCATGAGCTTAGTTGGCTCCACTCAACGGGAGACACGTGGCGCTGAGTTGGACTTGCTGAAAAATTAAAAAAAAGGCTACGTGGGGACAGAGCTGAAAAATTAAATTCCCGCCTGAAACTTCCGGCCCCCTCCCTCCCCCCCTCTCTCTCCTCTTTTCAATTTCCAAGGCCCTTCTTTACCTGCGCTCCTGGGGAAGAACAGCCAAAACACACTCTCTCTCTCTTTCGCCTCCGCCTCTGCCTCCGCCTCCGCCTCCGCCTCCGCCTCTCCCGAGAGCCCCGCCGGTCGCTCCGAGCTCGGATCTGCGCCCAAGAGGGAGAGCCCCGCGTCGCTGCGAGCTCGGATCTGCATCTGGCACGTCGCCTCCCCCAAGAGCCCCTCCGTCTCGGCTGCTGGATCCCGAGCCCCTCCGCCTCCGCCGAGCTCAGATCTGCGCTCAAGAGGGAGAGCCCGCGTCGCTCCGAGCTCAGATCTGCGCCTGGCACGTCGCCTCCCCCAAGTGCCCCTCCGTCGCGGCTGCTGGACTTCGAGCCCCTCCGCCTTCGCCGAGCTCAGGTCTGCGCCCGCCCAAGAGGGAGAGCCCCGCTTCGCTCCGAGCTCAGATCTGCACCTGGCACGTCGCCTCCCCCAAGTGCCCCTCCGTCGCGGCTGCGCAGATCTGTTGTTCCGTCTCCGACTTTTTGTATTGTGTCTGGATTATATTATAGAATAAGTTCATTTCGTACAATTTGGTCCTGCTCTCATACTCAGATTCTTTTCATTGCACGGGATGGAAGGCTTTGGTGGAAGGTTTTTGCCGCGGCACAGATAATGTTGCTGGTATTAATTTACTGCACAAACATTCTTGTTCTTTATCTTGAGTCCCCCATATGCTTAGTTTTCTTTACTCCCAGCCGATGCTCTCTATCACTGAAAACTTCACTTGGCGAGCTTACACTCTTGGACTTCGCCGCGAAAGAATCCGCGAGATGGTTTTGTCGAGCGCTTTGATGGTGTCCCTGAAAGCCCCGCTCGTGTTGGCCTGCGTGACGTCCATCGCCGTTGCCGCTCTTGGTGCTGCTGTTCCATCTATCCCTGGCCCTCTGGGTCGTCGGTTGCCTCCCGCGCTGGGCTCGCTCCTCTCGTGGTTCAGGCCTCCGTACCCCTTCGTTGTCGTCAATCGCATCATCACCGCCATCTCTAGGTGCTTCCGCCGCGCACAGCCAGAGAGGATCGCGATCGTGGTTGTAGAGGAGATAGAGGTCGTGGAGGCAACGCTGGCCGCGAAGGCAGCGTTCGATGAGCTTCAGGATTTTGAGGAGAAGAGGGTGGTGGTGGTGGTGGGGAATGGAGAGGGTGTCCGGCGGCAGAGATGGATATAATTGTGACTGCGAAGGGGAGAGGAAGGTGGCGTTCGGGAGGTCCGCTTCGGCACGGTGGAGGTGAGTGGACTTGTCCGAGAAAGCTTTGGTTTTGCTAGAGAGCTGCCGACGGCGACCACCTGCAAGTAAGAAGGGCGAAGTGAGGCGTTATGAATTTCGAAATTCGCATCACGTACGAGTAAGAAAGTGACCAGGATGACGGGGACTGTCTTTTGATATTTCGGTCAACGGATTCATGAAATCAAGTCAACATATTCACATAATATCGCTTTTTCTTTTTCATGAGATTTAATTTTTTGATGCCATTCGGCAGTTGAAGTTGAATGCGCAAAATCTTAAAGTTGGGAGATTGCTCGGATTTTTCGCTAATTGAAATCGATGCTCCGAGCCTTCAATCATTTTATTTATATGGTCAAGTACCTCTATTCCTCTTTGAAGATATATCGTAGCTGATGCAGGTTGTGTGTTCAGGGAGGCAGACTTACTAGTTACAAGTTTTAGAGAGCGTCTGAGTCTGTGATTTAAGCATTTATTCGTCTTCAAGAAGAGTCTGACAATCAAGCACGAAAATGGAAGCAACAACATCTGAATCACCCACCTTTTTTTTTTCTCATTTTCTCGTTGCAATTAATTGGACTATGCCTACCCGCTTAATAATTTCAAATTTTGTTGCATAGTCTTTTACAATTTGCAATTACAAGATGCGTTTTTTTATTAGGTTGTTCCTGTAATTAGTTGTCAAGAATAACGTCAGTCTTCTTAAATTCATACCCAAGAGGTGTAATGCCCTCCATTTTATAGGATGAGATTGGCGAATTTAGATAATCTCAAAACAGCACATGATTATTTTTCAAGTTGACGATAAAGTTATCGAATGTTGAAACAGAATCGTTTGCTTTCAGAAAAGAACTTTTGACAACATTTATTGATCCATCGTTTGTTTGATCATGTCATGATCTAAAAAGCAACCAAAAAGTAAATGATTCAGGAATCATCTCTAAGGTAGCAGCCCTAAAACCCTATACCTTTCCATGACCCTTGGAGATATCAATGCAAATCGCCAAAGATTCAAAGTTGAAATTGTCAAAAGCATACAAAAGTGATGGTGGTGGTGCAAGTCAGGTCACAGATTTCAAAGTGATCACACACAAGAATAGATGAAACAAAGATAAGAATAGAACAACAAAAGAAAATATATCATTTCTTAGGTTTATTACACAGAACAAGGAGAGTGTGTAGGATTAACTCTGCACTCCTCTCGTGTTTTTATCAACATGGGAAAGGCCAGAGGATAGCCCATGGCCCTTCAAACAACTCGGAAATCACCTAAAAATCTGTCTCTTTACAATGTACACAAAAAAAAATAAGCTTCTGAAGCCAATCCATCTTCAATGAAACATTTGAAGAAAACACGGCTCAATGATTCTTTCTACATGTTCATCATATCCCTATTCATCATCTCTCTGACTCTCTCCCCGCCTAATCCGTGTTAGCCAATCTACAACAAGAAAATTTATCTACATTCTACAGAACCCGGATATGGAGCACTAAGCTGATTAATTCATATCTCAGTTTCCATGAACAGACCTCTCCGGGTCCACTGCCTTCATTGGGCGAGGCGAACAGCACCATCGTGACATCCACAAGCTTCCTCAGGCTGATACACGACCTGAAAGTCCTCAACAGGGCATTCAGGGCTTCAATCTCCTTGCAGTCACTCGAGTTCTGCGGATCGATTGAGTTCCTGAACACACGGATATTCGTGGGCATCGTGTACGCAAAATGCCACTGCTTCGCCACGATAGTCTGCAGCAGAAGAAACAAATCAACTGCCGCCCAGCAAGAAACAAATTGAGCATAGAAAAATTGCAATACTATTACTACAAATGAACTTACAGCTTCTTGATTGTCTTGGACATGCAAACCAGCTGCTTCAAATCGCCGTGCACAACGTGACTGAGTATCCTAATCTGTTAAACCCAAAATGCTCAATCATTAAAACCCATTATAAATGATCATATCATAATCCAAACCGCACATTGATTTAAGCAGCATTCGAGCAAATCAAAAGCGCAAGTCAACTCACCAGAATGTCCTGAGGCAGGACTTCGAGACCGGACTTCTTGTAGCCATCGAGCAACAGCCTCACGCTGCACTGCCTCTTCAGCGGAGCTCTGAACTCCGCCGACTCGGTCCGCCACGCCGCCGCATCAGGGCCCTCCGAGATCCCGACCCTCTTCCTCCCAAGACCCCACGTGCACCTCACGAGTCCGAATTACAATGCCTCCTCCCCATCCCTCACCTCGCTCTGCCCCCCAACTACGCATGCCTTGAAGTCCGACACCATATCACCGCACAACGCCATTTCTACTGCTCCCCCCTCTGCAGAAACCAAATCGTAGTCAGTCAGTCAGTCAAATGAAGAACACCCACAAACAGGAAAAGACCGAAGCGCGCAAAACCGCGCATCAAAACCACCGTCCAAGAACGAATTCGTTGGACATCGAAGGAGCTAAAAGACACGAACCTAGTCGGATTTGATCGATTCGTGTGAAGTGTGTGTGTGTGTGTTCGTGAGTGATTTCGCTGCTTCTCCTTTACGCTTTGCGTCGAGAAACCATTTGACGATGCTGCTCGACGTGCAAGGCGCAGATCTGAGCTCGGAGCGAAGCGGGGCTCTCCCTCTTGGGCTGTCGCAGACCTGAGCTCGGCGAAGGCGGAGGGGCTCGAAGTCCAGCAGCCGCGACGGAGGGGCACTTGGGGGAGGCGACGTGCCAGGCGCAGATCTGAGCTCGGAGCGAAGCGGGGCTCTCCCTCTTGGGCGGGCGCAGACCTGAGCTCGGCGAAGGCGGAGGGGCTCGAAGTCCAGCAGCCGCGACGGAGGGGCACTTGGGGGAGGCGACGTGCCAGGCGCAGATCTGAGCTCGGAGCGACGCGGGCTCTCCCTCTTGAGCGCAGATCTGAGCTCGGCGGAGGCGGAGGGGCTCGGGATCCAGCAGCCGAGACGGAGGGGCTCTTGGGGGAGGCGACGTGCCAGATGCAGATCCGAGCTCGCAGCGACGCGGGGCTCTCCCTCTTGGGCGCAGATCCGAGCTCGGAGCGACCGGCGGGGCTCTCGGGAGAGGCGGAGGCGGAGGCGGAGGCGGAGGCAGAGGCGGAGGCGAAAGAGAGAGAGAGTGTGTTTTGGCTGTTCTTCCCCAGGAGCGCAGGTAAAGAAGGGCCTTGGAAATTGAAAAGAGGAGAGAGAGAGGGGGGGAGGGAGGGGGCCGGAAGTTTCAGGCGGGAATTTAATTTTTCAGCTCTGTCCCCACGTAGCCTTTTTTTTAATTTTTCAGCAAGTCCAACTCAGCGCCACGTGTCTCCCGTTGAGTGGAGCCAACTAAGCTCATGCATGCCACGTAGGCGGATGACCTGGTGCGAGCAAACCACTGAATATTTTCTCCTTTCAAAAGGACCATTAAATTATTTTCTGATTTATTTAATTTTACCTTTTACTCTCTCTTTTTAATTTTTCATTACTTTGTCTTTTTATTTCCGTTTTTATTAATTTAATTTAAATTTTAACCCATAAATTCGTTCTAACAAATTAAAGCTTGATGCCACATGGCCATGAATCAATCGATTTGTATTTGATATCTTCAATTTAGTTAACATTTTCTATTATCGCTTAGAATTTAATTGTCTTTAGGTTCATATGTGGAAGATGAAAGGAGAGTTTTATGGATGTATGGGAGGGAGAGTATTGAGATTGTATAATTGATGCAAGTGAGCTTTTGGTTTTTTTACCTACTCCCCAAATTTTCTTTCCTTTCAAAAAGAATTTTAAACTGCTATAAGATGGGTCTAATTGTATCCTCCCATTTTTATCACTTTCTTTTTTCTAGTTTCTATTTTTACTAAGTTAATTTAGATTTTACCCAGCAAGTAAGTACTAACAAATAAAAACACGATTCCACAATAATCCAATTAATTTGTTTTTGCTATCAACAATTCAGTTAACATTCTTTTTTATCGTCCTTAGAATTTATTCATATTGTGAACGTGCATAGCACATATTAAGTACAAAACATTTTAGGACATGTCCGAATTGACTTTTACACTGTACTTTTCGATTGATGTAAATCTCATGAAGTGTACACTTTGACTCTTTTTTACAGCATAAAATATTTACACAATTTGTTGAAATTGGAAAAATCTATTAGATTGTAAAGGGGAAACAAATAGCCCTTAAAAATTCCAAAAATATTAGGGAAAATGATACAAATAGTCTCTGAACTTTGTCCTAATGTGTAATATGATCCCTGAAATTTTAATTTGTTTAATGTAGTTCTTGAACTTTAACCCAATATGCAATGTGATCCTTGAATTTTTAATTTGTTCAATGTGATACCTGAATTTTTTGTATATGTTCAATTTAGTCTATGAACTATAAAAAAGTGTTTAATGTAGTCATTCCATTAATTCAAGTTTAGGGACTACAATGAATATTTTCATATAGTTCGGGAACTACATTGAACATTTTCATATAGTTCGGGGACTACATTGAACATGTATCAAAAGTCTAGAGACCATATTGAACAAATTAAAAGTTCAGGGATCATATTGAACATTAGACTAAAATTCAGATACTACATTAAATAAATTAAAAGTTCAGGGATCCAAAATTTAAGGACTATTTATGTCATTATCCCAAAATACTATATAAATATGGAAAAACGTGAATAAAAATATATATAACTTTTCGAAATTAAAAAAATATGTTATCGCATTTGAAAATTTTGGAACTACTATAAACCCTTATGCGAACCCCTAATGATGGCTCCCGCTGTTCATCAGACTCTGCTTCGGAAGCCGCTCCGCGACGCCGCGACGTGGGCGTTTGTTCTGGAATCGCCGGAGCTAGGCGAGGAAGAGGCACGCGGCGGCGAGAGATGGAGAAGATGAAGATCGAAGAGGTTCAGTCCACGACGAAGAAGCAGCGGATCGCCACCCACACCCACATCAAGGGCCTCGGCCTCGACGTAAGACCTCGAGCTCTCGCCCCCCTCTTCACGCTCGAACACGCCTCCCCTCCTTGTCGCTTTTGAATTCTCCGGCGCTGCTCGGCGCGCGAAGGAGTCGATTTCTCTCGGCGCTCGCCCGTCGCCGGGGAGCGACTCGCCGTTGGGAGGAGGGGGTTTAGGGTTTTAGAGCTCGTCCGCTTTTCCTCTCTGTTTTTCGGGGTCCTTCTTTGCAATGGCGCCTCTACTTTGGAGTTTGGCTGAGGCACGTTTGGTGTCATGGGTTTTGAGTGGCGGAACAAACGCCCATTATTCCCACATGGCTGCAAATTGCGCAAGTCGAAGCTCCTCTACGAGCTCGTTAATGGGGGCCGTTGCGGTTGGCAGCAGTAACATGCTGAAGCATTATTCTCAGCTTGATAAGGTGCTTAGCAAGTAGATGCTTTTCGGTGTGATTTCTCCCCTAATTTTGTCTTTTGCTTGCCGTCTTTTACTAGGCCGGTGGAAGGGCATTGCCTTTGGCCTCCGGCTTTGTGGGTCAGGCAGAGGCCAGGGAAGCTGCGGGTCTTGTGGTGGACATGATACGGCAGAAACGGATGGCCGGTCGAGCCCTTCTGCTGGCCGGTCCACCTGGTACCGGGAAGACAGCTTTGGCCCTTGGAATATCCCAGGAACTTGGGAGCAAGGTACTTTTGTGTTATATTCTTTTGAGGGCTCTGTATTCTGTTATGCTGGGATTTATGAGTGAAACACTTCCAGCAGTTAATTCTGTTTCTCACAACTCAATTTTTGTTGCACGCTTGCAGGTACCATTCTGCCCCATGGTCGGATCAGAGGTGTACTCTTCAGAAGTAAAGAAAACCGAGGTTTTGATGGAGAATTTTAGACGGGCTATTGGTCTACGTATAAAGGAAAATAAAGAGGTCTATGAAGGAGAGGCAAGTTACTTCTTATGAAGCTTGACTTTTTTTTCTTCCGGCTGTTTCGTGTCTTTGCATTGGACTCAGCTCATGATATTTGCTGCTGTTTTTAGGTTACTGAACTTTCTCCAGAAGAAACTGAGAGTGTGACTGGTGGCTATGGCAAAAGTATTAGCCATGTGATCATTGGATTAAAAACTGTCAAAGGAACAAAGCAACTAAAGTTGGACCCGACCATATATGATGCTTTGATCAAGGAAAAAGTGAGAAATTGTTTTTCTTTCCTTTTTTGTGGGCCTTTTCTTACCTGTTTTTATCGCTCGTACAGTTTTGTATGTATTTGAGGCACTTTTTCGTCAGGTCCTTATTAAGCTATTCCATTCTTTCTCTAATTTGCTGCTACTTGCAGTATGCATTTTATCCGCTTTGATATTATGACTTGTAGAGCTTTTAGTTGTACTATCCTCATTCAAGTATCCAAATGGTGAATGATCATCTACCATCTAAGATGAGATTAATCTTGTTGTGATTGTCAAAATCTCTTGCAGGTTGCTGTTGGTGATGTTATATACATCGAAGCAAATAGTGGAGCAGTCAAAAGAGTCGGTAGAAGTGATGCTTTTGCCACAGAATTTGACCTTGAAGCAGAAGAGTATGTCCCACTCCCTAAAGGAGAGGTTCATAAAAAGAAGGAGATAGTTCAGGTTATGCATCTCTCAATCTAAAGAATTTGGTTGATTGTGCTATATGTAACAATATAAATCCTACTGTTATAGCTATACAGCAAAATGGTGAGGGAAAAATCTTGGTTTGCATCTGGTGACTGGATGGCTTTCAAAACAAATCAAAAGCTCTTGGTAGCTGTTATAGATGGCCTTTTTACTTGAAACTGAAGTTTTCAGTGAGTTCAGCACTGGTATTAAAACCATAAAACCATGCAAGGGTAGCTTGGACCAAAGAGGCAAACATGCTGGCAGAGTTTTATAAAACCTCGCAATAAGTGCTATTTACCTGGATTTGTTTTTGTAAGTTCCTTTTGGAATTCTTTACATGTTTTTTAACGTTTGATTCTCCAGGATGTAACATTACATGATCTGGATGCTGCAAATGCACGGCCTCAAGGTGGACAGGACATATTATCTCTAATGGGTCAGATGATGAAGCCTAGAAAGACAGAGATAACTGACAAGTTAAGGCAAGAAATAAATAAGGTACAGCTCAACTAGGGGACTTATGGTACTAGCAAGCTAGATTGCAACTTTTGTGAAATTTGAAGTAAACATCCAATCAGTATCGTAGTAGGGGTGAGATGACAGTTTTGACATTCTTTTGGAATGATATGGGGATATTGTCTTACTTCTAGAAAGTGCTATTGTTGATAACTATTTGTAACAAATATCAACTTTTCAATAGTCTAATGTGATGGAATTCTGTTGATGGCAGGTTGTTAACCGTTATATCGATGAAGGCATTGCTGAGCTCGTTCCTGGTGTTCTATTTATTGACGAGGTCCTTTCTCTTTTGTCTATCATGGACCTGTCTAGGTATAACTTTTTCTTGTCCGATTTACTGAATTCCATTTATTCAGGTACATATGCTGGATATGGAGTGCTTCTCATACATGAATCGTGCTTTAGAGAGCTCACTATCACCAATAGTGATCTTTGCCACAAATAGAGGGATATGTAATGTTAGGTATGGCTTTTTTCCTTGAGCTAATGTCTAATTTTGAATGGTCATCAATAATTTGAGGGAGGCAGAGTGTTTGTGTGTGCATGCACTAGGCAAAGCGTAATGAGCTTTTTGATGGCTCTTCATTTGGGTCATATATGATGCATCTTATATATGATCCAGTTGTCAATGTACAAGAGGTTCCAGATGGGACATAAAAACCTATTTTGCTGCTTTAGAAGATATATATCAGCTAGAATCACATAATTTTATCGTCACGTTACATGTCCTTTTGCAATTTACATTTATAGAAAGATTAGTAATTGATCTTGCTTAATGAGAAAAGGCTCTTTTGTTTGTTGTCTTTCCCGATGTATTTGTCCATCGAGTTTACGTAAACAGCAACCACAGGTGATGTTTATCACAGAGTGTGTGACTTTGGTTGTTTGGAACCACAATTCTTACATTTTAGTTTCTGAGCAATGAGAAACATGAAGGTCTATGGAGGTCAACTAACCACAATTCTTCATTAATGTGCATGATTTTGGCAGAGGGACTGACATGACTAGCCCTCATGGCATTCCTGTCGACTTGTTGGATCGTTTGGTGATTATTCGTACACAAATATATGGTCCTGCTGAAATGATACAGGTAAGTCACTTACCTCTTTTATATATCACGTATTCTCTCTTTTCCATTGTTCTAAAAGAAAAATATTCAAGCAAGTTATGTCCTGTGATTGGCCAGATTATAGCAATTCGTGCTCAGGTGGAGGAATTGGTTGTGGACGAAGAAAGTTTAGCCTATCTGGGAGAAATTGGTCAAATGACATCCTTAAGGTCTGCTTTTAATGTTTTGACTTTTTGCCAAAGGGATATATGTGTTTCATGATTCTTATATAAATAGAGTATTTCTGTAGGCATGCGGTACAGCTATTATCACCGGCCAGCGTCGTGGCGAAGATGAATGGCCAAGATGGCATTTGCAAGGTGAATATCCATCCAAGATGTAGCGAGACATGATTTTACAAAGGTTCATAATTTGCTACTCCATCCTGGAGTCCTGATGTCGTTTCTTTGTGCTGTGCAGGCGGACCTTGAGGAAGTGACTTCTCTGTACCGTGATGCCAAGTCTTCAGCTAAGTTGCTTCAGGAGCAGCAGGAAAAGTACATCTCATGACAATTTCGCAGCTTCTAATGTTGGAAAAATATACCATCCTTCAAATGGTGTCGGTGTCTCGGGTAAAAGTTGGAGATCCTCACTTTGAAGAATTTGACTCCTTTTCTTGGCTGATAGATTGTCGTACAGAAGGCCAACGGTGGATGCGACTTATCAGTGGATGTTGCTGAAATGCATCCTTTGATTCTCGAGCAGCTACGCACTGATTTTAGTGATCTCTTGGTCTGTGAGGCAATATAACTTATTCCTGTTCTTTAGGCATACGATATCGTCCACTCGTGGTGATTCAGATATGTCATGGATGATGAGAAGAATTTTGTCGCAACGGACAAGTAGGAAGAGGTGGCTATCAAATTTTATGGCCTAGATGGCTGCTTGTTTTGGCTGTAATTGTGGATTTATGGCTCTCTGACTTGTACACCTTTGTCTACTAACATTCAAGTTTGGCTTATGCAATCGGTTGTGATTGGTTTGATTTGCTGGGTTTGCTAAACAAGCTGCAATTATGGCAAGTAAAAACGTGTGGGCTCGCGCCATTATGTCGTCTCGTTAACCGATTGCCTTCTAACACTTTAGGTCTGCATGAACCGTCGAACTTGGTGAGTCTCCTAATGAACCGAGAGGGCATTTGGGACCCAAATTTTGGGTGCTTGTCATGGCGTCTTACTTATTCATTGCCCCGGCGGAGCTTGCATTGGATGACGATTCTATTACTGACGACACACTTCACGATACAACAGTGATGATGACTCGGCCTAGCCCGGGTAAAATTGGGTTCAATCCAAACTCGACCTGGTAAAGCTTGCCGGCATTTGCCTCTGGACTCGGTCGGGTTCATGGTCAGTACTCTGATTACGATGTAGCTTTGTAGTTACTTCGCTTTTGCTAACCGATTGCACGGGTAGAGCGCATGGACTTTGGGTGTGCATGAATCGTTCGATTTTTGGTGCTTGTCTAGAATCTATAGATGTATTTGGGTGCTTGTCATAACGTCTTACTGATTCATTACCTAAGAGGAGCTTGCATTGGATGACGATTCTCTCACAAAATGCTACTGACCAACACAGTAATAGCAATAGATAATGACATAAATGATATGTAAACTCACGCCTAATGTGAAATGTAATCATTAAACTTTATGTGTAATGTAATCCCTGAATTTTTAGTTCAATACAGTCCTTAAATTTTTTGTACATATTCAATTTAATCCTTAAACTATATAAAAATATTCAATGTTGTCATTTTATTAATTCAAGTTTAAGAACTGTATTAAACATTTTCATATAGTCAAGGAACTATATTAAACATGTACTAAATGTTCATGGACTACATTGGATATTTTAAAAGTTCGGGAATTCCGTTCCACATTGAGGTAAAATTCAAGGACAACGTTATAAATTGACTCAAAATTCATATACCATTTGTATTGTTCTCTCTTGTAGCAACGATTCGGCCCGGCAAATCGGGTTCAATCCGAACCCGACCCGGATAAAACTCGCCGCCGGCATTTATGCCTTCTGGTCGCTGCTGCTCGACCGGAGCGGCCATAGCTAGGGTTTTGGAAGCAAGTGGCTTCCCCCTCGAACGCCGACGATGCCGGTG
Organism: Syzygium syzygioides; assembly: GCA_031216285.1. NCBI lineage: Eukaryota > Viridiplantae > Streptophyta > Magnoliopsida > Myrtales > Myrtaceae > Syzygium > Syzygium syzygioides. Next base: position 7,695,469 of record CM062251.1, on the reverse strand, counting down.
GGTCGCCTGAGCTCTGCGCAGCTGCTGAAGGACAACGACACGCGGGACGCGGACTCCATCTCGTCTTTGAAACTCGATCAGAAAGCTCTTACCGATGTACGTGAACGCTCCCCTGTTTCCCGTTTCCGACTGGCTCCGGAGCAAAAAATTTTCCCCTTTTCTTTTTTTACCTTTATTTCTCGCTTTCGTTTCTCATGGGTATTGCTCTGCATCGGTCGCCGTCCCCAGGTGTCGTGTCTGGCGGACTTCAGGAACCTGCAGAGGCTCGATCTCGGCTTCAACAACCTCACTTCGCTCGAGGTAAGCGCGTGCCGCCGAGGCAGAGGCTTTTTGAGTGCTCTGGGCTCGAGCTTGATGAATGCTGAACGTGGTTTTCAGGGTTTGAGGCCGTGCGTCGGCTTGAAATGGTTGTCCGTGGTCCAGAACAAGCTGCGGAGCTTGAAAGGGATCGAAGGGCTCTCGAACCTCACCGTGAGTTGCTGACTGTCATTGGACTTCTTGGCAGTGTTCACTTGCTAGAAATATGTGTTTGAGAGTTTACTGGGTTCATGAGGGGAAGTCGTTACCCCATTCTTGTGGAACCTTGCTTGTGTCTTCGGCCTCAAGGTTATGAGCCTGATTCAAGTGAGGTTGAAAGTGAGCTGGGGTGGCTAGTCCTGTGTACTTGTAGTTTGTTTGCCCCTATAACTTCTGTTACCTTGAGTGTGCTCTTCTCGAGGCTGAACTAATTTGCTGGGGATGTCTGCCTTTGAAAGGAGCCGGTGGATGCAGAAGCTAAGACTGTGGGTATCTGTTTGTTAGCTGAATTTTATGCCATAGGTCTGACTCTGAGGAATTCGGTGGCTAATTGGCCTGTAGCTGCTACATTGCGATTTGTATTCGAGTGACCTCATTTTGTATTGTCTGTCAAAAGAAATGGGTTGTTTTTCTAGGGTAAAAGTTGCTCATCGAGATTTCTCATCGGATGGCTCTGAGGAATCATTTTGACACCTCATAGTGGATGGTAAAAGAAGCTTAAGAAGGATACTGACAAATGCAATGCATCCTTGTGTGTGTATCTAAACATTTGAACTTTGATGTGTAGGAAGCATCTGATATATGGAGTTGCGGTTGCGTTGCTTTGTGTTAGAGCGTTAAGCTCTTTTCAGTAAAGAATCTTGCAGAAACCTTTACTTTTTGAATGGGGAGACTTTTGGGCACATATTCTTCTGCTTCATTGTAATTGGAAATGGACTTCCTCAATGTACTATGTTTATAATCTTCCCCTATGAAGCTTGATGCTAGTTACAAATGGAAAATTACTTTCTTCCATTTTTAAACAGGTGCTAAATGCTGGGAAAAACAAACTTAGATCCATGGATGAGGTTAGGTTGCTTGTGAGTCTACGTGCATTAATTTTAAATGGTGGGTTCTATTTCTTGAACACGAAAGGCTGGATAATGGTTCTTCCTATTCAGATTCTCCTTTCTTTGTTTTACAGACAACGAGATTGTTTCCATATGCACACTTGACCAATTGAAAGAACTGAACACTCTCGGTATGACATCTAAGTTCTTCTTTCAGATGTCATCAGCATGTCAAATCTTTTTACATACTGCTTGCTTATTATATCCTATCCTTCTATAACCGCCGTAAAATGTTTGTCACTTGTAGTCTTTGGTATTTGTTTGAGGGAGGGGGAGGGAGAGGGAGAGGGTTCGATAGGAAGTGCAGAATATTTTTAACTGGAAAATAGGTAAAGCAGTTGTAATTACGGTCTATAAATGCACTACCAGGTGAAAGTGAGCTCTTGACTCTTGACCATCAAGAAAAGATGGATAAAAGGATCCACATTGAACTTCATTTAGGTGATGCCTTCAATTTTCTAGGTGCCAACAGTAAGCTTCCCCATTGTCCTGTCTTAGCCAGAAGATAACGGGAATAAGATGTTTAAGGTTTGCATTCGACTAGGTGAATGCATGTAATTATATGTATGTACTTTATGGCATGCGTGCATGTAAGTGTATCTATTCTATCCTTTTCTTCATGATCAGCCATAATTTACTTACACTGGAATTTTGTAGAGATATGGAAACACATAAGTTACGGACTAAGTCTTCTGTTGATCCATTTTGATCTTCATGTTCTCATTATAAGAATTACTACTAAGATGCTTAGTACTTTTGTTCACCTTTTCTCTTCGCTGTAGTTCTTTCTAGGAATCCTATAGAAGAAATTGGCAAGTCTTTAATGAAGTTGAAGTCAGTTACAAAGGTATGCATTTGATTGACATAATTACAGGCACATGTTTTACCTAGATGTATCCATTTCCTGTAGTCTCTCTTTTTTGGTTATCAGCTCTCTCTCTCACATTGCCAACTCCAAGCTATTGGTACTTCACTCAAGTCCTGTATCGAACTGAAAGAACTTAGACTTGCTCACAATCAGATTACGGTATGATTGATTTATGGTTCACTTATTTGAATTGAGGCTATCTATGAAATTTTGCTGATTGCTTTAATAGAATTGTTATTGCAAGCGAGTCGTCTTTGTACTATATGTTTTTCTCCCATGTCCTGTGGACCCTTGTGTTCATAACTTGTTCTCCCCTCTTCTTCTGTTGCGGTCAAATCTCAGGCTCTGCCAAGTGAACTTGCTCAGAATGTTAAACTTCAGAACTTGGATTTGGGAAATAACTCGATCATGAGCTGGTCGCATGTGAAGGTGAGGAATTTTTGGCTGTATTTTCACTGTTCTTGGGACTAAACTACCCTGCATCTCTTCTAATGCTAGAAACTGCAGGTGCTGAAATCGCTTGTTAACCTTAGAAACCTCAACTTACTAGGAAATCCTATTGCGGAGAATGAGAGATCGACGAACAAGGTAAACTACCCAATTGTTAATTTCCCCTTATTTTCATGTATGTCCAGTCTTTACCTACTGTCAGATGAATATCTTTAACATCTCACTGCAGATCAGGGGAGCTCTACCGAGTTTGCAGATATTCAATGCAAAACCCATCAATAAGAACACCAAAATCGAGAAGCTTGATGTCAATGTCATTGACGAATGTCCTCCTGTCGCTGATGGTAAAGAAATCAAAGAGGAAGAGCGAAGAGACGGGAAATCCAAGCATAACGTGACAATGGGCATTTCTAGTGAAAATGGTGAACATTCAACGCAAGGACAGAAGCAGAAGAAGCAGAAAAGCAAGGATGATTTGCCGAGAAAAGAAGCTCCATTCCATGACAATAACGACGCAGCACCAGAGCTGAAAGAGAGGAAAAAGTCCAAGAGAGTGAAAACCAGCGAACTTGATGTTATTGACGACACAGAGGCTTCATTCATGGAGCTTTTCCAAGCTAAGGAAGCCGCAGATAATCCCAAAGGAGATAGAGAAAAGGGTGCAATTGGTAAGGATGTCGAAGATGGGGTCTTGCTGGGTGGCTTGGTTTGCATGCCTACTAAGAAAAAGAAACCAAAGAGGAGGTCCTTTGATCCTTCTCAACTGCAGTCATCAACAAATGAAATTGGTATGGGAGGTTTATCTACTTGGGACGGTTAGGCTTACATGGTTAATCAAACTGCTGCATCACCATCTCAAGCTGCTGTTGAACCCTCGAACTGTTGGCGCTCATCTTGTTCAATTGAAGAAAATTGTTAACAATTGAAGTTCGAATTCCTTTTTTTATCATGTTTGGTCTACTAAGAGGACTTGAAGATTGTAATCTTCTGGTGCCTAATCACCCTTTATTTTCGCGTCGAAGGCTTTTATGCACCCGGTACATTTTAGGCGTTACCGGGTGCACATCGTGCGGGATCGCACGGTATAAACACGGTCGGTTCGATTATACCATAAGTAGATAAATCTGATGAGAACAACCAGGCGACGACAGCACGACATTTATCAAACCTTTCGCTGCTCAAATGTCTAGTACCCCGAGAAGGAACATACGAAGCTCTTCGCAAGAGCAATTTCAAGAGTCACGGACTTCGTACTTCTTTCAGAACTCAAAACCTACCAAATACCCAGAAGATCCAAACATGACATTCCCACGAGGACCCTCCCATACAAAAAGTCTTCTATTGCGTGCTCCAAAACTCCTCTACCCTTTCAAATGATTGATTAACCATAAAGTGAGCTTCACTTAATCAAAGTGTTCAGCGCTACGATGCTGACTTCTGCAGAAGGCTGGCGGAGACCCCACGTCTAGTCAAACTTGGCTTCCTAACGATAAAATGTTTTCCCGCTGATTACCGTCCAACTTCCAACGCTGCTTCCTTCAAATAATTCACTGGGTTATATGATATGACAACGACTAATGACCGTCGTCGTCGAGATATTTATCACGCATGCTTCTTCGATAAAACACACTGATCATGCATTGATGTTAAGTAATACGGTTAACGCTCAATCGAGGGTGGATTAGGCCATCATCATCTCTTTTACGAGTCCCTGCGCGTACCCGAGGGACTATCGAATGTCGCTATCGTTTTCGCAACCACTCGGTTCATTGCAGAACCGATGCCGCTCGACGTGCATTAGACTTTGTTTTCCCGAGCGCTTTATCCATCTTGGCCCTAAGCATTTAGGGCCTCTTTGGCATTTTGCCAAATAGTGAAAATTTCTATTCTTTTGTTCCCATGATTAGTTTTGGAACAGAAATTCGTTTGTTAAATTTTTTGATTCTGGGCACAAATTCTTGCAAATTTGTGCACAAAATCAGTTTTGGAGCAAAATCTAGAATAAAAAAAAATAGCTTCTTGATTCTAGGAACAAAAATGAGAATCAAATTTTTTTTCTTCTTCTTTTTCTTGGTTTTTAATGTAGCTTTTAATGTCCGGTGTAAGGGCCACCCTCACCGCATCAGGCAAGATTAAAATATTTTAATAATAAAATATTATTATTAATAAAATATTTTACCTGCCATGAACAAAAAAAATTATTTTACCAGCCATGGCCATCGACTAGGCCATAAAAAAATATATTATTAATAAAAAATATTTTATCGGCCATGGCCGTCGACTAGGCCATGGCCAAAAAAAAGGAAAAAAATATTTTAACAAAAAATATTATTAATAAAAAAATGTTAATAAAAAAAATTTTACCGACCATGGTCGGCCACTAGGCCATGGCAAAAAAAAGGAAAAAAATATTTTAATAAAATATATTATTAATATAAATATATTTTAGCGCCCATGGCTGGAGACCAGGCCATGGCCAAAAAAATAAAAAATTATTTTGAATAAAATTATTATTAATTAAAAAATATTGTACTGGCCATGGCCAAGAAGGAGGAGAAGAAAAAAAAGAAAAGAAAGAAATATTAAAATATTTAAAATGTTATTAAAATATTATTAATAAAAAGAAATTTTATGCCGTTACCAAACGCATTTTTGTTATTTTACTATTTCAGGAATAGAAATTTTGGGCCGTTACTAATCACCTTTAAATGCTCAGAATCAGTTTCTGGATACAGAATAAAAAAGAATCATTTTTTACCAGAATTTGTTCAGAGCACAAAATGGTTGCCATACGCAGCCTTAATCTTCAGTGGACCGTTTACGACGCTGACTTTTGTAGATCACCAAGTTGGTTCTCTTCCGATTTGCCTGACTTTGACCTCTCTGTCTCCAAGTAGTGACAGCTCGAAAATTTACAGCAAGATCAAGAATTGTAGGAGTAATATCTAAATCACAGAGCCGTGTCCGGCCCCTTGCGGCTGAACCCTTATCCCATGGATATGCATGGGGTGACTCGTGTATATCTGTGAGAATTAGTAGAGCCAAATGGTTTAAACACACGAGCAGGGCGATAAAATTAGACATGGTACATGAACAGATGACAAAAAAAAAGGATGTTCGCAAAAACGACTCCATCCCCACGGAGGAAAACATGATGAAATCGATATGCCATAGACATGTGTGAGCAGAGTTGAATCGAGTCTTGTCCGGTTGGCGACTCAAACGGAATATCTCTTTTATGGTATTTTGTTGTTGTTAGAAAGTCCAATCTAAAACTCAAATTGATGCGGCTAAATTTCACACGCTTTTTAAAAAGTTTAATAGAATCCTGTCGTTGAACGGTCGCATAAAAGAGCCTAGCAGGACATATGTAGAACCGCCTATTTGATACGCTTAAAATGTGCTATTTCCTAATACATGTGAAGATTCGTATTGCATCGATTGGAAGGTTCGGCATCATCCCCATAGTCGAAGCGACCTTTTGACATATATGTGTAGAAGTACGTGACTGTCTCCTTTGCGATCTCGAGGGCAAAGCATTGGTGGCCGAGGATAACCACCGGCCCTAGCCGGATTCATCCCCCAAACAAACAAAGATTCATGTCATGACATTTTTTACAAGGCGTGGAGCAATCTCATTGTCACGAGGCCAGAAAGGTTTGGAGAAGGACTTCACTCCTTCCCCCACTGCTGCAGCTGCAGTCAATAGCCACAGCTGTAAGAAAGGGGTTGAAATCAACTTTGAGATCGACAGCAATGACATTTTGGTCGAATCCCTCCACTTTTTGGGCAACTTTTGACCCCGTTTGGCTTTGACTCTTGATCTAGACAGATAGGAACATGAAACAGCCGGCTTCGTTGGGTTTGTGTTCCCATGCAAAGTGCCGTCTGCCCATCGTTCGAACATGTTTTCGATATTGGCGAGATCATCGCACTTCACATTGTTACAAGTCCAATTTGAAGGGCATTTGCTTTTTATGTTTTTTCTTTACTTCTAAATTTGGATTAATACTACGAAATACCCCAAACTGATACACTTGTTATAAATTTATCATAAACTAATTTTTTGGTGATAAAAAATTCTAAATTGGTACATTTATGATAAATTTACCCTTCATTAGTTTTCGTTCCTTTTGCAATTAGGTAATGTGGGTTTTGTCTTTTGACTTTTTGCTATTTCGAATTTGGCAGAGCATGCGTTTTGATTTTTTTTTTTTTCTAATTTTAAACACTCAAAACTCTCATAATAGATAAATATTGATACGTAATTCGCATGTGCGTTTCTCATAAAATTGTTTTGAAATAGAACAATAATGTAGATTTTAGAGGAAAATTAAAAGCCTTACATTTTTCTTTTCATAAGTTCAAATTAACAAACCCTAAAATTATTACTCTCATTTTCAAAGAAAAAGTAGTGTAGCCTGTTTGTATTGTCTTAATGAACAATTTATGATAGGAGTGATCGATTCCAGACCTAAAACATACCATGTTAGGTCGGTTCTCAGTTTTTGGAGGCAAAAAATGACCCTGTAATTGAACCGACCGATTCTAGGGTCCATTCGGGAACCTATCGAGGCTTTTCCTTCTCTCTCTCTGTTTTGTTTCATTTTATCATATATACAATATACATGTGTCAAACATGAATAATATTCTTTCTAATTGAAGATAATATGTTCAGTTCCAGTAAATATTTTCTATTTAAAAAAAAGAGAGTAAAAGAACTTACTCAAGGTTATGAGCAAATCAAACCCAAACTAGTTCGGTTTCAAGCTCTGCCTAAAACCGGCCTTGCAAGTTCCAGGCTTCCATGTAGAACCGGTCGATTCAGAATATAGAATCGATAACCAAATCACTTAAGGCCTTATTTTTTGAAATTGGGAACCGGACCAAGCTCCCTATGAACCGGCCTTGAACTGGTCGGGTAAGGCCGGTTCAATCCCGGTTTACCACCCCTAATTTATGACCGGGCTAATAGAGTGAAGGAGTTAATTTCGTAGTTTTAGTACCAACTCTTGACCCGAAAAAACGTAGAGTAAAGTCCAAAGGGCGCACCCTCTAAATCTCCGCACAGAGATAGGAAGCGACGTTTGCTGAAAAGACGATCAGGATGATGATGATGTTCCCACACGGTAAAGATAAGCACGTGGGAAGTTCATTTTCAGGCGTTCGGCTGCGCTTTGTTCAAAAACACGAATTGCAGGTGGAATGCAATTAAATTGTGCATGGTTGTGGCCGGCCCATCTAATGCGCCAAGTCAGCACGGCTTGGGGATAAGGCTCGAACCCCGCGTGACGGCGGGAAACTTCTCGAGCCCGCATCGCGGTCACGTAAGCCCGCTCCATCTCGGCCGTCGGACGGCGCGGGCCTCGCGCTATCCGACGGTTCAGATGATGTGGGCTCACGTGCATTCGACGCGTCCTAACCCGCGGATCCCTTTTCCCTTTTTTTTTCTTTTTTTTCTTTTCTTTTCCTTCTTCCGTGGGGGAGCAGAAGTACTCGTTTTTTTTTTTTTTAATTTTCATTTCAGGAGTGAAGTAGAGGGGCTTCGGATTAGGCGTTCTGCCCATCTACGTGTCGTCGCTCGTTGCATTCAAAGCAAGACAGAACAAAAGTCATCGTGTCGGGCCGGTCGGACCGCCAAGTGTCGACCTCCGCTTCGTGCCACGTTGCCCAATGCATGATGCTTCACGTGCATAACGAGCAAAAAAAAAAATTGTTCTATTAGCGATTTCCGACACCGAAAAAGCTATGCTGAAGCTATGAGCAAAGATTTAAGGCCTAAGTCGATAAAATTAGAAAGTTTAGGATTCTACCGACGTCCGTACAAAGGGTGCATAACCGATGGGCCCTTGGCCATTCGATTGCACTTTTTAAGTCACTTAAGCAAAAATTAGTTCTCTTATTCAATTTGCCGTTTAATATCTTTCTTGATTAAAACAGATACCCTTGTTTAACATAATAGACAGCTCAGTAGGCAAGATTAAAAAGGGGGTCATTCTGATTTTCCATGCCTCATTATCACAGTTCTTTTTTTTTTTTAAAAAGGATATTAAAGATGGACAAAACTTCCGAATAAGAGAGATTCTAGATTTAAGTTACTTCTTATCGATCCCGATACTCGAAATCCTAAGGATGAAGATACGGTCGTCAGAAACATCATCGCCACTCTCAAAGCCGTGCACGGTCCACCACCCCTTGTATGCGGCTCGGGATCGCGATCGTGCCGACCCTATAGCTTGAGGGGACTGCCGGCGACTCGACATTTTAACTATTAAGAGATCACCATATTCGCTAAGACTATGTACAAGGAGAAGGGGGAGACCTCTCGGCATCAAATTATTGGGTGGGGGCTATTCATATAATGCTCTGGAGATCCATTCACGTCAAGATCCCACATCGGCTGACAAATTCGGTGCGTTGACCTGGACCCATGATTGCTGCTTCAAGTGAAGGCAGCACACGGTTTCTTTGCTTCTGCCATTGCTGAAGTTGGACTTTTTTGGGCTGCCGGCGGGCTGCTCCATTTGACGATAATGCAAGAAAAGAAATAAATTATTTATTTATCTGCAACTAATTAGCATCACAAATTTGTGGCAGCTGAAGTGAACTAATAAAATATATATATTAGTGCTTAGCATTTCGATTTTGAAAGTCGGCTACAGTTTACCTCGCGTGCAGGTCTCGTTAACCCTTTTTCTTTGTCTAACAAGCATTGTTTTTTTTTTTCGAAACGAAAAGGGAGAACTTACTTCTCGAGCTTAGAATTCATTGAACAAGGACCCGATCAAGCTTCGAAACTGAGATAAATGCGGACTTGATTTTTAATCGGATCTTTCTCGATTGATCAGAACACTCTTGCCAGCCCGGTGCTGATGCGGAAACCCCCGTTTTTATACACCGAGCGAGTCAAGGCGCCCCCCACGAGGGCCAATGTCGAACCCCCCACTTGTTTATTCAATAGCTAGGTTAATTTATGCAATAAGGTTCGAAACATAGTCGATAAAAAAATTTTCTCATTTTAAAACGAGAGTGTCATTCAGACACGAGCAAGTGTTGACTCTTTCCCACGTTCCCGTTTCCCCCGCTATAAAATCCTTCACCATCCCTCCTTTGTCTCTTGCTCAAAAAGGCACACTCTCTTTCTCTCCCTCCTTTCCCTCCTTCCCTCCTGCCCCCTTACTACTACAACAACATCATCAACCGAAACGAAATCTAATTTTCCTCGAACAGCCACCGAATAACCACCCCCTCCATGCCTTCTCCGTCAACCGCCCCGGCCGGAAGCAGCAGAGCCTCCTCCACCGACGCCGCCGCCGCCACCATGCTGACCTCTGTCCACCCGGACGTGATCCGGGCCCACATCCTCACCCGCCTCGACGGCCCCGCCCTCGTCGCCGCCGCCTCCGCCTCCGCCCAGCTCCACTCCCTTTCCTCCGACGAGTGCCTCTGGCGAGACGTCTGCGTTGCCGCGTGGCCCTCGGTCGGCGACCCCCGCATCGCCGGGGCCATCGCCGGATTCCCCGCCGGCCACCGCTCCTTCTTTTCGGACTCCTACCCCGTCCTCCACCACCACAAGCCGCGGAGCCGCCGTTCGTCGCCGCTGCCGCCGCCCCCGGCCGAGTATTTGATCTCGGCCGTCGATGTCCACTACGAGGGGGAGGCGATATTCTCCAAGGTCCACGAGACGGAGACGGCGTCCGGGTGGTTCGAGAGCTCGCCCTTCCGAGTCGACCTGCTCGACCTGAAAGAGTCCGTCCCGACCAGGATCCAGAAACCGTCGGGGACGCCCGACGAGGCCTGGCTGAGGCACCTGGAGGAGAACCTGTCCCTGAGCTGGATCGTGGTCGACCCGGCCCGGCGGCGCGCGGCGAACTTCTCGACCCAGAGGCCGGTCTCCGTGCAGCGGCACTGGCTGACCGGGGACGTGCAGGCGCGGTACGTGATGGTGGTGGCGGGGGGGCCGCCGGGGTCGGCTTCGGAGCACGTGCAGTGCACGGCGACGTTGACGTGCGTGGGGAAGGAGGGCCGGAAGCTGCACGTGAGGGAGGTGAGCTTCCAGGTGGAGGACATGGAAGGGAAGAGCCTGAACGGGAGGGACAGCCTGGTGATCCTCGGGGAGGCCATGGAGGGCGGGGAGAGGAGGAAGGCGAAGAGGGGGAGCGAAGGGAAGGAGAGGTTCGAGGCGTACGAGGCGAGGAAGAGGGAGAGGAGGGAGAGGAAGCAGAGGAGGGAGAGGGCCCTGGACCTGGTTTGCATAACCGTCGGGGTCGCCGTCTTCGTGGCCTTCTGGTCTTTCATCCTCTTCAGATGAACACCGGACGAGTTGCAGAACGTACAGCAATCAAGTACAGCGTGTTCAGACAGCAGACACGAGGTTTTATAGCCTACACAAACACCATACAGATAGAGAGAATATGAAAGCAGAGATTAGTCAGGGTTACAGAATTCGTTCATTCTTCTTCTTTTCCTGTGTCCGTTGTCGGGTCGGATCATCGAATGGCCGATGCCGAGCCGATCGATGATGCGGTTGGTTATGTAATAACAGAGACGAGCTCCCTCTCTGGTGAATAAGGTGGTCATAGCATACATTAGTAACGATTCATTGTAAGAGCAAAATTCATTCTACCGATATATAGCGTTACGATACGATTTATAGCTTCAATCTTTCGTTATTGTTTATCTAAGTTGGCGTGGGTGAATTCGACGGCAATTCACTGGTTCGCGATGGATCGGTAGATCGATCGGCGACGGGATGACGTCGCCCCGTCCGGATCAGAAAGGTGCGGAAAAGGGGTCAAACTCATGCAGTAGAAAAAGCCATAAGCTTGACCAGAAAAGGAGTGCACACCCAGCACGCCGGTCCTGACCATTCATTTGACCTGGCCAAACGATGACGGAACGGTGGGCGGGGTGGGAGTTCCTCGTGCTGACCGAGCGAGGTGGCGTTCCGTTTCCGTATCATCGTTTTTCGTCGTCCTTAATCAGCGATGGAGAAAACAAAACAAACGCGTTCGGAATGCCAAATTCCATATCCACATCTTTTGAGGAAATGCTCTAATATTATATGAATAGACGTTTCCGATCTGACCCGCTCAAATTCCTCGAGAAAATTGGTGTCTAATACGACTTCTGGGTGAGTTCAAATCCCATCAGTCCCTCCTCTCTGTTGTTCTTGGTAGTCTAGTCATTCCATTCGTTGGGTTGTCTATTAGATATGGTCACGTCCACCATATATTTTTTTTATTATTTTTGCGTGAGGCTCACTGGCCCGACTTGAGGATCTGTTGAGATATCGGTTTGATATATACATTATCGGTCCGTTTCCTAATCATATAAAACTTCAGAAAAAGCGATTTTCTACCAACGGGAGTAAGACTTTGGGGTTGGTTTTCAGTGAATAACGACGAGGCTATTGATATTCATCGGATGTTAAATCGGTAATGACATGGATTACCCATGTCACTGTGCTATTAAACAAAAGCTTCACTCCCTTGACTCTCATAAAGATTCAAGAAAAGTTGCGCACACAACTTGAGATTCATGGAAGGAGTGTAAGCATGAGTAGTCGGCGGGAAAATTACAAAAAAAAAGTCATACACCTATTTTTATTTGTGCTAATTCAGTCTTAAATAATTTAATTTGGGCAATTTGACAATTGAGTTATTCCGGTCAATTTTGACCATAAATTGCTAATGTGAACATTGATCGTTTTACATGGCACAGCCGGCACTGATATAGACAATTTTTTTCAACTTTTTAAACAATTTTATATTTTCTTTTCTTTTTTCTTTGTGGTAGGCGAGGGTTGCTGACGACACTCGCAAGCCACTGGATGGCTAGTAAGGCCCCTGCCAGCCGCGAAGGCCCTGGGCGAGGCCATCAAGGCCTATGCGTAGGGGCCTTTGCAACCCGACTAGTTGTGCTCTTGCCCAAATCTGGCGAGGGCCTTCGCGCCATGTCCCATGACCGATGAGGGTCGCCGATGACCCTTGCTAGCACAATGACAAAAAAGAAAATAAAAATAAAAATTCGAAAAAATAATAAATAAATTCAGAATTTTTAAATATATATAAATTGTTCACGTTAGTACCGGCCGTGCCACACAAGACGTCCAATGTCCATGTTAGTGATTTCCAGCCAAAATTTATCGAAATGACTCAATTGGCAAATTGTCAAAAGATTTATGACTAAATTAGTCAAATTTAGAATGTTTAAAATTAAACTGGCACATGTGCAAAAGGTTTATGACTTTTTCGGTAATTTTCCCAGTAAGCAAAAGAAAGGAGACCGACCGAAAGCATCGTCGAAGTAGAGAAACTAATATTTATCAAGCCTAAGCTAACTAACCTTGATTGCAAGAAGAATAATTTATATATATGCGCGCGCGCAATTGTGTCTCCGTTCCCTAAGGAACTAGATGTCCTTTGCACATCTTTGGATCCTGGAAACGAGGCTGCGGCCATATACTCCAATATCATAATTAAAAGAAGCATTTAAATTAAGCCCGATAATACAAAGGGAATGAATTTGACATAGACATGAGCTTGTCCGCGTTCATTTGGTATCTTCCACTCAACCCAATCATAAATATTAGGGATCTTTACATATACACGCGAAGATTTGTGCAAGATCGAGGACTTCAATTGTCAAACACTTGAGAATGCGATAGATCATCCAGACCGATCGTTTTCAAATGGGAAAAGTATCAAAAATATCATAAACGTATTGTATAAGTACAAATTCAATCTTAAAAATTTCAATTGAACCAATTTAGTTCTAAACATTTTGCATTCATATTAATTGAGTCTATCCAACTAATTTCGATAGGAAATCACGAACGTAGACGCCGATTGTCTTACACGGTGTGGCTGGTGCTAATAAGGAAATTTTTTAAATTATTCTGAATTTTTTTAATTTTTTTTTAATTCTTTGTTTTTCCTTTTTCTTTTCATTCGTTCCTTTATTTTTTTCCCAACTATTGGTTGGCAACCTTGCTGGCCAACCATCATCGGGCACGAGCAAGGGCCATGGCCCTTTGCCCAAACCAGGTGCGGGTCGCTAGCCCAAATGCGTGGCTAGCGATAGTTGGTTAGTGATCTAACTGGCCCACAGTTGGGAAAAAAAAAGGAAGGAAAGAAAAGAAAAAATAAGATAAGAAAAACAAAAAAAGTAACAAAAAATTAGAAAAATTAAAAAATTGTCCATGGCAATGCTGGCCATGACTGACATTCATGTTAGCGATTTTCATTTAAAATTGACGAAATTGACTCAATTGGCACAAAAGCAAAAAGTTTATAACTAAATTGATTCGATTGAAAGTTTGAGAACTGAATCAATACAACAGGTTTATGACTTTTTTGATAGTTTCCCCTTTTCAAACACTTCAATTTCACGCAAAATTCAAAGGAAATTACCAAAAAAATCATAAACTTATTGCACTTGTGCCAATTTAGTTTTAAATCTATTAATTTGCCAAATTTAATCTTAAACCTTCTAAAAATGTGCCAATTAAGTCATTCGGGCCAAATTTGATAAGAATTCATTAACGTGGATCCCGACTATCCTACATGACACGGCTAGTGCCGATGTGGACAAGTCTTGTAATTTTTTTTAATTTAATTTAATTTTTCTTTTCTTTTTGCTTTCATTGTACTGACCGTGGGTAAGGGCACCAAGGCGTTGGGCAAGGCCATCATAGCCTTGTTGGGTGCAAGAGAGGCTGCAAAGGTCCTCACCAAGTGAAGGCCCCCACTCAAGACTACGATGGCCTCGCCTAGGGCCTTTGTGCCCTCGCTATCTACTAGTGAGGCCGTAATGGCTTGGTTCATGGTCATCGCGGTCTCGCAGGTAGCAGGCAAGCTTGCCCTCACCCAGAGTGAACGAGGCCTTTGTGGCTATCAAGGCTCGCCGGTGACCCTCACCGGCATAATGAAAAAATAAGATAAGAAAATAATAAGAAAAAAATAATTATAAAATTATAAAAATTGTCCATGTCAGCGATTCCTAGCCAAAATTGACAGGAAGGACTTCATTAGTAAATTGTCAAAAGATTTAGGGCTAAATTGACCAAATCAAAAGGATATGACTGAGTTGGCACAAATACTATATGTTTAACACTTTTTTTTTGTAATTTTCTCCCAGATTCATGTCCTTCCCCTCTCTCTGTTCTTAAACTTCTCATTATCAAAATCCAACAAAATGGTCCTCCCAACCGATCTATTTTGAAGAATTTAACTTTCCCTTGTGACGCTTTTTTTTTACATTTAGGGTGTGTTTGTTTAACTGAAATTTCTTGATAAAGGAAATATTTTATGAAATTCATTTTCAAATGAAATGTTTAGTTTTTATTTATTTTGTGATTTCGGGAAAGTGATTTTTTTTTTTTTTGGTAAGGTCGGGAAAGTGATTTCATTTTTACCAAAATGAAAAGTCTTTTTCCCCAGATCTATGTTTGTTGTTTTCAATATATAGAAAAACATTGCTCATAAATTGGTTAGTTTTCTTTATCCAAATACCGAAAAATCAAAAAAATGATTTTCCGAAAATAGTTTTCCTTCAAAAAACCAATCCTTCGTTACTTTCCAATATCATTCAACCCCCTCTGCCGGATGAATCTTTTGCAGTGCGATGGTATATCTCTATCTTCCTCTCTTTTTTGGGAAGAAAATGTAACATAACCTAATTTATATTAGATGGCATGTGTGATTTATTTGAGTCCAACCCTCCTCGCGGGCCGACGACTAAGGGAACCGACTTTGGTCTTGGGCAAAGGCCCAAAATGTTCTTGGACAAAAGCCCAAAAAGTCTTCATTGCATAATTTGCGAAGCAATTCCTTCTTACATTGTGGATATTATGGTTGTTTTTGTCATGTGACCTTTCTCATCATCTCGTGATTTTACAAAAATACAAAATTAGACATATTAGACAGGAAAGATGAACATAGCATGAAAATGCTGTGACTACTTTCTATGTTTCTCAATTTTTCTTTTATCAGTTTTTCTGGTATTTCGTGATTTTTATTTTTATGACAAGCTCGTTGAGAGATATTTCATCGATGAATAATATATGTTGCAACTGCTTACTATATCTCGAGCGATCGAAGAATTACGATAATTTTGTGGTCAACGAATTATTGAACTAAGGCGGTCAGTTACCCCCGCCAAACGCTGATCCTAAAATAAGGATTGGCGATGACGAGGGGGGTGATGTTGAGGGAGGGCCTTCGATGTGCGGTGGCTAAAGAGACGATGAGTTCGGACAGATGAGCTCACTAACATTTCGATAGAAAAATTTGTACAGAGTCCATCGACGCAACCCCAACTGTCACATGTTTGCCGTGGTACTAATCCATCAAACCCATTAAATATCTAACACATCTTGTCCATCTAATATATCATACGATTCAAGGGATGGGTACCTATTGCCATGGACTAATAGTTGAAAAACAAGCACGAGCTACCTTCCAAAAGAGTTGGATGGAGACCATGCACCTTGTCGTTCATTATCATCACATAGGAATAGGGCTTGAAGGAGAAAGCCCATGTTAGGTGGTGCAGCTATGATTGGAACTGACTATAGTACACTTCCATAAATGCGACGGTCCATCATGGACCTTGGTCTTTTGAGACAAGTCATTCGACCACTTAGTCAAACATTTTTTGGTGAAGTATATAGTTACTGTCCCATCAATCGCATTTCGAAGACATGGATTTTGGAAGTGTTCGGCTGAAATTTTTTTTTCTTTTCTTTTTAATTGGAAGTTTTTTTATTTAAATTAGGGAAAAGGCAGAAACTTGACCTTTTTTTTTAATCTTTGCTAGGTGGGATGGTACTGAACTTTCTTTATGCTCGTCCCATGCTCAGTTGCTATCACCAATGCGGGTGGATTCGCTTCATTAAAATCTAGGGCCCATTTGATGGGATGTAGGATGCTAGGTACGAATAAGGGTGAGCATAGTCCGAATTGGACCGTTCTAGCACCTGACCTAGGGACCAACCCGTATAGTGTTGATCCCCAATTTTTGGGATCGAGGATCAACCTTGTCGAGCCTTAGACCATGGACCAACCGATTCTTTTTTTGTTTCATTTTTTGTATTTCTTGAAAGGATAAACGCATTTTTTGACATTTCAGAGCTGCTGAAATTAGTATACAATTGTGCTTATGCTTGAATGAGTTTTAACCCTCCTAGAGTTAGAGCTGCTAAGATTGCCTAATTTATTTGCGTGAGTTGAATTAAGATCTTATAATGCCACATGATTATATCCACAAATTTATCATCTTTGTTTGAAGTATGAGAAAGGATATTCTAATATGACAGAATCTTATGAGAACCTTAGTTACAAGCTCTATTTTGTTTTTTTCAAAAATTAAGATGTTTGTTGATGTTCATGTTGAAGCATCAAACATTAACAGAAAGATATTGTTTGTGATTGTCAATGAAGATGCAAAATGAATATGGTCATTCAAGTTAAGATCTTCGGCCTCTATTTTTATTAGAACCAAGTATGGAGGTGCTTACTTTTGAGATGCAGATGTTGGTTGCGAATGATGATCAATCTAAATTGTTGAGATCTTGGAGTCTTTGTTGTTGATGATTGACATTAGTGAAGATAAACGAGTAGGGAGAGAGAGGGAGAGCGTCATTGCTAGAGAGAGAGACACACACACACACTAAGAAATCAAGAAGAATTTGAGATTGAGGGAGAGAGTAAGAGTGAGACTTAGAGAGACGGAGAGGAAAAGGTTGAAAGAAGAGGAGGGGCTTAGCACTTTATATTATATATCTAGGGTTTGGAAAAAAAAAGTTCACAAAGTTGGTCTAGGTTTGATCAACCCTAAAGCCTTAGAATTAAGGACCAACCTGCACAGTATAAGTTACAACAGCCTCAAGACTCCCAAGACTAGGGAAAGACCCAATCCTTCTAAGAACCGGACTAGGTTTGGTCGAGTTTGGCCAATCCAGTGTCAATCTAGACCAATGCTCACACCTAGGTACGAGGCATCCAATAAGTTCAATCGTGTGGTGATCTACCATCGTTGAAAAAATTTTAAGTTATCAAGTCGTGTACTGATTAGATATACTAATTGCCTCTTCCCTCGACAATTATCCAATGCATTATTGTCTCGGGTCATTAGCACCCTCATACAAGTACCTCTTTATGATCCACTTGTTAGATCATGCTACATTATTTAAGAATAGGTGAAAGCCACAGTATGTCCTGCATATGAAAGTAGAAAAATATTAGCTTTTGCTCGTGTTCTCACACAATACCATAAATACCAATTGATTGATTGATCGTAATCTAGTATATTGGTGTTTTCACAATGTAATTACTTATATCGAGAGTAAATGATGTTCAATTCAGATATGGGCAGACATCTAATCGTGTGAAGACTACCGATAATCTCAAAAAGAATATCGATCCCCGGGAACGACGTAATTAGTTGGGCGTCGGAGGATTTTCAACTTTGAAACCGAAAGGTTTTCGATTCAAATACCATCAATTGCATGCTGATTGGTTGGAGTCACGGCCATATTCGAAACTTAATTTCCCACAACTTCAGGGAACACAGACAACGAGATGACGAATACTTTTTTGAGGGGGTGAACCCGAATCCTTTCGAATCGAGAGTCCCTTGCAAATCACTCCATCGTGAATAGGCGGATGAAAAGCAGAGAGCAGGACCGATAGCCACGTGATAAATAGCACCAATCACAGCTTGAACGCGGGACGAGAGCAAGGGCAAAATCGGGAATAAAAATTAATCAGCCAACCCTCAACGTCATGGGAAATCTTCGGGCCCACAGGAGAGAGAGAGAGAGAAGGTCGAAGCTGAGGAACACCCATCCGATTGGAGGTGGGCCCACGGGTCAAGCAGGTCCGGTGGGGCCCACCCATAACCCACCCAAAATTGTACTTGAACCGGATGTGGCCCGATGTCGGCCCATTCATGGGCAGGCCATGTGTCCCTTGGCCTTACGTGGGCCCACTCTAATTTTTTTTCCTTCCTAAATCTACCCAAAAAGACCCGTTATCCCTAAACTCCAAAACCACAATAAATGCGCGTGAAAATTACGGGTTCGGATACGACGCGAATTGAAATCTAAGCTCGCATCCCCGATACAAAGTTGTCCGTGCCGGGCAA
This sequence comes from Syzygium syzygioides, assembly GCA_031216285.1. NCBI lineage: Eukaryota > Viridiplantae > Streptophyta > Magnoliopsida > Myrtales > Myrtaceae > Syzygium > Syzygium syzygioides. The sequence goes on along the minus strand of CM062251.1, from coordinate 7,676,596 downwards.
TACAGGCAATCGAGTCGCATTTGATCTTCATGCATTCTTCTTTATTGATACCATCAAAAATTCCAAACTAACTTTTATCCTTAAGTAAATCTCGAGTCGGTACACTGACTCAAATCTTAGAGGTTGGATTTGTGTTGGAGATATCACGCAAGAAATTCTCGTGAGAGGAAAATTAATTTCGAGTAAATATATCGTGAGATTTTTGCTAGATAAAATGAATTTCCGGGCAAATGTGTTTTAAGAATACCAATTCGAAACTTTTATCGGTATTGCTTCTACTTTGTTGCTTTTTTTTTTTTTTTCATTTTTGTGTAATTGAGTTCTTTTCAATTCAAATTACAAGTCCCAAGACAAAAAAATAGCGCCTACCTCTTATCCATGAAAGAATGTCACATCATGCTTTCTAACGTTCCAAAAACTTTCAAATATTGATGCTCATGAGATTAGTATGACACCAGAATGCTCAAACTTCACAAAAACGGTGCATTAACCATGTTGTGCCGACGTGATTATTTCGATCCCTGCTCCATTTTGTTGTCCATCATCATCACCGTGTGATCACAAATCGCGATAATCGATGGGACAGGCCGCACACTTTTGTCCATGGACCGAAGCATCTAAGGTGAGCAAAATCACGCCGTATTATGTCGCGAGGCCATATAAAAAAAAATCCGCGGCAGCGAAACGAAAGACGTCGACGTAATTTGCGGACGGTCCGCCTCGATGATTTCCGAAAAGAAGTCCGAAAGAGAATGGGGAAAATGGAGCCGTTAGTCGCCGTGGGGCGGGGCGGGGCGGGGCGAGGACCCACCTCGCGGCCTCTCCCTCCCTCTCCCAGCCCCAGCCCCTAGCCCCAGCCCCAGCCTCAGCCCTAGCCTCAGCCCCAGCCAGATATGGCTCTCATCTGGCACCGATTAGAGACGGTCGGCAATTATTACCGAAAATTCCGTACCCCAACTTTTCCTCCCCTCCTCCCCCAACTTCCTCCTATTTGCCATTTGGTCCTCTTCCTCCTCCCTCTCTCTCTCTCTCTTCAATTTAAGTTGTTTTTTTGCATCTCTTAGATGCTCCTCCCTATGATTGCATCATGATTGTTCCACATCCATTCCCCCCCGCCCTCCAAAGAAAATTTAAAAAAAAAAATTTAAAAAGGCTCGGACTATTACAGGACGAGTCACGATGCGTGTCGGATTTACCCTTTTCTCATTTCACGTCGCGTGAGCCGATCCTTAATTCTGGAAAATGCAAAATGCGCAACGAATCTATCTGTCGCGCAATCGAAGAGTTTAGAGACATAACAAAGGCGGCAGGGATAGATGAGTCGAAAATTTATCAAACTCTTCGAACTCGACAATGTGACCTCACACGTTAGCTTTCCTTAGCAGCAGGGATACGCATGTAATCTGCGTCGTTCGATTTACGGTGATACGAAATCTCATGCTAGCTATCCTGGCATACCAAGATGCATATTATCAATATTATGATTCCGTAATCTTTCGTCCTTAAAAGCACAACAAATGAGCAAATGTGCTGCCCCCGTCGTGCAAAGTAATTGGCGCTATTAGAAATGCTCCTCCTTTGTTAAAGCGGGCTCGGCGATTTTCCAGAGCAGGATCCGACGATGGGGGCGAAAAAAAAAACAAAGGAAAAAGTCGGGGCACTAGGGTCGATCGAGCCCTAAGGGAGCAGCCTTTTTTCTCTAAGGCGTCAAAAGGGGTTCAAAACACCCCCCATCGAAAATCGTTTCCCTATTCAAAATCTCTCCAAAAGCCACGGCGATAATGTGGGGCTCTTGTTATTACCGTGGACGCACCACCCGCATCTGGCAGAGGGGGCCATGTTCAAGCGGAAAAGAGGCGCACGTTAGGGTTTAGGTCTTGCTAGAGCCTACCTGCGTACGCCCTCGCACAAGCCACGAACACAGAGTCCCGAGCGTTCAAAACCTGACAAATGTTAGGCAACAAGATTTCTTCCCCCTTTCATGTGATTCGTCATGCGCTCCGTGACTTTCGTGGCTTGCTTTCCACTCCCTCCTCTCTTCTTCCTTATTTTTCTTGGTTTTTTTTCCCCGTTTTATCGAGGACCCCTCTCCTTCTCCATGATCAGCGAGAGATCTATTTTTTCACGGGCCGACTGACTAAACGTGTGACAAGTTTCTTTCTTTTTTTTTCTCTCCCCGTCGATCGAATGCTTTTTCATTGGAGTAGCCTTTTTTTTTTTGGTCCAGAATCAAATACTATTCATTTATATCTATGAAAGCCATAACCTCTATTCAGAGTCTCAAAACAGGGCAGGTCTTTAAGAGCCTGCGGAGGACAAATCAATCAGTGATCAGTGAGTATTTTGTTTCTGTGGGTCTTCGCTACCTAGTTCGCGAGAGTGTTAGTGTTCCTATTACAGTACTGCAGATTTAAGGAGGCAAATTGAGTTATTTGATCGTAGCAATCGTCGAAGACAGCGTCCGCGGGGGATGGAAGTGCGACACGAAGTCTTGGTGCGTCGATTGGGAGTGGCCCGGGCCAAAATACCGGGGAGTTTGGGCGGGGGCCCTCGGATGCAAATTTTGAAGAGATCTGGGCAGTTCCAATTAGGGGGGGACAAGACGAACGCGCCCAGCTCCCGGTCAAGATCCTTAAAAGCTTACACGTGCACGTCTCCCATTTGACTGCACCCTGCCCACGTGTGCTCCACGTCAGCACCCCCGCCCCCCCCCCCCCCCCCGCCCCTCTCCTAAAACGAAGGTCTCTTACTACCGCTGCGCCAAATCGCGGTAATCCTCCCCTTCCCCCCCTATTTAAAGAAATAAAATCACGAGGATAAATATCTTTCGTTCGGTCGTTCTTTTTTTTTTGCCGGGCATCCCGTCGTTACTGGCAGCTTAAAAAAAAAAAGGGCCCGATTCCATAATGATAATTATTTCAAATTAAAATGACCTTCAAAGCGAAGAGATCACGTCGCCTCTTTTTGAATGCGATTCGACTTTGTGTCAAATCTAAACGGCGTGCGCTTTCGCGAGCACGGCCTCTTATGATCCGCATAGTTTAGTAAAAACCCGGGATGAAATCTCGAACGAGAAGGACGGGCCTGCTTATTAAATTCGAGGATTAGGGAGTAGATCTCCACATAATCATTAGCTCCACATGCAGGAGAGCAACCCAGCCCATCCTTAAGACACACACACACACTCACTCTCTCTCTCTCTTTCCTCTCTTCTCCCTTCTCTCCTCAACTTTACTCCCCTTTTTTTCTTTCCTGGTTTTTTCCCTCCCCAGAATTCTGAATCTCTGGCCAAATACACCAAAAGCTCTCTCGTTTCCTCTATAGCACCGCCATCCCAATAATTTGACAGCCCACTCCTCGCGCACACCCAAGCCACTTTCTTAAGTTCTCCCCTCGCGATCTTTAAGACTGCTGGCTCTGTGTGTGTGTGTAAGAATCTTTGGTTGTCTCTTTCTTTGAGGAAATCAAGGTGACAGCCCAGAGTTGCCAAAAAGGAAAAGATTGATCGAACGACCCCCACCCGTACCCCCCGCCCGCCCCCCACACCCCGCAACTCCGAGACGTCCTTCCCTTCACGATCCCTCCCCCCCTCTTCCTCCCTCCCTCCCTCCCTCGCCCCACTCCACCGTTCTTTCAAAAAATTCTTGAAAGTGGGTCAAGGTCGTCTGATGTGCTGCTCTCGCGAGCTTTTGCGAAAGCGGGCGGTCGTGGTCGAGATTTGCTTCGGATTCTGACGACGTTTCGTTTTGTTTCGTTCTGTGGTTTTTTCCGTTTCTGGGTCCTCTCGAAAACGAACGTAGCTTCCCTCCCACACCCCCCCCCCCACTCATGGAGGGAAAGAACGGAGGGCAGTGCAAGATCAGGGAAAGGGGCTGCTCGTCTTCGTCGTCGTCGTCTCTGGCGAGGAGGTACAGGCTGAAGAGGGCGATCTTGGTGGGCAAGAGAGCGGGGTCGAGCACTCCCGTTCCCACATGGAGGACGGGTGCGAAATCGCCCCCGTTGATGGTGCCGAGTGCTTGCCTGGCGGCCCAGAATGGCGGCGGTAGGGTGAAGAAGGAAGTGCCCGTCTCTGCCAGGAAATTGGCTGCCACTCTCTGGGAAATCAATGGGGTGACGTCGCCCGGAGAGGGAAGTGACTTGGATGCGATGATGGATCAGAAGCTGTCGAGAAGGAGGGAGAAGGACGCGGGGTTGTCGCATTCGGGTTCTTTGGTCCCCCGGTTGTCTGATCCGAATTACAGCCCTGTGCTTGAGGTCAGGCTCTAATTTTCTCCATTGATGGATGTGTTCCTCCGCTTGTTTATGTTTGATTCATTACTGAGGAGGTTCCATATTTATGTGAGAATTCACGTGAGAATTGTAGCTTGCCCCAGATGTTGTTTTTGGAAGTTCTTGCGAATTGCAAACTTTTTGTCGGTTGATTGCAGAGGAAGGGCCAAGCTGGAGGCGGCAATCACCGGAGAAGATCGTCAGCAGTTTCTCAGAAACTTCTGATCACTGATTACGTTGAAGGAGGCCAGGACTCGCATAGCAATGCCAGTGTGATAGAGGTAAATAAAATCCCGAAATGTCAGAGTTGCTGATAAACCAACTATCTGTGAAGGCTAGCGAAAGGATATATAAGGGAAGAGATTGATGCGCGTGTTCAGAAAGAAGAGTATCGCCGCTAGTTTTTGCTAAATTGTGCATTTTTGCGAGTTGAACAAAATGAACTCGAGATTACTGCGAATCGATTTGCATTTTTTTCACGCGAGTATGTTGACATTTAAAATTTACTAGACTTTCTTTTGAATAAACTGAAAAGATAAAAAGGAAACCTCTCCTCTCTGTCTTATGTCTCTATTTGAAAGGTGAGAGAATTCATGCCATGTATGTGTGGTGGGAAATGCAGATTGAAGCTCCCAAAGGCAAGAACCGGACCGAAGATAGAAGGACCCGTCTAAAGGACGTCATTAGTAGTTTAACCACGTCGAAGGAGCTTCTGAAAGTTATTTTTCGGGTTGGTGGTTTTGAGAAGCAACATAAACCGATTGTGGCCCTCGTCTCGGCCTTAGGAATCGAGCTCGATCGTTCCATCATACAGGTTGAACAGTTGATCCATGAAGAGAGGTCTCATTCTCACCAGATTGATTTCCTCATGAAGCATTTTGCGGAAGAAAAGGCGTCTTGGAGAAGGAAGGAGCAAGAACGAATCCGCAGCGCTATTTCACGTATGGCTGAGGAAGTCGATGTGGAAAAAAAATTGAGAAGACAAACGGAGAGACTGAACAAAAAGTTTGGCCAAGAACTGGCTCGCATGAAGTCATCTCTTTCCAAGGTGATGAAGGAGCTCGAAAGCGAGAAGAGGGCTAAGGAAATATTGGAGCAGGTCTGCGACGAGTTAGCAACAGGGATTGGAGAGGACCGAGCGCAAGTGGAAGAATTGAAGAGAGAATCAGCCAAAGTTCTCGAAGAGGTGGAGAAGGAGAGGGAAATGCTTCAGCTAGCTGATGTTCTGCGTGAGGAGAGAGTGCAGATGAAACTTTCAGAGGCTAAGTACCATTTTGAAGAGAAGAACGCGGCCGCTGAAAAGCTAAGGGCCGAGCTCGAGGCCTACATGACATCCAAAATGAGTAAAGAAGAGAATTCTCCAAAATCAGAGGGAGCGAAGGAGCTCGAGGCTTTCTTGAGTAATGAAATCAATCTTGAACGCGCTGAAAATGAACTATTCCGAGAGAATAAAGAAGAAGCTGATGGAGAGGAGTGTGAAGGAAACGAATCCGCAGAAAGTGATCTTCATTCGATTGAATTGAACATGGACAATAACACAAGGAGCTACAAGTGGAGTTACGCGCACGATGATAGTAATCAAGAGAACTTGAAAAGGGTCTCGGTAGATAATGAGTTCAACTTCAATGGGAGGAGATCTTCATCCGACAAAATTCAATGGGAAAGCATTTCCTTAAGAAGAGGAAACTCTAAAGGGGCGAATCTTCACGAGGGGTCCAGAACTCATGAAAACCTGAACGGGTTTGACGCGGGGAGGCTATTAGAGTTTTTCTCACAGGCCAAAATGGACAGCAACAAGGAAGACGAAACCAGAAGAAACAGATCGCTCACAGGCCTTAAGGACCGTCAGTTGTCGAGTTTCGCCAGCCCAATTCGGCCATGGAGCCAGGCCTTGCCTCTGCAAGACCATGGCATGGAAAGTTGGACTGTGGGAACGAGGAATGGATGTGAAATTGAGGCGAGACTGGATTAAAAAGAGAGTTTTTTTCTTTTTGCACTCATCTCCATGTCAGGCAGGGAATACTAAGAAATTGCTAGCAAATGATGTCTTCGCGTTAATCCTATTCGAGAATTTTGATACTATAATTGTATATGTGTTGTGGGTCTAGTGCTGATGTGAAAAACATCCCAATTCGCAATTTCAGTTCTGACTGCTAAGTAATGTTGATGTCGCTCCTGTCTTAGTTCGTTAGACCAGTGCCATCTGCCTGAAAGAACTTAAATAAACTTCCCCACGAGGTTATGATCAGCATGACGAGAGAATGACATCACATATTCTCTTCATCATTCTCTGTGCTACTTAACAACTCATAACGTTGTCAACTGGCCGAAAAGATTCTCTGGCGCGAGGGCCAGCTTTTGTTATAAGGCAACTGCCTGTCGAAATAAGACTAGGTGAATGGAACAGGAAAATATTGCAGCGGCGGCGAAAACAGGGGGCCGACAAGATAACTAGTCACTGAACTTCTAAAAGAAAAGATCGAATTAATCCACGAGCAAAGCCATTGATGTTCTCATTTCATTGCCAAGATAGAGACTAATTACAAGGAGTTGTCTTGCACAGAGTAGAGACATGTTTGCTGCGCAACTTAAAAATAGCATCGCTTCCTCAACTATCAAGCAGAAGCACTTATGAACTATGTCGCTTGCAATCAGAATTTACAGTAGCCCATGAAGTCGAAAAAGTTGAGACAAACAATCAGGAGGTTTCCACTGGGAGCAACATTCTCGGCATTATTCGCCATGATACGGACCTGGCTCCATGAAAGAAAACACAACCTATTTATAAGGGCCTTCAGGCTTCCCGGATGTTGATGCAAAGGTAACAGGGTTACTCGGATGGTCCTTCACGATCAGGCTAAGCACCTCAGGCCTCGAATAATGCCCAACCACATCAAAATCAAACTTGGCCCGCACTATTTCTCCAAGGTCTGCACATCATTACATCATAAGCAAATCAAGCTCGTAAGTAAAAAACTGAAGCCCTCACAACTAAAATGAGATCATAATCTCCTTGGTAAGCTAAGTTCCAGAGATTTAAAGTGCACATGAGCTGCGGGATGAAAGGAGCATACCAAGGTCAGCTGAGATAAGTGCCTCGCCGTCGTAATTGGGTCCAGCCAAAACATTCCCTGAAGGAGATATAATTACACTGCCTCCAGCACATATGACAGAATCTGGGTTGAGATCATCATCTGTTCCTGCAAAAACATACTCTGGTGGAGGTGGGTAATCTTTCCGACGACAATATTGGTTGGCTGATAAAACAAAACATCCACCCTCAAGAGCAATATGTATCATAGATGCTTGCCAAATATCCCTGGCATCAGCTGTCGGTGCACAATATATTTCAACACCTGCAAAAGAAAGGAAGACATAATTTTCTCAATCCTTCCTGCATTGAGTATAGCTAACATTGTTCCTGTGCTAATTGCGGTTTCTGTTTCAGCATTATGACTTGTGGAAGCCCAACCGCAACAGAAGGCAGGAAGGTTTCACAATTCAGCAAGGCATTGACAGACAACAATCCATGGAATCACATTCTAATATTGATTATGATAACATTACCCCAGAATTGGTTCCAACAACATCAATGCAGGTAATGAAAGTAAGCCTGATCAGATGGATTGGACAACAATTTGACAGCCTAATATGAGCTTTAAAACTTATAACCAAGAATTCCAGGGTGGGAGTAATATCATTATCATATCCAACGGGGACACAAAATCTATGCTGAAGTAAGAACGTCAACGCGAACATAGTTATTAGGCAAAAAAAGATCAGCGATAGTGTCATGCAGCAAATTTTCAGAAGATAGTGTGCAATTGTTGGCATGAGCGTCTATTTTTTAATTCCTATACTTCCCTTCAAGTCCACATGGTCACGAAAAGCAGATATATGGCGTTTAATGGAGATGAAAGAGCATGGGAGATGAATTCTAGTTTGAATTCAGACCCGGTCAAGCAAAAAACAAGCTGCAAACATGCAGAATAGCTAACCTTTAGCATACATTGCTGTCCTCAGAAGTGGCATTCTATTTTCCCAGCAAATGGCCGCACCGATCTTCCCAATCGGAGTATCAAACACCGGAATGGTCGACCCATCCCCAAATCCCCAGATGACACGCTCCAGAGCTGTGGGCATGACTTTGCGGTGCTTCCCAAGGTAACGACCTTGAGGATCAAAAAACAGGACTGTGCAATATAATGTATATCCATCTCTCTCTATCACCCCCATCACTAGGTACACTTTATATTTTCCAGCCATCGCCGCTAACTGATCAACTTCAGGGCCTGCGTAAGCATCAATCACGGCACATATGCAGAAGGCATAAGAAGAGCCGTGTGGCGGGACGGCACAAACGAGAGCAGACATATTAAACTATCACATGATATACAAAGCAGCCATTTCAAGAAGCTCAGAAACATAAAATGTTTCGGCCACACGTTCCCCGGAATATGAGTATCCAGGTTGCCGCAAGTTCACATCATCCTACAGATAAAACAAGAGACTCTGCTTCGACACTGCGAATCTTGGAAGTCGACCAACTTTTTGCCACAGAGCTCAAAGAGAGGGCCAACATCGGAAACCACGAATCATCACAGCTGGGTGAGAACGGACTACCATTACAAACCCAAAGAGAACCAACGCACGCCCACTAACCATAAAAACAGATTCTAGTCAACAGAGTTTGGTTCAAGTCACTCGAGGGGCAGGGGCTCAGGAACACATGGTGGTAGCACTAGCTAGTACCTGGGACATCAACGGCGGAGGCGTGATACTTGCGGAACTCCTCCTTGCCTTTCGCCGTGCGATTCCCGATGGTGACGCCGAAATCGGAGCCGCGGGGGTAACCGCCGACGAAGGCTTCGGGGAAGACGACCAGCTGAGACCCGTACAACGCCGCCTCGGCCAGCAATCTCTCCGCCTTTTCTGCCACCACATCCCACAAAAAGAAGAGCAAAAACAAAGAAAAGGCGTCAAATTTACCGAACCCAGAGAGAGAGATGAAGAAGAAGAGAGGGTACCCAGAGTGGCGGGCGTGTCGTAGAAGACGGTGGAGGCCTGGACGACGGTGGCGCGGACGACGGCGGCGGCGGCGGCGGAGGAGGAGTCGGAGGACATGTTGACCTCGGCGATGAGGGGTAGGGAGCGGCCGTCGTCGATGGGATCAGATGGAACCAGCGCCATTGCTGTCTTGCGTATCGCTCTGCGCGTGCGCGTGTGGCTTGGGTTTTGCTTTGTCGGAGCTAAGTTTTGTCGCCGTCTGGTCTGAACTTAGAGAGAGAGAGAGAGATTTGTCGTCTGCTCTGCTCCAGCAGCCGCAGGAGGTTTCTAGACCTTTCGATAGTGAATTTAATCAAAGAAATGAAAAATGACATAAGTAATTCTTGAATTTTAGCATGATATAGTTCAGGAACCACATTACGCATTAAGTCAAAATTCAAGAATTGTTTGCAACATTTTCCGAACCAAGAACAACCATTGTAATTTTAGGGCGAGTTATCTAAATAACCCCTATATTTTTAATTTAGCGAATGCAGTTCACTTTCCAATCGATTTTAAGAAAATTTCTCCGGCACGACATTTTGGAGCCACCGTGACTGCTAAGATTGATATATACCTAAAATATTGAAGCTATGAAATGCCATTTTTCGAAATTTTATCCACACGAATTTTACAGAAGTGGGTTCTCGGTTGAATTTTTGTGGGCATATTCTCATCAATTAAAAGTACAGGAGGTCACTTTGTAAAAACATCAAAGTACAAGGACTGTTTGCACAATTTACCCATACTTTTACAGTAACCACATGATTAAGTGGCTAATCACATTAGAGAAATTATAAGTAGCCAACATATGCCAAATAACTTACGGATTTTTTCTTCTAATTTTTTTTAGAGTTCATGGATTTTTTTCAATATATAGGGAGCTCATTGTAATTTATATTGGGAAAATACTACCAAAAACTCCAAATTATGACACTTGTGATAAATTTATTCTGAACTTTTTTTGTGACACGAAAAATTTCAAACTATGCCACTTGTAACAAATTTACCATAAATTTTTTTTTTGTAACACGAAAAACCTCAAACTATGCCACCTGTGACACATTTACCCCATAATACTTTGACTTTTTATGTTTTTTTTTCTTTTTTTTCTCTCTTCCCTCTGCCGACCATGGCGGAGGTGTTAGCAAAGGGAAGTCGGTGAGGGTCGCTCTCACCTGAGTCGGGGTAAATGTGTCACATGTGATATAGTTTGGCTTTTTCGTGTCACAAAAAAAAGTTCATGGTAAATCTATCATAAGTAGCATAGTTTGGGATTTTTTGTGATACAAAAAAAAATTTATGATAAATTTATCATAGGTAGCATAGCTTAGGGTTTTTGGTGGTATTTTTCCATTTATATTTGGATCTTCCCTTTTTTCACATTTAATCCAAATTTCATATATTCTAAAATTTCTATTAACGCTTAATTTCATTCGAAGTTGTAGCTCTCAATCTTACACGATAAAAAAACATTAAATGTTTAAATTTTGGTTTTACTCTTTTCTCTCTTTTAGTTTCCCAAGTTCCAAATCTTTGATTTTTTTTTAATTTTCTGTTTCAATCATTTCGTTAGAGGTTTTAATTTTTGCTATTTGGTTAAGCATTAATATATTAGCCAAAAATATACGGGAAATAAAGGCTAATGACAATCGGACATACATCTACGTGGACTTTTTAGTTATCGAGTTCCGACTTTTGATCTTTTCTCGCTTTCATTTTACGTTTGTTAGTTGGAGATTGGTATTTGCTTTTCGCCAGTTAATTGCTAATTCTACTGAAAATTAATTGAGTAATTTTTCATATTTCTTCTATAATTACAATAAGATTCTTATATTCTCGCACAATCATGATCTTACCGTTATCATTTTGTAAAAAAATACTATTATTTGTTGTAGATGCTTAAATCGCTTTCGTTTTGGTGTAATTTCGATTAATTCTTTATGTTAAATTTTCTAGACTTTGTATATACGAATCTTTAAATGTGAAAATGCACATAAATCCATTCCCGCGTGCGAAGCCCCGATTAATGGTCCAGTTTATTTTTAATACACGACTTCGCGAAATACGGAGTACAGATAACGAACTGGTCGCCGGGCAACTTGGAGAACATACGAGACGAGCCGTCTCAGACTACGGCTGCCACTCAAACGGTCGACCATTCCCGTTGGCCGGACACAAACCCGATTTATCAGACGGAACATGTTATTCGACACAGAAAATTGAAGTTGCAAGGCAATGCCACCAGAAGAAGACGTCGCCGTGTGAAGCGTATTAACTAGGCATGAAGTAGAAGCGGCGAATCGGGAGAGGCGCCTGGCGCCTCAAGGCATGGAGGCTTGCTCCGTCGAGGCGAAGGTGACGGGACTAGCTCGATGGTCCTTCACGACGAGGCTCAGCACGTCAGGCCTCGAATAATGCCCCACGACGTCAAACATGAACTTCGCCCGTGCAATATCTCCAAGATCTGCATTTCAGATAATCAATAGCAGGAGTGAGCGCACACATCTTTTCTGCGAGAGGGGTGGCCAGGAAGCCCGAGATCACCGAATTCACAAATCGAAACATCGTCAGGATGTAAAGTTCTTCAGAGCAACTGAATTACCTAACTCAGCTGTGATGAGATCCTCTCCTTCATAATTCGGTCCAGCAAGGACCGTGCCAAATGGCGAAACTATGACGCTGCCGCCGGCGCATACGACGGAGTCCGGCGAGTGATTATCATCATTCCCGCTAACTACATATTCGGGCGGAGGAGGGTAGTCGCTCCTTCGACAGAACTGATTGGCCGAAAGCACGAAGCATCCGCCCTCATGGGCAATGTGAACCATGGACGACTGCCAGGTTGTGTTAGGATCAGCAGTCGGAGCACAGTATATCTGAATGCCTGGAGAATTTAGGACGAGTTCACAAGTTAATCACAGCACCAGAATGGAAAATTCTACAAATTATTCGACTGCGTTATTGACTCTCTAAATGCGTCAATAAATCGCGAGTTTGCAGATTCGTCCCTCTTGGGAATATATGCGAAATTTTACCTTTGGCATACATAGCAGTCCTCATCAGCGGCATTTTGTTTTCCCAACAAATGACGGAGCCTAGCTTACCGATCGAGGTATCGAAAACAGGGATCGTCGACCCATCTCCGAAACCCCAAACAAGACGCTCCAGAGCGGTCGGCATGAGCTTGCGGTGTTTCCCAAGGTATCGGCCTTGAGGGTCGAAGAAGATGACCGTGCAGTAGAGTGTGTACCCGTCTCTCTCTATGACACCCATTACCAGGTATACTTTGTGTTTTCCGGCCAGGGCAGCCAGACGTTCGACTTCAGGTCCTGCGAGTGAAAATTCATCTCAGTGGACTTGTTAGAAGGCGCTTGATCACAATCACAGAAACGAAACAGGTCCAGATCTTGGGGCAAAGAAAGGGCACTCGACAGAAAATTGAGCTTAGGACTCGAGAAAACTGAGCTTCTGCTGTATGAGAATATTGACCTTCTTGATGGCTTCCTAGTTCTACAGATGAGTGCTAAGAAAGCCATCTGATTTTCAACCTTTTCTCTTCTTTGGGTCCTAACCATCGATTTGAGCATGCATCACAGACAATTTTTTTATATGGGTGACTGATGAAATTTCTCTCCTGAACCAAGTAAACTGCCAAAAGTTCTTTTCTGTTTTTTTTTTTTTTTTTTGCCCTTGATAGCGAGAAAACCCATCCTACTCAGGGAGCCATAGTCAGTGAATGTGACTCGAGCGTGGAATCCTTTGCATTTGGTGGTGCCGAGAGTGGTCTTGTGCCTAATCCATGGATATAGATCCGGGTCAAAAACGGATGAAGTGCGGCGAGGCATACCAATACTTTCAGCCCCAACAGGTGCTCAGACAGAAGTAACATTTTAACCCATGAACTGGTCCGGTCATTCCGTCGAACAAAAAAACGGTTAAAGAACCCGAAAAGCGGAGTGAAGATCTCACCAGGCACATCAATGGCCGCCGCGTGGTACTTGCGGAAACTCTCCTTGCCCTTGGCCGTGCGGTCGGTGAAGTTCAACCCCCGAGGGTACCCACCGATGAAGGCTTCGGGGAACACGATCAGCTGCGACCCCAGTGCTGCTGCTTCTGCCAGCAGCTTCTCCGCCTTATCTGCGCTCAAAAAGAGAGACACTCGGTCAAAAGGCAAAACGAGAACGTCAAAAGGGGGACTTTTTGTAGGTCGAAATCAAGACCCAGAGTCGCCGGAGTGTCGTAGAAGACGGTGGACGCCTGAACGACGGTGGCTCGGACGGTGGTGGCGGGTGCAGGGGGCGAAGAAGGGTCGACGCCGCCCATGTCGATCTCACTGCTGATGGGAGCGGGAACGGGGCAAGAAGAAGACATGGCGGGCGAGCTTGTATGTCTGTGTTTTGATGGTGCAGCCTGCAGGGACTTTGTCTTGGTCGAAGCCATCACGTGCATACATATACACACACACACATACACACACATACATATACACGCACGTGATTCCAGAGAAGAAAATGCTTTGCTTCATGGAGTGGTTGAGAGTTGTGAGAAATTTTCCATGGAACGTGGTTCGCTGAAGCGTCCATGTCAGTCAAAGGAACGAGGGCGCGAAACTTTCGGCTTTTCTCACGTTGACTTTTCCTTATATATATATATTACCTAAATTATTTTTTAGGCCTTTTTTTGGGAGTTTTCCTAAATCGTAGCACTTCAAATTTTTCACGGTATATATAAATCCATATATATAATTTTTAATTTTATATAAAAAATATAAGAAATATTTTAAATTTTGATGGGGAATTTGTATTGGCTCGCGTGGGACTCTATTTTCGATGGTGCGTACTCATCGCAGTACATATAACGATATTGTCAATTTCTTTTTTGCGATTTTATGTCTTTTTTCCATAATTAATGACGCTTGAAATTCGTGACGATTTTTTATAAAATAAAAAATGCCTATTTTTTCTATGGTATATATGCCACACATGCATAAGTTTGGATTTTTTTTTGTAACACAAAAAAATGGGAGTATTTGTGTCACAGTGGGCAAATTTAGGATTTTTGACGACATAAAAAAAATTTGAGGTATTTGTGTTACAGTTAACGTAGTATGAGGTTTTTTGTGGTATTTTCCAATAAATATTTTTTGTCTTGCGGCTTAAAATATCAACTTAATAAAAACCAGTTTTAACATCCCTAGCATTATTAATCTACGATTAGTTGAGCAATTCAAGTTGAATTTGATGTCTAGGCAAGTAAATTGACCATCATGAAGCCTAGGTACTCATGGTAAAGAGTGTACATTATAAGAATGATTAGTTGAGCAATTCAAATTCAATTTGATCTCTAAAATATTAAAATCTCCTTAAATCATATATGAAATTAAAAGTAATTGACTCAACCGCTCACAAGCGGTCCGCGAGGATAATATTTTTGTATTGGCTGAATTTTCATGAATTTAATTGTGTAGTTGGTTGATACCTCTCCAATGCCTAAACTATTTAATTGAGTTTTTTTGGTCTTGCGGCTTATAATGTCAACTTAATAAAAACCAGTTTTAACATCCCTAGCATTATTAATCTACGATTAGTTGAGCAATTCAAGTTGAGTTTGATGCCTAGGCAAGTAAATTGACCATCATGAAGCCTGGATACTCATGGTAAAGAGTGTACATTATAATAATGATTAGTTGAGCAATTCAAGTTCAATTTGATCTTTACAATATTAAAATCTTCTTAAATCATATATGAAATTAAAAGTAATTGACTCAACCACTCACAAGCGGTCCGCGAGGATAATATTTTTGTATTGGCTGAATTTTCATCAATTTAATTGAGTAGTTGGTTGATACCTCTCCAATGCCTAAACTATTTATTCGGATTCGTGAGTTGTTGAACCTTGGATTCTGTTTACTCTTTGCAATTCCTAACCTTAATGTTTTATGGTCAAGACTTGGCTAAAAAAAAGTTGTCGGAGCGACGATGTCGAAACGATTTGCCGGTTCGATACGACGATGCCAAATTGGTATACATTAACATTTGCGGAAGTGGTTGGCAAAATAAACTTAGGGCAGAAATTGGCTCATGCTGCTGTGCTTGTTTAGTCGGACTGTTTGATAAGATGGAATAAGATAATATTGGATTGAATCATTCATATCGCAGATATTATTTGGTAATCGATTGGGTATGACACCGAATATGAAAATACTATCTTATTATCGATTGTTTGGTTCGTGACGTATGATCGGATAAACTAGTTAGTGAGAATTGAATTCGTTCATGGTCACGTGATGTCATGGCAAATGATGAAAGCATCGCAACGGCCAAGCCCCACGGCCGCCGTGATGTGGTAGTTGCTTGGGCTCTCAAGCACCTCACGACTATCCCCTGAAGCGGCGCTCGTGTTTCCAAATCCAAATGCCTAAAACAAACATGACTTACTAATGCATGATCGGGATGCGTGGAGAAGCTTAAAAACTTAAGAAAATATGGTCGGGATGCTTTTTATAAACAACAAATATGAATATCGGAATCAGGAAATCTAATGTGAGTCGAAATTCGATTTCGAATTCGGGCGGAAACTAATCTGATCCGATTTAACTGTACATGATCTTCTCATCTTCGTACGTGCAATGTCGAAAGGTTCCCTCTTCAGAGATGATTGGTCTGTTTGATGATTTGTTATCTTTCTGATGTGCCTAGCGATACTTTGATATCCTCCCTGTCGAATCTCATTGCGCCTTTTAAATGGATCATCCCGTCATGCATTATGATCTTCCTTCGCCAGAATCTCTTTCCATCTTGACTCACGAGCTACTCCGGGGATGATTCTCGACCACTCCCCGTTTCCATAGCGACGGTTACTGCCCAATCGATGGATCCTTCTTGACTCTCAGTTTTCGACTTTTGTGCATGTCTCGAGTTTATTTGCTATCGTCGCGTGTTGTGCACTTCGCTTGAATTCTGCCCACCGCCCATTCGAAACTCATAATCGAGCGCTCATCAAGCATTCCGTTGATGGGTTTTTATTCAAGAATTTCACCCTCCTCGCAAGTATTAGGATAAAAAATTATTTTTATCGGATCAATTTGATTGTCTTTCGAGATTGTAAGTCCTACCCCCGAATTGACTCTGATTCGTCGTGCTGAGGTCGTCGTGCTGCAGGCAGACATCGGTCAGGCTCTGTTCAGTCCGCCGGCGACGCTGCAACGAACGGATTGCCGCCGGAGAGATTACGAGAAAGCAAGGAATGGAACGATCGCGGTTGCAACGCGTGGGCTCTGCATGCCACGTACGACCGGGAACTCCGTATCGGCGGGGCTCGTCTCGACGTGACGTTCTCACGCCGCTTCACGCCGATCGAGGAGGGTACACGGACGCAGAACACCACCGCCACTACTACACGCACAAGCAAAGTGCGCGCACGGAGCACAGAGATCGACATTGCCACAGAGAACGGACAACGACGAAACCACGAACCCAAGTTCCTTCCTTCCTCTCGTGCCTGCTGCTTCTTTCAGATTCTGATTCTGTTACCTTCTCCACAAGTTAAAGGAACGCAGGAAGACAAGCGCGGGGCTCACGCATTCCTTACGTCATGGTCGAACGAGCCATAAAAGAAGGGACCCTTTTCTGGCTTCTTCTGCTGAATCAAGAACGGAGGAGGGGAGAGAGATAGGGCGGAGATGGCGGGGCCTTCTTCGAGAGAGCCGCAGATGACGGTAGCGGCGTCTTCGATGTTTCCGGGGTTCAGGTTCTCGCCGACCGACGAGGAGCTCATCTCGTACTACCTCAAGAAGAAGATCGACGGCTGCGAGGAGAGCGTCGGGGTCATCTCCGAGGTCGAGATTTGCCGCCACGAGCCCTGGGACTTGCCAGGTTGGTCTGGTCCTGATTTGAACATCTTTTGACTGATTTTGCGACGTTATCAAACGTTTAGCTGCAAGTGCTGCGCATTTCCATTGCGTTGCAAGAAGTTTTTAGGTGTTCGTCGTTGATGGCTTCTTGATGTTAGGGAGAGTTTTTTTTTTTTTTTTATCCTTCTCTTTTTTGGAATGCCGCGATAACCATCGTCCTGGCAGCATGTACTGGAGCCCCCAGTCGTGCCAGAACTGCGTTATGTTGTTCTGTGTTTCTCCTCTCGGTGTTTGAATCGATCAACGTTTTGAGGTAGGAGCAGAGAGTAGGCTGATGTACAGGCTCATTACTCAACGTATTAGCCCTTTCAATCTAACTCTGATGAAGCCAAGAAACTGCGGTTTTCCGGTGAAGCAACCGGCAAGGAAAGGAAGGAGCTTTATGTCTCTTTGTCCTGTTGCGCAAGATTTTTGACCACCCATGATGCAACATTTACCTTCGTCGAGGTTTTAATTGCGGGAGTGGAAAAAACCAGGTGAGAGTTTTCGCCGTGGGGTGAAGAGGGAGCTTCCCATTCTTTACCCATGGATATGCCCCGATTGCGGGTCTGATCAATATTGAAACTCTGCATTCCATCTTCTTGTCAAAAGTTCATGTTGGCTCTCTTCTAGTTATGTTATAACTGTAAAAGACTCGCAACATTGTGCGCCTTTTTATTGTCAGTCAGTCCCCCGTCTTTCGCAATGTAATCTTAATTGGCAGAACGGCATATGTTCAAGAATTACAGACGTGCAGAGGAGTAGGCTTGTTTAACATTTTGAATATGTTGTTCGATGGTGGAGAGGGAGGATAGTCAATATCCAGAGTAGGTGCACTTTTAAGACGGACTGTGGAGCGCGGCTTAGTAAAAAGAGGCGGAGTTTCCAGATAGATGGTGGGTGCACAGATACTTTTGCCTACGTGGTTTCACTATTGTTGGAAACTTGGAAGTAGGAATCTCCTCCTGTGAGCGTTGTGTTGAATGATAAGAGAGCGATCGGTGTTTTTCTTCTTGCTCTGTATATGCTATTTACAAAGACTAAAGAGAAGTGCGTAATTTACATGATCTCGGTGACATCTTTCAGGAACATCTAGGGGCAAGCAATGAGGGAACAAAAAGTTTTCAAAGTCTGCATATTTACTGTAGGAAAGATGAAATGCGTCAGTGTAGCAGGGAATTAGGAAGCTACCCTCAAATATTGTCTCGGTTCATCTTCGCAGGAGTTCAATTTTAGGCATACTCGGATATTATATATGTTCTGTTCCTTTGGCAAGGCATATCGGAAATGGAAGTATGCTTGCCCAATTCTCAAAATGAATGCTCTGTTTTATATATGACTGATGAGTGCCAAGTTACTATTAACCAGCAAAATCCATTATCCGATCGGAAAACGAGTGGTTCTTCTTCTCGGCTCGGGGAAGGAAATACCCAAACGGCATGCAAAGCAGGCGAGCGACCGAACTTGGGTACTGGAAGGCCACCGGCAAGGAGCGGAATGTCAAGGCCGGTTCCAGAGTGATTGGTACTAAAAGGACTCTTGTTTTCCATCTGGGCCGTGCGCCGAAAGGTGAGAGGACGGAATGGATTATGCACGAGTACTGTATGGATGGGAAGTCGCAGGTAACATTATTTTAAATTCAACAGAGCGAACTTTGACATTGTATATGCTCATCGATCGAATGGCCTCTTTGATTACTTTCTAGTTCTTGAGCAAATATCTTGGTATGTTTTCAAGAATAGCTATATGCTATGTTGTAGCAGCAAACTTCTCAAGATCAGGATGATTAAAACCACTAGTTGACCAAGTATTCTATGGTCATGTTTCTGTGAATTTCTAGGATTCTCCAGTCATCTGCCGGCTTCGCAGGAATACCGAGTTCCGGATTAACGACGGCTCGAATCAGGCTTCTCCGAGTCAGAGAGAGCTGTCTTCTGCAGATAATAGAAACCATGGTACGTCTGAGGGCGGCATTGATGGGACAACTCTGTCTGAAGCCGTGGAAGGCTTCGCAAGAAGGTGCCCGAGCAGTTACGACTCTGATTCTGTCGAGCAGATGGACTCGGCATCCGAATCCAACCAAAACTTACCAAACGAAGTGACGATGACGGAATCTTCTGTCCGCCAGAAGGTTAGTTGTGGATTCGATCCCAGTCTTTTTGAGTGCCAAAGTTTTCAATCGCTGGGGGCCTTTGTTTTTCACCCAGTATGATATGGAGTTATCCGATTATGAAATTTCAGGACACTGGCGACGAAGAAGATTTCTTTGCGGACGTACTGAAAGACGACATAATCAAACTAGACGACTCTGCGGATTCCACAGTGCCCCCCGCCCTGCCTATGGAGTCCCGTCAACCGGAGGCCGACAGGAGGACTCCTGGCGACGAAGAAGATTTCTTTGCGGACATACTGAAAGACGACATAATCAAACTAGACTACTCCGCGGATTCCACAGTGCCCCCCGCGCTGCCTATGGAGTCCCATCAACTGGAGGCCGAGAGGAGATCTCAAGAGCCGATCGAAGCATCCCTGTCGCAAATCCTAAACTTCCCGACCGAGCCAAGCCGAAGATTCAACCCCAGAGTGCCGGAACAATCGATAGCGTCAGCACCGGAGGGATTAGAGCTGAAGGGGGAACACTCTGCCGGCAAGGGCCAAAAACCAAGCGATGAGCAACCGCCGACGTGCTTGCTCACGACCACTGTTGCCGGGAAAACATTCGGTCGCCATTTTTCGTCCGCGGTCCTAGTGATTGCGATTATCGCGGGGTTGCTGGTGTTTCTGCTAGGAGGGTACCCAAGAGTGAAGACGATCGCACGGGACATCGCGTTTTACGTTAATTTTTGGAAGTAAACGTTGGTTTGGTGTGTTTCGATCGCTGATGTTGTGCGGGATGGACATGACGCGGGATGATCTGTTGGTGTCTGGAAGGAGTGTTCATGTACAGCAAAAGGTTGGTCGGTGGACGTCCTTAATGATCATTGAATGTCCATAGCAAAGCATATATGGTAACTGGTTTTATTACCCTTGTAGAGAGTAGCAAATACTTTTTTAGGGAAAAAGTCACAAAAAAAATTTAAACCATTCCACCGGGACGCAAATCCAAAACTATGCTTATTGTGATACATTTACCCTAAATTATTTTTGTAACATTAGAAACCTCAAATTTGTACCTATGCGATACATTTAGTGTCTGTTGTCAAGGCTCCGATATTTCAGCTAAAACAGCGTCATTTTCATTTTATTTAAGTCATGTAGGCGACATGTCGATAGAGTTTACTTTCCAGCGTCCGCACACGTAGGCATATTTTTAATGAATCTTATTGACATAACTCTAACGGAGGGTAAATGTGTTGCACATATTGATTTTGATGTCAATGAAAAAAGTTTAGGGTAAATATGTTACGGTGAGCATGGTTTAGGGTTTTTGTCTTGTTTTTTAAATAACATAATTATTAAAGTTGTATAAAAAAGGCTCTTTTTACAAGCAACATACTTTCTATTATTAAATATAATTTTAATTTTTGTAATAGCAAAATAATTTATATAAATTGAAAAAAGAAAAAGAAAAAGATATATATTAGCCTATATATATGTGCCTACACGCGCATTTAATAAGAGCGTTCATGGATCTAAGTATATAAATCAAAATGATGGTCCATTTTTTTCTTATTTAACGACAAATTATTTGATTCTTGATGTAAGTGCATTTATCAAAGTAACAATTAATTGCTAGACCGGAGTAAAAATAATTAAACTGAAAAAATTATAAACTCTATACTACTAGCATGAGAAATAACATTTTTTCTTGACATTTTGACAAAGCGAGGCATGCATATTCAATTGTGCCATGAACTTTTTTTGTCCGATACTTGTTCGAGAAGACAATTGGAGATTGCGAGACACTTTGAAAAGCAAATGATACAAATGCTCAAATATTAATAAAGCGGTCTGAATAAAATTGACGAAATAGAGTTCATTTTCAATTTTGGGAATGAGAAGCGGTCTGGAACCAGATCAGCTACGTTGGTTCTTCAGTTCTGATGGGTTTCCGAATCGGATCAGACCAACTAGGTTGCTCCCTGTAGTGGATATGGTCACACACATTGCCGTGAAGTTGTATCTTCAGTGTTAAGCCAATCTGGATAAGGATCGGATAAATGCTAAAAGTGAAAAAAAAAACCCAAATAAATTGCTTAAAAAGTGAACCAAAAAAAAAACCTTAAATTAAAATTTGCTTTGTCTTTATGAATTGTAAGTTATAATTCATTTATCTCCACATTTATCTAGCATTGAAAAAAAAAAAGAAAAAGAAAAAATCGATATCCAATGACCCGACCCGCTTTCTCATCCGAGCTGCACCGCACAAGAAGCAACGAAAAGGCTGGAGGAGGAGGAGGAGGAGGAAGTCAGCATGTGTCGGTGGAGAGACGCTTGAAGTGGCTCGAGCCTCGCGATGTTGCGCGGTCGATCATGAACGAACTCGCGCTCCTTCCTTCTGCAGAGCGCCGCGTCGACTTTGGTGGTAGACCAATCTTTGCTCCGACCCAGTTCGTCTTTTTTTTTCTCTCCCCAATCCCTTTCGCTTGCGTTGTTTGCCGTGCCGTGTTGCGTCGAGATCAGCGGCGCTTTCTTTCGTTGGTTCGAATTGACGAGGTGAGTTGGTGACCGTGGAAGTCGATTCCTGCTCAATTTCTTTGCTGTCCCCGTGAACGGCTTCGGGGGTTTCCTTCTTTTTCCCTGTTTTTTCCTTCCTTTCTTTTTTTTTTCTGTCGATTGGTGCATCTTTGTCCCGTACATGGTGCATTGCCTTCGATATCAGTTTTTATTTGCTTGGCTTCTATCTTGGGAAGTTAAAAATCAGGAAGGAACAAAAGGGTCTAGTTGCTCAATCTTGATTTTTTGGTTGCATTGGAAACATTAGCATCCTTCTGTTGAACTTTGTGCGTTTCTCGTGACAAAGGAAATATGGGTTTTGTTCATTTAAGCTGGGTTTTGGCTTGCATTGTGTTTCGTTGACCCGTTGGTTGCATTAAGGAGTACCTTTGTATAACGATCTTGAACAATTTTCATTTTGTAAGACAAGGACTCGCTTTTGGTGTTTTCTTTGTGTTTCTCTCCTTGATTAATTTTGAAATTCGACCAGCGAAAGTTTGGGATTGTAGCGAGACTGGAAGTTCCTAGTTTTTGGAGTGTCGAAGTTGCTATTACCATGTGTATTCTTGAAATCATTCAAGTTCATGACCCTTAATATTCTAGTTAAAAATTTAATTTGCAGGTTTTGTGAAACTTTGCGACGATGCCCCGTCCCTTGTTACTCGCCTTTCTGTTGCTAGTCCTCATCATCACTTCCCAGTTTGAGTGGAAGCAACCCCTTGTGACTGACCTTGAAAATACTCTAAGCATTGCCCAGAAGCAATCCCGAGTTTCAGTGAGGCGAGAAGCCATAAAAGAGAAGGTAGTTTTTTCCCTTATTCCTGTTCAATATATTGCTGCTGAGTCTTCTATCTGCTCGGACTGGGGCCATACTTAATCGAAGCCTCTTTCAGTCATACCGATAATTTGAGCTTTGTTTTCTCTGCCTTTCATTTGGTTTTCCTTTTGCTGCCTGTTGTACTGTCTTAATCAGTATGTAATGTTCCCCCATGGTTAGTTTTAGTGTCCATTAAAGTCTGACAGCGTAATGATCATCATTCTCTGTACCAGTGATTTATGTTGTTCTGTATTTCTTTTAAGAGGGTTCTACTTCACTTTATAGAATCCGTGCGGTGTCTGTTTTATTGATATTGATGCACCATCTTGCTCTTTGAATGGCAAAGTTGCAAGTCAAGTGGATACTTAGCGTTATCTTCTAACAGTCTCTCTCTTCCCAGCTTCAGGCAGATGTCCTTCTTTCTTCCCACTCTTTTGCTAGTCAGTCTTTTGTAGCCTGGACTATTCTTGGATCAAATGCTCATAACTTGTGTATCTGGCCCCGTACTTGCAAATGACCAAACCAACTAAATCATGTCTTCCTTTGCACCTCAGAATGTGGTTATTTCCATGTCAGATGTGCCCTAAAAATTGCATCTTCTGTTTATTTCATGTGGATGCTTTGGCGACGGACAGTACAGCCTCAATTGTAATGGCTGGTTTGAAAAGAAAGTGTCATTGAAATGTAGGGATTAAGTGTAATTTTGAATAGTTTGTTTGAAGATAGCAGAAGGAATTCTACTCGGAAGAATTGTTATAGGTGGAACATGGACTTTTCCTCAACCGTGGATGCTTGCCAGAAAGGCAGCCTCTTTGAATCTGTTGGCAAACTTTTTGGTGAAGCTGATTTTCCTGAAGAAAAACCAACCAGTTTGTAGTTGGGAAAGATCTCTTCTCCCTTTGAAAGATTCAAAATAGGGAGATTTATCTGACAAGAAGAAACTTCTCCAAGCTTAACTCAGTCTTTCCCACATTTCACCAATTGCCAAATTTCGACTGCTCAAAGCTCTTTTCTTTTCCACTCCTGTTATCTAGCATAGAAACTCATTTAGTCCTAAATTAATTGCTATTTGGCCTCCGCAAGCAATCGAATTTTTTTTTTTTTTCGGTGTTTGCAGCCTGGGGGGTTTGTTCTATCAAATGAGATTGTTCTATCGCGTCTTCATTGCACTTTCGTGTCATCTGGACATCAATTTACAACTTTGCTGCTGACTTAGAGATATCTTCTAGTCCTTTGCTTTATTTTGTAATCGTAGTTATCATCACCTTTTGCAGATCATCATATTGCAAGAGCAACGCATCCAGAAACTGTATGAACTTGTCCGGAACCTTAAGGAGCAGCTGTCGCAATGTAGGAGCAGTAAGACAAGAAATAGCACCACGACCTCTCTACCCGAGCATTTTATTGAGCTCGAACAAAAGCAGGTTCTAGAGGATTAGGTGAGAACTTCCATGTCTTCGAATTGTTAGGAAAAGCTCTTGGTTATTTGCTAATCCTTTCCAACTTAAGCTGATTACTCTTCACAGGATAAGTTTCCCTGAGAACCTCAAGCAAAGCAAGCAATAATGATCTTCTTAATCTTCACCCGAGTCCCGCTTTGCGGCCAATGTAATTGGTATTGTAAAAATAGAAGCTTCAAACAATCGTAGTTGTCAAACTGGAATGCTTTGGCAATTCTTTAGATTAGCGGTTTAGCACAGGAAGAAGAGTAGTTGATGATGGAAAGGTTATGCATGAAAACATTAGATACATTCGTAATTGATCGAGGTATGTAAGCATTTATGTGGAGCACCTATCTATATCTAGCTAGATCCATCTTTAATCGTATTTAATGAATACATTAGGCAGAAAATAGCAATTAATACGACCGAACATTTGGGATAGCTTGAAAATTTCACCATGAAAGCATCGGCAATTTAGTCTGTCTTCCCAAATCCGATCAAATCGGAGCCCCTTCCATTGCTCTAGCATCACCATCATTCAATATATTGGATTAGGCCTCCTTTTCCTTTCTTTGAAACTTCTTAGATACCAGAACCACTTGCCATTTCTGCCACAATCAACTGGTATGTGGCGGAGACATTCGATCACTCTCATCTGTCCCCGTCCATGTATTCTCAATAAGAACATACTCTCTGGGGACGCTATCGAACTCCGTCAGCTTAACTACTAGAGTACACTGCACCATTACTTTAATTGATTTGGAGCCCCATGGTTAATGTGTCACCCATCTCTCCTAACTTCTCTTCCTTCTTGAGGATTCATTTTGGTTATAACATGCCTTGAAGTCTCTGACAGTCCCGCCCGGACATCTCGTGTCTTGAAGGGAGGAGGTGGTGAAGAAGAAGAAAGAAGAAGAAGAAGGTGAAGAAGAAGGCGATGGTGATGTTGTTTCATTAATACCGCCCTGAACATCACCTAATTGTTCGGCCACCTTTATCAATGACCTCTATCTCACGGCCACCCGGGCAACCATGTTGAGTCAGCCTCTCTAGCATTTATACATTGTTATTAGTTCCATTCCATGCGGACAGAGCAATGACTATCTGGATACGGTGTTACGGCGTCCGACGGCAAAGCTCGGAGTAAGGTGGGGGTGAGATGATAGCTTTGGGGAATGTTAGCTCGGTGACGAAACAAAAAGAAATCACACGGAGTTTTAACATATTGCAGCATGACATTAGAAAACACCCCGTCGCACAACTAACAGCTGAGGGGCGGTGGACCTCGCCGTCATCCTTAGGTCTATCATTGGGTCCTATGGCTCCATGTCGGGGTAGCGAATACTGCTGCATCTGTCTTCAAATGTGAATTTCTCTGTTCTAACTCTGTTTCACGCCCTTTGGTTGGACAGTCTTTCTAATCGTCATAACTAGCTACACGCCATTTTTTGAACAAACACAAGTGCGAACTTCACGTTTACAGAGTCTCCAACTCGCATGGACCATGATGTTTCGAACATCAACAGGTATACACGATAGAATCAGGTCCTTCTTGGGGCTTGACTTCGACCCAGATGATGACGTAAGCCCTCGGTCGACTTGACGTCGTTGCCTCTGCATCTTTCCCAGTCATATTTGCTTCTTTCATCGTTGAAGCAGGACGATAGCAGCAACATTTCTCAATACTCAAACAGATCTCTCCCTTTCCCTCCTTTCGCGGAGCTTTAATGGAGCAGTTGAACTCCGCTGGCCTGATGCTGAATCATAAATCACAACTACACGAAATCGAACATCCGCATGATATACCTTATGGCCGCCTCTCTTTCTTGCCATTTCATTGATGACTTTGCCCTGTCCGATCACTTCTCCGGTGACACGCACTTCCGAAACTAATTAACCTCGCACAGTGCTACAGGATCGTGGCTGTGAATCGAGTACCCACGACACTTCCGGTGGCAATGACCGTGGCTGTTACATTAAAGGTCTACGCGACAATCTTCGAGAACTTCTTAACCGCGCTCATCAACCGTGTGGTGCCTATGAGAAAAGGGATTTCGAGGGTAACTTTAGCAAACATTTAATGAACGCACATGCAGCCTTAATCTTAGTCTACTAGCTTTGATTAACTTTAATGATAGGTAGAGCTACCGCGCGCACAGGTCACTTGATAAACACCGCCCGCATGAAACTTTCCTAACATTGACGGTGTCATTCAAGCATATGCGTTCACTTAGCTCACTAGCCAATAGAAACACCACCCTCTATGATTCTACCTCATCCGATTAACCCCACAAAATCACGCAAACATTCAATTGAAAAGCTTGGCATCGACCGGCCTATCAATGTATTTCTCATGGGGGCAAGACTATGAAATATAGCTTTCCATCTAAACAGGAACCGTGAAGCTTTGAATGCCTTGAGATTTCTTAAAATAGCTATTAGGTTAACTAAATTGTGATGGACATGAACATACCAACTCTCTCTCCCATAAATGAATGAAGGCAATGAGTCGATCCCAGCAACTTTTCTTTCCACATCAAGAACATTTTGCAGCCTCCTTTTGCGTTTCTCAGTTCTCTTCCACCCATCATGTGTCCTCTCAATTGATTTTCGTCTCAATCCCACCTTCTCTCTTTCTTGCCCTAATTTCTAATACCCTCCTTTCCTACCCACAATTAATAGGCTATAGAAGAACCCCTCTCTCTCTCTCTCTCTCTCTCTCTCTCTATGCAAAGGCATTATAAATTGCGTTACGAATCTCTTTGACAACTTCAACATTGGTATATGATCAGCAAATTCCAAGTCCCTTTCTTCTCTGGTCTTAATCCCAGATAGCGTTCTCTTGGGAAGAACTAGCTCTTCAACTCAAGGTAAGAATCAATCCCGACGTTTCGTGAATTATCTGATTACTGTTAATCCGAATAACGTTAATTGAAATATCGTAAGTGCAGGGTGTAGCATCTCTTTCTCTCTCTTTTGTTTTTTTTTAAGTTTTCGAATTCACCTAGCAAGTTTCGTGAGCGGTATTAACTATGGAATAGCTTTTGTTTTCTCCTACATGCATAGAATATTTTCTTAGTAGTTCCTTTTTTCCCTGTTAAGGTGAACTCTAAGGAGGGAAATATCGCTGAGAGAAAAGTTAGCTTCAGCTTCCAAGATGAGCGGTAGAAGAGCAAAGAGCCCCAAGCTAGAGCTGAAGCTGAACTTGTCACCGCCAAGAGCCGACGACGGCCATTACCATCTCCAAACAAAGGAATCGCCAAACTCGTCGACATCATCACTTTCTTCATGCGAAGGCTCATGCGTCTCCTCCTCGTCAACCGGGCACGAAGAGAACAACAGCAGCGCCATAAGGTACCGGGGCAACGATCCTCAGCCTCAAGCCGCCACTTCGATGGTGGTCGTGGGCTGCCCTCGGTGCCTCATGTACGTGATGCTGTCCGAGGTCGACCCCAAGTGCCCGAGGTGCAAGAGCTCCGTCCTGCTCGACTTCGTCAACGGAGACAACCGCTCTACCGAGAAGAAGAACACGATCTGAAGCTCGAGCTCGAAAAACCCTGCAAAGACTTGCTCTATTCTACGTAGGGCCTTTACAAGACGGCAGCAGTCGCCCAACGATTCATGTAGTATCGGTCCTTGACCTAGTGACAGGGTTCGATGATCTACTTCGCTTTGCATGCGTGTCTTGTTTCGATCTTTCTTCTTTTGTGAAGCAGTTTGACTTTGATTGCCGGGCTAGAAAAGATTGACCATGAGTTATGTAAATTATTTGGATAATGGAATTCCGCAGACCCCTCAAATAAATTATTACGAAATAGTGGGGAAACCTACGCACGTTTGTAGCTCAATAAACTTGTTGTAAAGTCAAGTCGCATGATCTTTCAGTACGTAGAATTAGGTATGCTGCAGCGTAATTGATCAATTACTTAGTCAAATGTGATTAATCTTTGAGATGGAAGCTGTCGCAATTAAGGGTCGTAGGCACTTAGGCAGTAATAGCTCATTCATATGCATCGGCTCAAAATCAATGCAAAAGCCAACGGTGGTTGAGCTAACGCTCTACCCCGAGAACGAAAACGATGTGCTCAGCCAAAGCCAGCATTAAATGCCCACCTTCTGTGGATCGATCTTGACACGTCCATACTTATCTTTCTTAACTAGAAGATTCGTATGTCTTAATGCGGGACGACTCCCCCAGTTACAGGCACGTATCGGTGAACGTAAGAGCCGATGCGATCGCTTTCGCGCGTGGACAGCCGCAACGATGACCGGAGCGGCCCGAAACAAGCCGCGGGTCACAGAAATGTTAGGCATCGGTCTCGTCACGAGCCATAATGAGCATTGATTAGAGGGCCGATTTGGATCTGCAGTGGCGTGCACGTTTGGAAATCCATCAGAAACGTTATTTTTGCCCGGTGCCCGGTGGGTCGTGGAGATGGTCGAATTGATGTGAACACGTTCTATGATCTACTAATCAAAGGGATATCCTTGCATGGGCCTCGGACAGACCGGTCCCTAATGTCATGCCTAATGCTGTTTATCTAAAGCCCGGCGCAAATCTCCAAAAGGTTTTTGCACCAGTACTCGGGCCTAATCAAGCGTCAGTAAAGGGATCGACCGGGCTTCAAACTACGTATCCTTATTCAGGCCAACCCTCCCAATTGACCCCTGGTTGATCTAGGCGTGGCCGTGCGCCGCTGGGCACATGATCAGATCTATTTGCCATGCTCGTCGGCTGGGCGTGCGCTCTGAAATCATGGGTTCTCCGGACTTGCCATGCTCGTCGGCCGGACATGCGCTGGAGCTCGACCGGAGAGCAGCAGCTCGGAGAAGAAGATGAGCATGAAGGGGATGTGCTCTGAAATCATGTGGATTCTATATTAGTGTATTTAATGAGTAGATGGTTTACAAGCCTTCAGGTGTTTCATCGTTAGATTTTACGAGCAATTTAAATTAGCAAAATAAATTGCTAAAATCAAAAATCAAAAATAAAAAATAGTCAAAGGTGATAGAAAGAACAAAAAAAAACGTGACGACAATAGTTTTGTCGCTATAGGGCGATCGATGGATACGGAAGTCGATTCCGTCGCCGTTGGTAATCTATGGCAATGAAACGTAGTTCGTCCGCCATTATCCGCGGGGACGAAACTCGTGCTTTTATCGCCCCACAAGCCAGCGCCAGGATCTTCTTTCGCAACGAAGCCGTGTCGACGAGAATCTTCGTCGCCGAAATTCTAGGATGTCTTGGGTAGACCAGTTTTCTTGCGGTGATCATTTGGAAAGAACGAGTTGCTTAATTGACTGCACTCAAAACAGGAATTGGCCTGAATAATGGGGGTGAGCGCTCATCAAGCTGACAAGCCGTGTGATCCATCTGTTTGGATATGTGAAAGATCAAATTCGATCTTTCTTCTTCTTTTTTTATTATTTGGGGGGCGGGGTTCATCGTAGGGGTGAGCGGTTCCTGATTCCGTATATGTACCACTCGAAACCTGAAATCTATCCGTTGAAACGGGTTTCTCATTTTTTAGAATCTGAAACCTACTTTGCATACTTTGGAACCCGGAACCTATCCTGTCATAGGTTTCGGTATCGGTTTCAAGGTCCACCCATGCTCCGCCATGTTATTAATTGATACCTTTAATGATTACCATTTACTGTTACAATCTATTGACTACAACTTATATTTAGATACATAAAGAATATGAATCAATAACAAACTAAAGGTCTCAATCATAAAATGGAAGCTCAGACTAGTAATTTCAAATTATGCACTCATTATCAAACGTTGCGAAATATCGTAGGATCGCATGAAGATATAGACCAAGAAAAATACAAAAACTTGTTTTGGGTTCCAGGTTCTACCTACTTATAACTTAAAACTTACCGGTCGAAATAGATACTCGAATTTTTAGAATATAAAATCTACCTTGTATACTCCGATATCTAGAACTGATAGAGATTCCCACCGATCCAGTTATCAGATTCCAGGTTCTACCCTTAAATCACGCTTATCCCTTAGTTTATTGCAGCAGCAGCGAAGACGGTCTGAGTTCGGTCGGTTTATCAATTTAAAAGCATTGAGAATGCAATTCACATTTTCCGGATGTGATTCGAGCCCCCACATCGTCGCGGGTGATGACAGCCTCCGCCCGACGTTACCCAAATAAAAAATTAAAATAAAATAAAATAAAAAAGAGCAAACAAAACAAAAAAAATAATAATCGCATGTCCTTTTCCGTTTCTGCCCTGCCCTCAATTCCTCCGGGCAGGCCAGAAAAGTCAAACAGAAGACCCGGTCTCCCCTGAACTCCTCCCCCTGTTTTCTTCCTCCGTATATATATATATATATATATATTATTTTTATAAAATATAGAAAATTAGGAAAGAGGAATGTTTTTAATTTAAAAAAAAAAAAGATGCCCCGCCAAACAAAATTACTAGGGTGGGGTCCCAGTCAAAAGGCCGAGGCGCGTTGAACTTGGACAGTAACGGCGAAGACTCCTCGCTCCCTCCTCAGTCCTCTCCCCCCTCCCACTGAACTTTGAACTCTACTCTGTACTGTCCACCTCACCTCCACGTTCGTTCATCCCCCCCTGGGCCTCCCTCCCTCCTCTTTCCCACCCACCTTCCTCCCTCCCTCCGTCATCATATAACCCCCGTTCCTCCGCCCCCGCTCTCTCCTCATCTCCTCCTCCTCCTCCTCATCATCATCATCTCCGACTCCCCCTCTTCCATGACGATCGCCGCCGAGCGCGCCCCCTCCCCCGTCGCCGTCCGCCAGGTCTGGTCCTGGAACCTCGACGCCGAGTTCGCCCTCATCCGCGACCTCATCGACCGCTTCCCCTTCGCCTCCATGGACACCGAGTTCCCCGGCCTCGTCTTCCGCCTCCCCCACTCCCCCTCCCCCGCCCCAGGCCGCCGCCCCTCCCCCTCCGACCACTACCGCCTCCTCAAGTCCAACGTCGACGCCCTCGCCCTCATCCAGGTCGGCCTCACCCTCTCCGACTCCCTCGGCAACCTCCCGGGCTTCATCTGGGAGTTCAACTTCCGCGACTTCGACCCCGCCCTCCACCCCCACGCCCCCGACTCCGTCCAGCTCCTCCGCCGCCAGGGCGTCGACTTCGACCGCAACCGCGCCGAGGGCTGCGACTCCGCCCGCTTCGCCGAGCTCCTCATGTCCTCCGGCCTCGTCTGCTGCGACGACGCCGTCAGCTGGGTCACCTTCCACAGCGCCTACGACTTCGGCTACCTCGTCAAGGCCCTCACGCGCCGCGACCTCCCCGGCGACCTCGCGGGCTTCCTCGCCGTCGTGCGGGTGTTCTTCGGGGACCGGGTCTACGACGTGAAGCACCTGATGCGGTTCTGCCACAGCCTGCACGGCGGGCTGGACCGGGTCGCCACCGCGCTCGACTTGGACCGGGCGGTCGGGAAGTGCCACCAGGCCGGCTCGGACAGCCTCCTCACGTGGCAAGCGTTTCGGAAGATTAGGGACGTCTACTTCGCCAGCGACGGGCCGGAGAAGCACGCCGGCGTGTTGTATGGCCTAGAGGTCTATTAGGATCCGAATTCAATTCATTCTTTTGAAGTGTATCAAAGTTTGTTGGCACGTTTTGTGAATATCGTTGGGTTATCTTTATTGCCGCCGTTCTCAAATTTGCACCCGGAATCGAATCAAGATTGGTACCTGTCGGCCGATCAATTCCGTCTGAATTCAATCGAAACACCGAACGCGTACGATTATCGAATCGATCGCCGGTTGTACGTTACTTCGTACCGTCGCATAATGTGTTGAATTGACGAGCACTGGTTTCGATCTCTGGCTTTTCTGCCGGTTGCTTGCGCGTTATATGATCTGGGGGTGTCCTGTTTCTGATGATGCCGGAGTTATAATTGCTGAAGAAGAGAAGGGGAGGAGAGGGGACGAGGATGGAAGCTTGACCGGGTCATTTCGACCTCGTTCACCTCTCGTGGACTTCTTGTTCATTGACTTCTCGTAATTGACCAGGGTCACCTGCTGGTTCTATGCTTGTGACAGCTTATCGTGCATTTCTGGACATGGGTTTGTCGCAATGTCCTGATTTTCTCGGTATAACTTCAAACTTTGCATCCGGAGGGAATGGAGAAAACAAGAATAGAAAAAAGCCTGTCCTTGACCTAGTTCACGTCCGGATTGCGATTGGAATCCTACCTGTCGAAGCACCGTTACATGAGTCTGGTTCATTGTGCGTCGTGCGTTAGCGATAGGTACCATGCTGAGAATGGCGAAATTCATACCGCTTATTATAGTTTCTGAAGAAACTAAGGTCCCGTGATCCGATCCGGCGGCCTGATCTATAGATTCTCCAGTGCGACGCGCAAATGGCTAAATTGACAAACTTATTTGGTGTCTTCATTCTTTGGCTCCGTAAATTTATCCCTTTGCTTTTTTTATTTGTATGTATCTAGAGTACCTGCAATACTCGAGCCCGCTGTTTATGTTCCACGGCTTTCATTGCATCAATACTGACATTGGCTTATAAATTTGTTGTGCAGGAGCCGTGCTGGAGGCCAAAGTTTCAGCTCATTTCGTCCCTTTTATATCCGCCTTTTAGGTGATCTACGGATGATTTCTAGCTTGCACTATCTTCGCGGGAAGAAGGCGAAAGGAGGAGGAAAATCGAGTCTCGAATGAATATGACCCTTTTCGGACCCATCAGACTGTTAATTCCTCCGGTTTGTTTCTCCAAAGCTAAGCAATATCTTGCTGCGAGATCCCCTCCCGAATTCTGTTACCGGTATTTCTGACCAAATTTTAGGGAAGCATTTCAGAAAAACTTGGTTCCACTATTCCTCCTAATCTGGACTTGTATCTTCTAGTTCAACTAAATCATGCGACAATGAAGTCGTATCTAGAAACAGTTAGGCCTCTGATTCATGGTGGTAATGTCACTGCAGGACCTGCTGTTTTGCAACAGCATTGCGGTGGATAGATCAGATGAAACGAAGAGAATACTCGCGAAATCAGCTTCTGAGAGTAGACGTCTTCGGCTTGCTGAGGTTTATGAGCCATTACCATCTTTGGCTTTCTGCAGCATTTAAGCATTTTGCGACTTCTCGCTTGCACGATTGAATTAGTTCTTACCGTTAAGAAAAGAAAGAAAGCAAATGGGGTTCTTATTTCTAATCTAATACTCCCGTTTTGCTTCACAGCTCTCGCTGGTTCGATGCCAAACAAAGCTGAACACATTGCAGCATCAGAATGCCGGTGTGAGAGCTTCATCACCTCCTGCTTGGAAGAGCATGGGGTGAATTACTCGAAAACGCTTTTGCTATGTCTCCAGCATATGTAAACGGTGGTTTTGCTGTGTGTTTCCCTTTGACTATCCATCCAGTTATATGACCCATATCTTGTCTCTGGCATTTGTGTCGAGTCTCGGCGCCGTCGATTGTGGCTTCTAAGGATCACAGTTTCGGTTCTAAAAATGATGCATTTCTCGAACCATCCACCATGAACTATTCTGTTCTGGAGCATGTTCCTGTTTGACCGGGTTCTGTTTTGCTGTTTCATCTCTTCTTCTTTTCTGCCAAAGAAGAAATGGAGATGTAGAGCATGGCTTTTGGGCCTTTGAACACAGTCCCTACAATACAACTGCTAATGTCCTTGCAGTAAATATTGGCACGGCCAAGTGGTAGATTTTCCCACGGAAAGTAATTGAATATTTGGGAAAATGACACAATGGACAATGGACAATGTCGTTCTCAAACTTTGGATTTGGTCCAAAGGCTCAAAATTGTGAGTACAAGAGATTTGACAATATTGAACATGAGAAGAATTTTTTTTAACAGGAGATAATGGTGGGCACAAAACAAGGAATGATCGGGTAATGTCATATGATAAATTATCATATATATAAACAAGCGATAAATAAAAAAAAATAAAATGATAAAAGAAAAGAAGAAAGAACCAGGAAGTTTCACGAGTGCGAAAGAAATGAACTCACGTGGCCACAGCCTCTCATTCACGTGACCCTCCTTTAACTCCGTCCTTGTCATGATTATTGCTCTGACAAGTGACACCCCGACGACGACAAAGACGACGGCGACGGCGACGGCGACGGCGACACATCTAGATCGCCGCCGCCGCCGCCCGTGCCGCCGGGAGTGACGCCGTTCCAGATCACGGTGAAGGCCCGGATGATGACGGCGTGGTAGCGAGGCGAGTTGAGCTTCAAGAAGCAGTGGAGGAGCTCCTGCAGGCCGTCCCTCGAGTAAATCCCTTGCTCCAGTACCATCTGGAGCATCGAGTCCCTGAAATCCCGGTACGGGTCGTCGGAGTCCTTCGCGACGGCGATGCTGTTCCCGATGCCAGACCTCCGCGCCGCCGGGTAGGAGGGGCGGGTCGGTGACGCGTCGGTGTCGGGGAGCGAGAATGTGGCGGCGGCGGCAGTGTGGGAAGCGGAAGAAGACGAGGGGCGAGGGCAAGATTTGATCTTGACGAGCTTGAGCTGGTCATGGAGTGAGAACGATGAAGAATCTCTTCTGGGTTGGATTGGGGTGGGTTCGATGGCATCGGAGGGCTTCGTCTTCCCACACCCACAGCCCACATTTGGCGTGAAAATGGTCTTCAGGAGTCCTTTTCTATCGGAAGACATTGCCACTCTGCACTGCACAGCATCACAGAGAGAGAGAGATGAGTGTTCTTCTTTCTTTCTTTCTTTCTTTCTTTCTTCATCTTCTTCTTCTTCTTCTTCAGGTTTAAATAGGAGGAGTTTTCGGAGGGCATGCGATCCGGGGAAGTTGGTTATGCTGATGATTTTATGATTATGATTAGGGTTAATCATATCTATCAAGTCGGATTTGTTTAATGGCCATGAATTCTGATCTACTTCGTTGAAAAACTTGAATCGAAACGTTGGTTGGTGATCATGAAGAGGACGACGTCGATTCCCTACATGAACTTGCTCGTTTATCCGAGGATTCATCAGCCGACAATGATAGCTTTGCATAACTCAACTTAGTGAATCCCATGTTAAATATCACGTGGCTTATTAAGTTTAAGGGATAATGACATAAATAGTATTTGAATTTTGACCTAATGTGCAATGTAGTCTCTAAAATTTTAATTTGTTTAATGTGATCCATAAACTTTTTGGTACATACTTAGTTTAATCCCCGAACTATATGAATATATTCAATACTGTCATTCCATGAATTCAAGTTAAAAAAAAAATATTGAATATTTTTATATAGTTTATGGATTAAATTGAACATATAACAAAAATTCATAGACCACATTGATCAATTTCAAAGTTCAAGGACAGCATTGCACATTAGACTAAAGTTCAGAAATCACATTGAACAAATTAAAAGTTCATGGACCATATTGTATATTGGGTCACAGTTCAAATACTATTTGTGTTATTTTCCCACAGTTTAACTATACACATTGAATTTACTTGTACAGCAAACAATAAGTTTGTGCATGACAATGAAAAGAGCAGATGTTCATCTTGGCATTTCTCTTTCGCATTGTTATTATTCATTTTTGACAAATAAAATGACTATTTTGCTTGATTAATAATAAATTCACTAATATTAGAGTTGAATCAAGAATTGCGGCACGTATGATATATATATCTTCATATCGCATAAAGTTCAAGTGCGTTGCTATTCTTGTAAGCGCGAATGAGTTTGTACATTCGAAAGTTAGACTAATAAATGAATGGAGAAAATTATCGCCATTCGGTTTACAACTTATTTACGTTCATGAGTTTATGATTTTCTTGTAACTGAGTGCAAAGAAGTCTAAATAATTAAACAATTTTCCCAAAAGGTTGCACTTCGTATTTATCGAATACAAAGCATCTAAGACTTTTCAAAGTTCAAAGTATTCGATTATTAATATTCAGGATCATATATAATTATATTTTAATTTTTCAAACTTAAATTTTTTTTTTAAATGTGGAATAGAAACTGTCCCGAACGGACTCTTTACGTAAGCAAAAGGTTGGATCATTGACTTTCCCGTTTGAAATTTTTAAAAAAGTATCTAAATTACATATCCAGTATATGTATATATATATATATATATATATATAAAATAAAAAGTTGTGTATGTCGACAGTCTTACATTTCGAAATGTTTCGGGTATTCCAATTTCAATGAAAACCAAATTGAAAGATTTGCAATAATTTGAAAAAGAAAAGAGAGAGTAAAATCACCCAAAACACCTTGAGACTCTCAATATTTGAAAAAGGTAAAAGCAAAAGAAAAACACCCTAATGAAAATTACATGCAACTTCCTCTTTGGATCAAGCTCTCCACCTCGCAAGAGAATTCCCTTTTCAAATTCCCTCTTTCAGATAAGGATTACTACCACGAAAAACTTTAAACTGGTACATTTATGATAATTTTACCCCGAATTATTTTTTTGATTACCAAAAACCCTAAACTGGTACATCTATGATAATTTTACCCCGAACTGTTTTTTTGACTATCAAAAATCCCACACTGGTACACCTAAGGCTAATTTCAAAAAAAAGCACCAACTTTATGTCAAGGAATAATTCTGGCCTGAACTTTTTTTTTGTCCCATAAAAAAGTATCAACTTTAGGTTGAGGGACAATTCTGGCTTGAACTTTTTTTTGTCTCGTAAAAAATCACAAACTTTCATTTAAATCCGAAATTTGGCCCCCCATTGACTTTCTATATGAAGTTACCCTTGTTTGAGAAAAAAAGTTATGGTGGTGAGCCTGGCGAATCTCTTCTATGGCGTCTGTCAACGGACGATGGTCTACAGTTTTAGATTACGACAAAACAACGAAGTTTGGCCAAAAAGATTCAATTTGGATATATTTTTGACTTATCGGTGAAGTGAAGGAGACAAACAGTTTTATCGTTATTCTTCAAATTGTGGTTCAGATAATAAGACAATGAATAATACTTTAAATCCAGTTAGCAAGTCACGTGAATTTATTGCTAAGGTGGAATAGTCAAATTGAAAAATCAATGGTTTTAAGTCAATAAAGGCCAGATTTGGGATTTAAGTAAAAGTTTGCGCTTTTTTACGAGGCAAAAAAAGTTCGGGCCAAAATTATCCCTCGACCTAAAGTTAGTGTTTTTTTACGGGACAAAAAAAAGTTCGGGCCATAATTATCCTTTGATCTAAAGTTGATGCTTTTTTATGGAACAAAAAAAAGTTTGAGCCAAAATTGTCCCTCAACCTAAAGTTGATACTTTTTTTTTGGAATTAACCCAGCAAACTTATGACAATTTTACTCTGAACTAATTTTTTAATCGCCAAACCCAAACTAGTATACTTGTGATAATTTTACACTAAACTAATTTTTTAACTACTAAAAACCTTAAACTGGTACATTTATGACAAATTTACTCTCTGTTAGTGTCCGTTAAATTGAATTAATATCACGAAAAATCACAAATTGACAAACTTGTAACAAACAGAGGGTAAAACCCCAAATTGATACATTCGTCAACTACCACGTATTATCAAACTTAACAATTTGACAGTAAAATTTAATGGAAACTAACAGAAGGTAAATTTGTCACAAATGTATCAGTTTGGAGTTTTTGATGGTCAAAAATTAATTCGAGATAAAATTATCACAGGTGTACCAGTGTGAGATTTTTAGTTGTCAAAAAAATAGTTCAGGATAAAATTATCACAGGTGTATCGATTTGAAGTTTTTTGTAGTTAAAAAAATAATTTTTAGATAAATTTATTATAAGTATATCAATTTGTGATTTTTCGTGGTATTAACTCTTAAGATAAACAAAATGTCAAAAGCAAATACCAAAACTAGTATAAAAAAAGAGGGACCAAAAAAAAAAACGAAAATTCTCCTATTTGTGAATATGTGAAGCCCTCATCTTGCTACTTGGCTCATGTTCTGGCCATTGATGGAGGCTTTGCCCAAACAACATTGAGGCCCAGCAATTACCAAAATATTCCTCCGGACAGCAACAGGCGCGGAGGAACCGGTGGGGCTCCTCCCGGGCTACAAATGTAAGTTCCATCCTCATCCTCTGCTCCTCCCTGCTTTCCCTGCCTTCTCGTGGTCGATTGAGGCTCTCCCTCGTCCATCGCAAGAACAATCAAGTCTTAACCTTTCTTGAATGATCAGAAGCACGAAGTTGGGTTAGAAGTTGGGTTCAGGCGCTGGGACTTTCTGATTTGGCTGAAAGATGGAGGCGGTGAATTTGCTTCCCGCTCTCTCTTCTTCCTCCCGTTGTTCTCCTCCGTCTCCGCGCCTGAGGCGAGGCGGACTCTGCTCCTCCGCTTCTTCTTGGCCGCGACCCCGGGGACCCAGTTGGAATCGCGCCGCGGTGAGGGCCATCGGGGAGAAGACGAAGGAAGCCCGAGACTCGTCTCCGCCGCCTGCGCCGGCGGATGAGGTCACCAAGAAGTACGGCCTCGAAGCTGGTCTCTGGCAGGTGAAATTCAAAGCTCTCTCGCTCTTCTTCTGCTTCACTCGGCAATCCTCGCCGTGTTTTGAATTTGATGAAGCTTATTGAGTTGCAGCGTGATTTGCCTTTCTGGGCTCATTCTCTTATCTATTGTAACGTTGGAATTTGTTCTAGACCATGTTTGAATGGATAGGATAAAGCCCGGTGCCTTTTTATTTTTATTTTTTTAATTTTTGATGACAGTTCTCTTGTGATCTCTTCAATTTAAACATGAATAATATCTGATGTTTGCTGGAGCAGACGGGCATATAACCGAACCCCATTAACAATCTAGTGATGCTGATAGCGAACAAATTGCTTGTGTTGGTGAGTCGGAAGTATGATTGGCAAATGTGCTTTGTTGATCATGTGCAGATATTCAATTCAAAGGAGGAACGAAAGGGAGGTACGGCGGCGAAGTCAAAGACAGATCAAGCCAAGGAACTCCTTGCAAAATACGGGGGAGCATACCTAGCTACCTCCATTACTCTTTCCTTGATCTCATTCTCGCTTTGTTACGCCCTCATCGGCGCTGGCATCGACGTACAAGCTCTGTTGCAGAAGGTAATTTGCAACTTCGAGGCATCGCCCCTTCGCAGATTGCCTAGAAATGTTTGGTTGGAGTCATGGCTCGTGGGGTCTTTTGGTTGCAGGTGGGAATTTCGGTGGATGCGACCGGAGAGAAGGTTGGAACCTTTGCTTTGGCGTACGCCGCGCACAAAGCCGCTTCCCCAATCCGGTTTCCTCCAACGGTGGCCCTCACTCCCATAGTTGCCGGTTGGATCGGGAAGAAAGTAGTTGATAAGGAGAAGTGATTTGCACATTGATCCCCATGGTTCTGTATCATTACGTGTGAAAGCTGCAGAACATACTTTTTGACATCTCTCTCGGCACAAATTATGGCTCATCGTATTACAATACCTTTTCAATACCTTTTCGGCCGGACAACATTGGCTTGTGCTTTCGTTGAAAATCTCTTGAATCAATTCTAGAACCAACACGCAATACTTGTCAATTAGAGTACCGGAAAACAGAAAACGCATTTCCTGCAAACAAGAGAGGAATTTAATCTTTGTGAGCTCCTCCAGTCATTTAAACTGGGATTAATCGAGTCTACTGAAATTGTTCTTGGACAAATCTCCCGTCATGACTTGCTGAAGATCTCACAAGGCAGAGTATTTGATGATTCTTGACAGAAACTTCCAACATCAGATGCCAAATACAAATGCAACGGGTTCCCATTTCTAGAAGAGCTGGAGTACAAAGATCTGACACTAAAAATAAATCCTGACGAGGACATGGAACGATATACATGTATAAGCTTAACATATGCACGCTTTATTACATGCTTGCAAAATCACATGAATTTATGCATGCTAATCATCTGTACATAAACCTGGTCCCCTCAGGGTATATATTATACTGGACAGATTTCTCTACAGCGCTCTGAGGGATGAGGTGAGGGGAATTTCCCGCCTCCAACTGTTGAACCCAGCAATCTCCATGACAGAACAGGTCTGGGAAACGACAAGCTGTCATCGTTTTGCATGTGAAACAGGTCCATGAATCCTGAAAGAGTTGATGCTGCTTATCATGCCGGAGAAGTGGCGGCAGCAGGTACTTCTGTTGTATTGGGTGGTGGAGTTTGGGCCCGAGGTGTACTGACATTAGCCATGCCGTAGTCATCATGAAGTGAACCCAAGCCATTCCACTGAACTCCAGCTATGAGTGAAAGTTAAAGAGGTTCAACTGCCAGTAGTACAGTGGATACTATGGAGAATAAAAGGTGAAGAAAATAAGGCTGCAAAACGAAGCATTTTAAGCGAAAAGATACACTCTGCCCTCCATATGTCTGTGATGCTAACATCTGCGTCTGATAAGAGCCAATAATCTGCAACACTCTGTCAGGAGAAGGCAAAATAATAATGCAAATTAGTGACAGTTACTAATGCGAGAACTCAGATTCCAGCATTTTATACGTAAACAGAACACTCTGCAGTTTCTCATTGTCCCATCATCAGATAATCTACTTTGTCTATAACATCGTCCATTTTTCTAATTCCACTGAGGAGAGTAAAACATTTTTTTCATTGGAACCTCCATCCTCAAGAAGCCATATTACTAGGCAGGCTACAGGAACACTTACATCAACATCCGAAGGAACGATCTTCATAAATCCACCCGCCATGTCTTGGGAGGTACTAAAATCTGAGTAAGCTATGTCAGCAAGTTGGCCTTGCATTTCATTTTGCTGTCTGCTGCAGTCTTCCTGGGCCATAGTTGTCACTGATTTCTCGTTAACTCTTGGTTGAACAGTTGGAGTTGCCTCGCCGCCATTAATCTCCTCAAATCTCTCTTCAAATTGACTGTAATTAACAATGTCAGGGGAGGTGATCAAGTATGTGGAAGTTGCGACTTCCTAAACAGCTGACTAACCATTTTCAGGAGCATGCTTTTGCAGAAGTTATGACCAAGAAAGAAGCAATAGTGATGACTACCCAAAAAAGAGACGTAAAAAGAAAGTACCTGACAAGATAAACGTCTATAGGACCCATTGTGCTTCTGAGGACAATCCTATATCTTCTTTGGGGATAGTCAACCGCCTGGGGCCATAAGGTTTAAAAGGATACGGGTTATTGATGCTTTACACATCAAGCGAGATCTTTGCTGTTATACTAACTTGTCAGGTATTAATTTACCTCATCAGGATCCGGAACTTCTAGAGTTGTACCATGGGGAGCTTTTATTGCTATGAGAGTTTCATTCTGACAAAATAGATGCATTACATTAACAATAAGCTTCGGTGAAAGCTGCTGGCGAATGCACAGAAACCAAGAAAAACGCCTATTTATACTACACCCAACGACCAAGGAGAGATTTTAACCTGGAAGCATGGTAATGCCTTGATGTCGTCTTCAGTAATAAAAAGCAACCTACAAAGGTGGCGGTGGGTCAATCCAAAGATCCACACAATCACCAAAGAAAGTCCTCAAGGGTCAATTCTACCTTTTATTGTTATCATCTTCGGTGAGATCCCTCAATCTCTCCTGCATTTCTCTGCAAAGATGTAGATGCCTCAGCATAATAGGCAAAGGCCATAAGATCATAGAGAGAGAATTGAAAAATAGCAGTTCCAAGATAACCCACCTTATTTGTTCATCCAGCCTATGTTCCTCCACCACAAGGCTTTCAACTTGTGCCTGACAATGGAGGGAAAGGGTAAACAATTTGGATTAGAAAGTCAGTAATGTCTCCCTTAATTCTTTCTTTAGGGGGTATGGACAAAGTCTGCAAACCAAATGAGAGATTAAGAAAAGTGTCAAGGAACCTGGCAATCACGTCTAAGGACCTAGATAATATGAAAGTGATAGTGGTGAAAGAAAATTAAAATCATTGACCTCGTGATACTTTTGGATTCCAATCTCCTCCGCGTCAAACATAAAGGCCAAAGAAGAAAAAATTGCAAGAAGAAGAATCATTGAAAAAGGGCCGACATGAACAAAAGCTTCTGCGATTCAAAACTGAAGTCATCGAAGCATTAGCAGAAAAAAAGATCAAGTCGTGGATACCTGTAAGCTAGTGACACTTTCGTCAATCTCCCCTGGCCTTGTAGCCTCCAGTCCCCTGATTTATAGAAGACCAAGCTTTCAGCATCCACTTGTTTGCTAGGACAACTTTCTAAGTCTATCTAAATCAAAATCTGAAGAGTCCAATAAAATATTTGCTTACTTCCACTGAATTCTGTTCTTCAGTTTCTTCTCAATGAGCCCAATGCCTTCAAGGACATTTGTTATGTCATATATTCGCCTCTTTTGCACCTACAGCAACATCATATCCTCTAGTAAAGCACATCGCATCAGCAAATGAGATATAGCAGAAAGTGAAACAGTTACACTCACCTCTAAAGTCTCAGCAGCTTTATTTAGATCAAGAACACCATCTTCAGCACGCTTTATCAAATTGATAAACTTCTTTGTTAAAAGACCTGGAAGAGAAATACAAAACATTGTAAATGACGTAATTTATGCGATTCGTTTTGTCTTTTAATTGTCTGACGAAAACCCAAGTTACCTAGAGAGCTGTCATAACGACATGGACCAGCTGGAGTAAGGTTATTGCCAGATGGAGAACCTACAAAATTACCAATAAATGCCGAGTCAATCTTACAAATCAAAATTATTATAGGATCAATGTGTATAGGGCGAAAGCAAACTCCATATACTGTGTCTTATTTCCCTACGTAAGTGGCTTATGCATGAGCTAAGCTTCAGGTTAATGTAGGTGGAACACACACTAAAGATCCTCAACTGACCAGCATTTGAGATAGGTGTTTGAGGTCCTAATCTATTGTTCTTCGTGATCCTTGAAGTTTTATTTCCCTTAGCTGTTTTTCCTGATACAGGCGTCTGAACGGGACTACTGACAACTTCAGCATAACCAGCTCCAGCTGACCAATCGTTTTGCTCTGCCTTGGCATCTACTGTGTCACTTTTCCGCTTCAGTTGCTGATCAAGCCATACAGAGATTTATTAGCAACATGCCGCAGTTTCACATGAATTAAGGATGATCCATGTTATGTTGTCTATAGAGGACAAGCATAAAGTTTCCTAAAGTATAGAAGAGTTCAAGCTCACCGCAAAATTTTATATCCCTAACCTAATGAAAGCAATTTGGGCAGCACAACAAAAAGTTAACAAATTTATACAACCTCATCTATTTAACGGTGATCTAAAGCAGAACTTAGCTTTACTCGAACTCAAAGAGAGCCCAGAATCCGAAAAAAAAATTAATCATCCATGTGTTGACGTGTAGCAAACCCCATTATTATGCTAGTATTACCATTGTAAACGCAAGACTAGGGGTGTTCTGTACAACTACACCATGAAGAAGTACTCATGACCCTCATATATCCCTTAATTCTAACAAAATATAACAAGAGATAACCAGAGTCTTTCTAGGTAATTGAATACTGCCAAAAACATGGAGCTACTCAACCTTTTCCCGTCCCTCCACAGAGAGAGGGGGAGGAAATCCAACAGATAGTTGAGGATCTCCTGTCAATAACAAAAGGAAGAACTTAAATCCAAAATCAACTTGAAAAACGAATTGATTGGTCGATGTGGAAGAATCACTGCAACAGGAATGACAGCAACTGACTTTGAAAAACTACAAGAACGATTAACTACTGTCCCGCGGTGCAGGTTTGACTGCTAGGTTCCAAGACACATCCATTGTCCCAAATCCAGCGGTCTGTCTCCCCGCAGATTCGATGTATTCACCTGCAATGCAACCGACTTTGACAGTCCT
Organism: Syzygium syzygioides; assembly: GCA_031216285.1. Classification (NCBI taxonomy): domain Eukaryota; kingdom Viridiplantae; phylum Streptophyta; class Magnoliopsida; order Myrtales; family Myrtaceae; genus Syzygium; species Syzygium syzygioides. The sequence goes on along the minus strand of CM062251.1, from coordinate 7,632,716 downwards.
TCGAATTACCGAAAGAAAGCCATTTCGCCGCACAACCCCTTTCGAGGCAACTTGTTTTAAGTCCATACACTAATTCTTCAGCAGCTGCAATTTACCGACTCCTAGGAAAGGAACAACGACCACGAAATCGTGAATTCCGTGAAGTAAACTAACTCCTCGTCGAAAGAGAAGACGCTCCAATTTTGACCAGAGCGTATCAAACCCACCGTAGCTACTAAAACGAACATGAAAAATCGAATGTTGGAACCTCAACCAGAATCGGACGCAGCACCCCCACAAAAGGAGACGAAATCCAAAGCAGCCGAGCTCAGAACAAGCTACCGGCACCAAAACCCAAGCGGATCTCACCGCAATTCAGCAAAAGCCCCAAAAAGAAGAAGAAAGCCGCGCCCAACCGCGCGCGCGCGCAAACCGAGAGAGAGAGGTCCACTCACCGGGGATCGAACCAGGAGGGCGTCGGCCCCGTGATCAGCGACCCCGCGCGGCGGCGCCTCGGGGGAGGAGAAGCGATGGTAGTCGGGGGGAGCGACGAAGGGCGGCTTCACGGAGGAGAAGGGGAACTGGCGGTCGTGGGGGCCCTGCAGCTTCGGCTGGGGCGGGGCCGGGCGCGGCGGCTGCCTGGGGGCCGAGCGATCGGCCATCGGGCGACGGCGAGGATCGGCGGGGGGATTCCGGCGCGGAGGAGGAGCTGGGGTTTCCCGCGCGAGGGGGGGACGGGACGGCGGCTGGCGGCTGGCGGCGGGGGGAGGAGACGCCGCGAATCGGAGGGCCAGGGGGGAGGGTATTCGGGAGGGCGATCGAGAGGGCGGCGGGAGAGAGAGAGAGAGAGAGAGAGGGAGGGGGATTCTAGAGAGAGAAAGCGAGAGGAGGGATTTCGGTGCGGAGGGAGGAAGAAGGAAGGAGGGAGGGAGGGAGGGAGGGAGGGAGGGAGGAAGGAAACAAAAAATAAAAAAGCGGGTAAAGAGAGAGAGAGAGAGAGAGCAGAAAACGAGGGAAGAAGAGAGGGAGAGAGAGGGGGGGCGGAGGAGGGAATTTGGTTCGGATATAAGATGTGGAGGGAAGCTGCCTCTCTCTCTTTGGCCTTCTTTTTCCATTTTTTTTCTCCTCTTCTTCTTCTTCCTTTTTTTTTCCCCCTATTTTCCTCTTCTTCCTTTTTATTGTAATTCCCCTAAAATCTCACCGAAAATTACAGGATGGCAGCTTTTTTTTTTTTTTTTTAAATTTTTGGGAAAGATTACTGAATAGAGAGGAGGCGTGTTCCTAAAAGTTCGTGGAGGATTTCGTATTCGTAACCGAGCGACCTCACGAAAAAAATAAAAGAAGGTTATTGAGCATGCTACAGATCAGCTATAAGTTAGCAGGTTCTCTCGTTTAGGTCCTGGTAATATAAGAAGTTTACCTTGAATTTGGGTTATTTGTGTACGATGGTATGGATGTAGTATGCGGCGTATATAATTTTCAAGTTATTGTCCGGGTCCCGTTTAACTCCTTGACGATTCGTTGCTTGCCGGACCGATCCCAACCGACAGATCTTATGGGCCGGGAGGTACACAATCCGAGGAAAACGGGGATCCGGTCGGAGCGTCGATCGTCCCGCGGATTTGGCCCGGCTCTCGAGGCGGTCGATGGATCCCGTATTTGCCAAAGAAGTGGAGTCCGCGTGCTCAGTGCAAGCGACTCCCGAACCCCGAGACGTGCGAACAAGATACATGAACCGGCATTTTTGCTCGGATTCATTTCCTTTGCATTTGGAAAATTGGGAGGAAAGTGATTTTGGCACCGAAATTCCCAAGAAATTTTGTAAGCTCGAAACGACGCGACGGATAGGACCGATTTCGTTAATTGTATGACTCGCTGGACGAAGCCGAGCGCTTCGGCCCGCGGAATCGGGGCGGTTCGAACCGGGGGGGGCCGCATTACGCGCGCCCTTTTTTTTTTTAACAGGCGGCGATCGATCGGCAGGGGTAAGCTGTGAAAAAGCCGGGCCGATTATTTGGCGCGAACTCCACACGAACCGTACCCGCGGCGAGTGAGGCCGACGCGCGGATCCCGCCCACGCGCTCCCCGGTTTCGCCCACGCGCTGCTCCGCCACAAGACGTCAACTTCTCATCATTCGGTACCGCCACTCGCACGCGTCACCTCAGTCGTCCTTCTTCTCTCTTTTTTTTTTTTCCCTCGATGCCTTTTTCTTTTGCCAATCCTCCTTTTTTTTTTCTTTCTGTTGCCAAAAAGTATCTAAAATCGAGTTTAGAATGGTTTTGCCAATTTCGCATCATATTTAAAATTAAAATATGAAATAACAATAGAGTAAAAAAAATTTGGTCAAAAATAGAGTCAAAATTTGAAAAAGCGAAAAACAACCCCGGTTTCCTCTGAATGTTTACCTTTGCATGGTGCAAGCGTCCATTGGCTAGGATCTGGAGCCTTAAAATTTAAAAATGAGTTTATTTAACGAAAAAAATAAATGATTTGAATAATTTTTTTTTTGAAATGATGGTTTATATAGTTCATAAAAAGAAATAATAAAAAATATTTTTCATCGCCCGTGAAAATATTTAGACATAAATTTCCATGTACGATAAAAATATATTTTAGTGGTTAATTATTTTAAGCGAGAAAAACAATCGATTTTAGAAAAACGTTTTTTAAATTATTCATTTTTTCCAAAAATAAACGGAACCTAAAGGATAGAATATTTGCCCTCGGTTCCTACTAAATCGACAAGGAGACAATTGATTCGGCCCATCGACAGGCGAGATTTTCACACTTGTTAATAACTTCGTCGAATCTACTAGAATCACCCTACAATTTGGGAGAGAAAACCAGACGTTTTCACTTGCACCGAGAGCACCCAACCGCATCTTTACAACCTACTTTTGTATATGAAATAAGCTTAAATTTTCAAAAGATTCTTAAAGGCTCTTAACGCACGTGAATCCACTTGATTTCGATAGTTAACTCCCGTGAGCTCACTCGATTCTCCAATCATTAAATTATTTAGATTTCATATGAGACCGCGTCGATTCACAACAATAGAGTTCAACTGGGGTTATCCACGCCAGCATCCAAGAATGATCCCAAATTTTCAGTTTGATGGGTTGCCTGGCTTAAGCTAATTCAGCATTATCAGCTTACAGATCAATTTGAAAGCCATCTAGAAGGGAAAAGGAGGGGGGGTGAGAGGACATTCTTTGCACTCCATTAGTACTGACAGGAAACAAAACTCCTCCTGGAAGAGAGCACAAGTGCTGGGAACTCATCTGAATGAACACTCGTAATCCATTTCAACAAGAAATAACATCAGAACATGCCAAGCATTGCGCTCTTAAAAGGGTACCCAGCAGTTATTGCAACATTTTTCTACCGCGAAACTGATCTATCTACTTAAACAAGTGTGCTAAATCAGGATCATCCAAGTTTACATCCAGCCACCCATTCAAGCGCATGTACTCGATGTAGTGATCCGGCGGCCTTATGGCACGGGGTTTCCTTGGAGTGAAGCCATGGATCCTTTCTAGATCCCGTGCAAGCCACCGGACATATGCACGGTCAAGAGGAGGCACAACCTTCAAGAGGATCTCTTCCCTTTCTTGTTTCACAGGCTTGTTTCCCATGCTCCGAGAACCTGTTCAGCAGCAGACAAGCATTATCAGGTATATCTAGGAACCGAAGTCAGATTAGAAAGGGCAAAAGATTTAGACATTTCCTAGGAGGGCTCAAATGGCAACTCTATAAATCCATTTTTTCACAGGCATTCTAGTTGGAATCTGAAAAAAAGGAGTCCATTATGAAGATCTTGTCTGGTCGCATCCAAAGGTCGGATTATGTATGCAGAGAGACAAAAAACTTACGAAATTATGTGACGTGTTCGAGAAAAAATAGTACTTTGCACAGCTTGGAGGACCGGAAGCAGGGAACGTGTTGCATGGACATAATAACACCAATTGTAAATCAAATATGACAAACCAGGAGGGGCAAGCTAACTTATGCATATTCCGCAAGCGCTGATCACAGTTCAAAGTTTGTTGGAAAGAACATCTTGTAATCGTTGCCAAGACTAAGAGCCACTTATAAATAACAAGGAAACTGAGTAAAAAAAGGCATTGGCCTCTTCTATGATATTTGTGCAGAGTCAAGTGTATATTCATCTTCATGACCAGCATTGTATTTGATTGATCATCTTCTGTTCTTAAAAGTCTAGATACCAGCTTTCTATTTCCATCACTCCCCAAAGACACGTGTCAACATAATATCGGCCCTTTCCTGTCCTAAAGTCCCCATGCACCCATGGAAGACAGACAAAAACATGTACCAAACACTGAAAAGAAATGTCACCATGAAGGTCTCCACTATGAATTCTGAACAGAAAATAACGGAAGGTTCAGACTTGGTAATGGAAAACCCCATGCATTGGTCATACATGTATCCCCTTATTTTCTCACTTCTTGGAAACGACCTAAATATACAAACACAACATTCGCGATAACCTTATAACCAGAAACACCATAGAATGAGGCAAAAGACGATAGTGCAATGTTGGCAACCCATCCATGCCTTTTTCTTCCCAAATAATCATTCGATCGGGTTTAAGATATACGAAAATGCCACCAGATTCTAAAAGCAAAATGCCAGATGACTTATTCTCCCAACTAAACTACTCCAACTAGGCCACATTGTCTTCCATCTGCAAATCACTAGCCAAGGCAAGATGACTGCCAAAATAATAAACACTACATCATTATAAGGCACATTTTTATCATCCCCATCCCATTCCATTCAACAGAACAGGGCAATCTCCACAACACAATCGTCAGCTCGAAATCAGCTGAAAAAAAAAGAACTATCTTTGGTCTATGCCAGTATTTCACAGTTTCATGATATGCAAGAATAGTTCGATGTCTCCGGCAAAAGGAAGCCCCACAGAGAAGACCACAGAATCAGGCAAAAGGCGATAGTGCGATGTCAGTAGCCAATCCAGCCCATGCTTATCCTTCTCACATAAATCTTCCGATTAAGATATACGCATGTATTATCAGATTCTATAGCAGAGGGCCAGATCACTCATACGTCTTCCAACTATAACTACTCCAGCTAGCCAATAGTGACTCTCATCTACAAATTACAAGACAACCATGACTGCACAAACAGTCCATCCATTCATCGCGGTCTCATCGAACCCATTTCGTACTTCCTTCCAACAACATCACCGACAAATTCAGCCGACCAGGCATTCTGTACACGAACCACGCATTTGTCGATACTTATCGGCCGAAAAGGGAGCATCTTTGGCTACGGATTGACAGTCTCACGTACGGCAACAGCTCGATTTCTCGGGCAAAGTAATCCCGACAACGCGAAGGGAGATTCGACACCGCCATCGTTTCATCGATCCATCAAGACATGTTTTTTCAGCAGGATCGAACGATTGTTCCTCAAAATTTGACGAGGTTTCGGAGAGAAAGAGGGACTGACCTTTTGCAGAGGAAGTCGAAGCAGGAAGAAGAAGATGAGGACGCAATGACGGAGCCTCCGCGAACGATTTTGGTTTCTCGATTTTTCTCTTTTTTGCTTTATTGTGTTTCAAAATTAGTTCTCGAAATTATAGCAATGGAAAAATAGGAGTTTAATTTAGTTTTAGTATTGTATATTATAATGTTTAAGTTATATTTCACTTTACGAATTTCACTTGTAACTTTTTTGAATTTTATATTTCATCAAATTTTTACGATAAGTCATGTTTCGGACGAGCCAAGACTGTTTTGGATAAGTAACCGCGGATGAGTCAAAAAATCCAAGAATATCATTTTCCTTTTAGCTCATCAATTGGAAATCAACATAAATCGGGCATTGTGGTGAGACGTAAAAAAACCCAATCCCATCCTGACCTCGATATCTGGAATCGTCTTGCGCTATATGTATTGAGATTGTTCGGGTGACACGGTTCAAGGCCGGTGAAGAAATGCAAATTTCAAAGATGGATGGCACCACGGATAACATTTTCACGTTTTTTCATTATTCTAAATGATATGTTTCGGGTTCAAATTTTAAAGAGAAAGTCGTGCCTAGTCATGAGCTCGAGTTATGCCGTGATTCAAGAGAGTTAACAAAAAGTAACTCTTGATTATTTTCGTCAAAATTTATGCGAAACATGCCATTTGCAAGCGTTTCAAAAAAAAATCCTGACAAAAAAAAATCATGGTGCGTTGCCGATTAAGTAAAAAAATAAACAGTCAAATATAATATTTAACAGTTTTTTTTTTCTGGTCGAAATATTTAACAGTTAGAGATGTGGAAGAAAATGTAAAATCGCTATAGAAAATCTTCTTGTCCGGTTGATCGTTCAGCGGCGGATCCGAGGCTCCGTCGTCAAGCTCGAGCACCGCCGTGACCAGGGCTTCGCCGCCCGTTTCTAACCGCCGTTCGTCTGCCTACTCCATCGACCTTCGTCGCCGATAAATCGCTCGTCGCTTCCAATTCGGCCGCATCGGAGCCGGACGCGCTCGCGCAACGAAAGGGAATGAAGAAGTACGGTTTGCAGCTTCGGGCGCCGCCGTCGTTGCAGCAGAAGAAGAAGCAACCGGCCCGGCCGCCTCTTGCCCCACCGGCCGGCTTCCGCGACGACGACAGCGACGACGACGGCGTCGAGAGCGAGATCGCGCGCCAGTCCGCCAAGAACAGGGCTCTCCGAGAAGTGAGTTTTGCGGTGCCCTAGCCCTTTGGCTTCCGGTCGTATTGTCCCCTCCTCTTTTTCGGAATTTCCCCTTACGCGCTTGTCTTTTGAATTGTGAAGATTGAGGAACAGCACAGGAAGGCGTTGGAGGAGGATCCGTCGGTCTTTGATTATGACGGCGTTTATGATGACATGAAGGCGAAAGTAGCTCAACCTCGGGCCTTGGATCGCGAAGAGAGGAAGGTAACTCGCTCTTTGTTTTGTCTTATATTCCCAGTTGAGTTTCAAGTGGGAATTTGTTTGTTGACCTGGGAAGAGAAAGGGTTAAGCAAGAGTTACATTGTCCTGTCCTTGGTAATAAATGTTTCATCTTTGAATAATGAGCATGAATAGCTGACTGAGGATGCATCATACCTTCCCCTAATACATGGTTTGTTTGAGGATCTCTTTTCATGAATTGGCTTGGTCGTCGAGTTTTGGACTGTTCCAATGTATGAATTTCTTTGATGTTGGATGCACTTGAAAGTGAAAGAATTTCTAGTTCATGCAGTTTTTCAAGACTTCGTTCGAAACATGCTTAGAGTTGCTAGTGTTAGGGCACTCCATCCAGTTTAGTTCTTTGATTGAGTGGCATACGGTTTCAAACCAGGGCAAATCTGTGTTGGCTTACCTCCGGATCGAATGCTTCTGCGCTGGAAGACACTCCTTATTTGTTTCTGCTATTTGGAAACCCACTTTCTTTTTCCAGCATAAAATCTCCCATTTCTTTTTTTATTGAAAATCAACCTTAAAGTTTACACTTTGGTTTAGTGGAAACTTTGCTTGTGGATGCAACTGCCTTGGTTGATATAGTTGATGATTTATCCTTGAATCAAACTACAGCATGGTAGCTGTTTCATGTATGACTCTAGTTTTTTGAGGTCTTCTTATATATGGGTTTGCACCCCCTTTGCGCCCTGTAGTTGAATTTTTTATTTTTTTTAATCTATTGGGGAGAAAAACCCCACTTTCTTATCTCTCATGCTGGATGAAAAAAAAAATGGCCTGTCAAATCTTTCAAAGTATGTAGGTGATGGTTGAATATCCTCTCGTTTGAAGTAAAAATGCTCATTAATTTTCACACATCACTGGGAATGTCTTATATATGGTCGGAAACTACTGCAGTGAATGACTTACACGAGATTTGAGATTTCCACCTACTAGTTTTCTTCATGAGATGTGAGATGAAGGTGGTCAAGTGATTTTCGCATACGCTAATCCTACAGGGTTGGTTTTTACAGGAAATTTGACGAGTATGTAACACTTAGTGACTGGGATAATGGCATATCCCAGCCATCCTCTCTTTTTGGGCCATCGACTTCTTTCCTCTATGGTTGGAACCTACTGCTTTATAGTGAACTTATTCTACTAATTAACACAAAGTCTGCTTAGGTAGTTAGGGTATACGATACTGCTGATAATTTTGGAAAAGCAGGTGTTATCTTCTAAAATCTTAATTGGGCAGCGAATACCTTTCATTACAATTTTTCCCTTATAATTTGATGTCAATGAAAGATTACCCCTTGGGTTTTTTTTCTTCTATTCTCTGTTTATTCCTTTTGACTAGGTCTGAACAATGTGTTTCTCCCTTTTACAGCCGAAATACATCGAGAAATTGCTTAAAAAGGCAGAACAACGACAGAGGGAACAGGAAATAGTATATGAGAGAAAGCTGGCCAAAGAGAGGAGCACAGAAGACCACCTCTATGCCGACAAGGACAAATTTGTAACGCGTGCATATAAAAATAAACTTGCAGAGCAAGCAAAATGGATGGAGGAGGAGCGGCTACGGCAAATTCGAGAAGAGAAAGATGATGTATGTTTCTTTTCCTGTCGAACTTGCATACCTGCATGTGCCTCTGTTTGTTTAGCTGCTATATATGCTGTGGGACTCTGGTGACAATCTCGTATATCATATCTATGAAACATCTTTTCCTGTCGTCTAGTGCTGGCCATACTCTAGCATTTGTCTGGGCATCTTGACCAGCTGTACGCTGAGTTCCTACAAAAGTTTCCTGCTTTATAGGAGAGTCCAGTCTAGGTGTTGATAAAGGCACTCGGGTAAATTCATTGTGTTAACAGCCTTCCAGCGTAAAATCTGAATTGTCGCTAGCTTGTTTTGGCAGCATTAATGAGTTATTCCCATAATTACTGACAATCGAATAACCAACAATGCACATACAGCAGTTGCATTGTGAGGTCCAGCAAGTTCAGTATGATTTTACAGATCTTTCCTTACTTGAGGTCAATGCCGATACTCCTGTTATAATACACGTTATCACATTTGCAATCATACTGAAAGTTACCCGCATTTGTACCGTAATTATCGGAGAATTTTGATCACTTGATGCACTTTAACGTCAACTAGTTTCTTTATCTTATATTGATCACTGTGGCAACAAGTTTTTCCTAGAAGACTCAGTTGTACCCACAAAAGATACAGAGAGAGAGAGAGATGATTTTACAGATCTTTCCTTACTTGAGGTTAATGATGATACTCCTGTTATAATACACATTATCACATTTACAATCATACTGAAAGTTACCCGCATTTGTACCATAATTATCGGAGAATTTTGATCACTTGATGCACTTTGACGTCAACTGGTTTCTTTATCTTATATTGATCACTGTGGCAACAAGTTTTTCCTAGAAGACTCACTTGCACCCACAAAAGATACAGAGAGAGAGAGAGAGAGAGAGAGAGAGAGATTGTTTTTTATGCAGGAGTCCGTTGGCTAGTCAAATTGCTCGCTGTAGACTTTTTGTCACTATACTCTGTCCTCTTTTCTAGATGGAGTTTGCCAGCCACTTTTAAGAAATTTGTGCTGATTGCCATTTTAATAGTTTTGCTGTTCTGTTATAGGTAACCAAGAAGAAAGACTTGACTGACTTCTATTTCAATCTTGAGAAAAATGTCGCATTTGGTGCTAGTCCAGTTGAGTCAAGAAAAATGGAGAAACATGCCGAGTTGAAGAAGCCTGAGAAGCATGTCGAGTTACAAAAGCCTGAGAAGCACGAAGAGAAAATGAATGTCAATATATCTGGAGAAGGTCCTTCATCGATCACCAAAAACTCTCATGCAGAACCTTCTAGAACGCCAGAAGGGCTTCAAGCTGAAGCTTCTCCTGACTCTAAGAAGGGTTTTGAAGCTATCCGTGAGACACAGGTTGCTGATGCTTCTGCAGAAGAAAAACCTGAACCATCCTCCTCTGATCAACCACCACCTGTCCATCATAAAAGAAGTCAGGATGCTCTTGCTGCAGCTAAAGAACGCTTCTTGGCACGGAAGAAGGCTAAAGAACAATGATGGCTCAAGCAATTTCCAGCTCGCTCAGTGGAGCAACGCTTGGGGGTTTTGCGGATGTTTTTTTACGTGACTTTCAGTTAGTATACGACTGATCGTGCATGTTCTTCCATGTTGGTTCATTATCCTGATGTTCAATTTCACCTCGAACCATTGCTTTTGGCATGGAAAAGAGTTAACCTTAAGGAGCCCATAACTTAATTGTCTCCCCGGCACCTGCTAAGGCCTTCAGTAGAGTCTGTACTGTGTAGAAACGTGTTTCGATCAAGAGTATGGCAAACCCTCTGTACTCGGTATTTGTTTTACAATCCTTGGAATATTGGTGGTAACTGATTAATGCTTCCAAAGAAGAGTTTTGAGTTCTGTGATTCAAAATGCCTGTGTAATTTATAGGTCAAGCCTTTGAAACCCACCAAAACTTTAAACGAGCATCAGTTACCATTTCTTCTATGCCACAGAAAGAGTTTTAGAAATTTTTCTGGTTTTCTCGTGAATAAACTTTTCAGCGGCAATAGCATCAGAGCATGATTGTTGAAGGACAAAATACTGCTTTCATCTACCACTTGTGATGTGGATGGATTGTGTAATTCCAGTTTGTTAATAAACATCTCAAGCGGATTTACCTGAGATGCCTTTGTTTTTTCTACAGCCGTATGTATGTATTCTCCACTTTACCTGAAACTTTTGAGCTAGTACTCCATCAATTCTGCTGCTTGGATCTTCAAAGTGATGATGTGTATTCCAAGTGCAAGCATCATGTGCTATTCTCTCCGAGTGAGTTTTGCATTGCATGGTGTTGTGCTTGAAATCACCAACTGAACGTGTGCGTGTGTGAACCGCGACTTGTGAGTACCGGCAAGCTCAAGCTGTGTTTAGACTTCAAAGTTCACATTATGGCTTCTTTATCCTTGTGCATATTTTATTACAGATTTGTGCTTGACATCTAACTTGACATAACTTTACTTTGGCGTATGTGCAATCGCTCAAAAACCAGATAGCTAGGAACGGTTCCAGTACATGTGGTGCTGAAGATGCTTCGTCTTCTGTAGCTACCTCATGAAGTCAAGTGTAGTAAAAACTATTTCTATGATCCCAGCTTTCCTATAACTTTCATGATGGTTGCCGCATCACCTGCATGTGAACTGCCAAGGATTTGAACTGAAGCGGTTACGAACTCTAAGGACTATTATGTAAGCAGGTCTCGACTGATCTATTGCAATTTCATGAAATTGCCTGTAGCGGATGAATTGAACGTGATGACCCATCCGGTTTAGGTGGGGGCAATTCAATTCCACCTTGTTGTATAGCGAAGGTTGTTGAAGCTCACTTCTCTTTTGATCTGTAAAGTTTGAAAGCAAAGAGGCAATGGGTGACTTCCTCTTTCGGAAACATGCAATGGAAAGCTGGAAAGGCAGGCAGGCGTCTTCTTGGTTAATCAACTTTGATTAGCTCAGAACCGATGGAAGTTGATCACACGAGTAAATTCAGCGAATCTGTGGTTATTACGAGAGCACCACGACCCAAGTTAGATCTAAACAATGATTAAACCAAACTTCTGACTTCCCTTAGATAAATTAGTAGGATTAATGACTACTGGGTTTACATTAATGATTAGGATTGATATGGGGAGGCCGGAGAAAAAGATGCTAGCTCAGAAAGGTCGATGATAGAACCAGTGTAAGATAATTTAGTCCTGCTAATCAAAATTTTAGTATGGATTTATTAGAAATTTCAAGTGGGCTTGCTTGAACACGGTGCAACCTCCCATTAAACACGATCCATGATACATGCTGCTTGAGAAATCTTATAAAAATCGCTTCTCGATTTGTGTGACAAAGATACGCAGCACCTATCTCGCTCTGACCGAACCAAAGTACATGATGAGGCGTCTCGGTCGGCCCTCTCCCTCAACGATTGCTTTTGTACGGCACTTCTAATTAGGCCTGTAATCCAGACGACACGCAACAGTTTAATATTCGAGTTTGGCTCGATTCGACTGGGATCTACAAGACTTGAATACTCGATTCGGGCTCAATTGATGCGGTTAAGTTCTTGATAACCTCGAGCATGGACTTGACGCGACTCCCACTCGAATGGTCGACATATTCTAGTGCAAGCTCGATTTAAGCTTGAATCATACAGCCACAATGAGAAATAATACATTTATTTACTTATTCATCGGTATGGTTAAAGTATATCACAAAATGCAATCGCTCGAACAGGCTTACCAGCTATTTGTGCCGAGTTTTTTCAAAATCAATCTCGACTATTTTGATAACAAATCGAGTCGAGTTCAAAAAACCCGCGAGTGGAGCTCAAATAGTCTCGCTCGTGCCCCTATCTCTTGTTTTCACAACAATGTTCAGTCCCCATCTTCACAGCACACAATAGCTTTATCGCCTAAAACAAGAATAGGAGGGCTAGACGAAGCCAGAAACGGCAAGAAAAGAAGAAGAAAAGACACTGAAATTTACTTCAGTTGATGCATTTTCGATTAACAGGGAGAAAAAGAGAGGAAAAGGCAAACAAACTGCATTAACAGAGAGAGAGAGAGAGAGAGAGAGAGAGAGAGAGAGAGAGAGAGGCGGGGGGGGGGGGGTGAGATCTAACACTTCCTCACTTTGTCTCTCTACACATCAACAGTACAGTGTTGAGTGAGCTGAATCTTCATGGAGGGTCCAACAGCGATACCACCACTCGGTTCTTTGAACACCAGCAAGGCTGGACAGTTGACATGAAGGTGATACTTGCCCGAGACCCACGTCCCAACCTTCCACTTCACACTTCCATCCACTTTTATGTTCACCAGCACACTCCCTGCATTCTGGTCCTGCTCCAAAGCTGCCGTAAGGAACGGCGACACCGGCACGGCGCTCCCGTACAAGAATGGTGACCAGTCGATCACCTCCTTGTGCCCCTGGTAGCTCTCCGGCAGCAGCGTTGGCAGCGTTATCTGCTGCCCCCGGTACGATGCGTATATGTTGAGCTTCTGGTAGTAGATGCCGATCCTCTCGTTGGGATTCCGGGATGACAGTGTGACCTGCATGTCGGTGGTGAGGAGGCTCGGGACAGCGGAGGCGTTGAACTGGTAGATGGTGGCGTCACGGAGGATGAAGGCAGGTTTGGCGGGGCGGAGGATGAGGAAGACGAGGAAGATGATGAAGAGGGCGAGGACGACAAGGCCGAGGAAGAGGGAGAAGAGCCGCCGGTGGAGGCGGTGCTCCTCCTCCTCGTGGTGGTCGCATTCCTTCGCGGTCATGTCAATTTGTGTGTGACAATGCCGAATCAAATTCTAAGCCAAAGTTCCGATTTTTGAAGCAAAGAAAAAGAGAATTTGTGAAGAGAGAGAGAGAGCTTACACAATGAGGGGGCTAAGAGCTTTGGCTTGTGTTTGCGTGTCTTTTATAGAGGGAAGCTTATGAAGTCTTTGCTTTTGGAGAGAGCTGTGCACAAAATGTGGCAATTTGGAGTTTGCACAAGGTTTTTAGGTGGTATTTTAAAAGCTTATGAGGGGGTAAAATGTGCATTTTAATCATTAGAAGTGAGTGGTGTGAAATTGAATTGACATGGTGGTTGTTTTGTACCAACCTTATCTTGTTTGGTATATACTTGCTCCTTTGTATTGGGCCAACAGTGTGCCATGAACCCTAATGGGGTCCCTCAAAAACATAAAGAGATTGAAGTCCTAAAGGACAAGAATCTTGAAGTGTTTCTCCAAAGTAAGAGGACATAATCTTATCAGACCTAAGCTAGGTTATATACAACTAGGTTTTGTCATGACAAGTCAAAATTTTGAAGAAGTAGACATGCGAGATGCTCAGTTCTTGACACCATACCTAGTAACAGGAAGACCATGCACGAATTGTTTATAAAAAGCAAACGAAAAATATGATGTTTTCTTTTTTCTTGATGAACAGGAAAATGAAGTTTTCTTGTTCTATTTTGGAAATGGAAAGGGGCATTTACATGTTGAGGTCGTGAGGACAGACCAACTTCAGGTTCAGAAGTTTCTAGGGTTAGGTTAAATGCTGAAGGAGTCCTTGTGCATCTCTGTCCTTGCCACCTGACACATATCATTAAATTTAACTGTTGCAAACACTGCAATAAATTAAATTTACTTGCAGAAGTCCGTCCGTGTAGTGTTCTTTGAATTGATCTTGTGGTGCCATCACTCTTGCGCGTTGGGACCTAAATGTCGCTGAAGTGCAACATGAATGGCCAGGATTCTTCATCCTTAAGGGGAGACAATCATCAACGCAGCCTGCAAAAGTTCCCAATACGAAGAAATTCTTTTCAAAAAAATTACAATTATCGTACTTCAATGAATGTGATTATAACATAAGATACTTCTCTCACAAAGTTTGGGATTGGAGAATACGTATAGTGATGTTGGGTAGCTTTGAATCTATTGTCACTATCCCTAGAATATACCAGGATGTGTTGGGAAAGAAAGCAAACATATACGTGTATATGCTCCAAAAGGGTGTCCATCAACTTTCTGTTGGTTCATATTCTTTGTGTGGTGGGGTGAAAAGTGGGTCATGGAACAATGTAAAGAAGCAAGGAAAGATTGTGAATGGTTTGCTGAGTTAGATTGAAGATGATTAATTACATTTTGTGACTATGATAGAAGCAATCCGAAAATCATTGATGTACCATGTTTTGGTTTCATTCCAAAAAGGGCCGAGAATGATGTCTGCGATTGCTTGTTGTGACATGGACATCTCTATCGTTCTCGAGGTGCTAACAACTGCAAGTGGGGTTTCTTGGAAATCATTGATTTTGTCCAATTCTACTAATTTCACCCTCATAAATTATTACCACATACAGATCTGCAAATTTGGCTCCTCATAGTGTGATACCACCGGATAATGACACGTTGAGAAGCTATATAACAAGAAGTGAGGGATTCAAAATTGAAACAAAAAACTTGATAAGAATGTATATCATGCGAGTAATATGATTGACCGATTGCAACGTGTCAGCTGTTATATCAATACATCAAAATACCTTTTCCTTTTGGTGGTGGGGCTTCATTCTTTAGGGATTTTGTGTGGTTGGGAGTTTGGTAGGGAGTCAAATAAATAAACAAATCATTCAAAACTCTGCCCCATCAATATAGTCTCTATATATGTGTAAAGTGTGTTTTGCCTTGGCTTCGAAGGGATACCATTGGAGCACACTCATTACATCACTGACTCCTCTTTTCTGCATATTTTGTACCCTCTTCTTTGTAAAGCAAAGGCTTCTTCCTCCACATCTTTTAGCCTCTCTTTTTCTCTGTTGTGACGTTCCATTTTAACCAAACATTATGTCTCATTATCAAGGTGACACTCGCCCAAGTTGCCACCATAACCATATGACCTTTCCCTTGCTGTACCATGTTTTGTCCATGCTCAGATGTCAGGAAAGAGACCAGTGTCATCCCTACTTAGATTGAATCTATCAATGCACAGCAGTCACTAAATTCAGTTGATTGCTGAGTAATGATTCTGATGTTGTCTTCACCATAGAGACGTGCTATAAACGCTCAGAAAGGGAACTCTCCTCCCCAAGTGCTTTATGATGTCAATGTCAAAACTTCCTCAAGAAAAATTTAGTGGTGAAAGAACAGATCCGTGGGCGACTCTGCTTGAAGCACGCCACAAGTTCAATTCCTTGCAAACATCTCAATAAGTGTGTCCGGGCTTTCGGTCCTATTGTTCACAAGATTAGTATGTGCATTATGAAGTTAGTTTACCCATCAAGAAAGCTTTAGCTACTTTTGAAGAACGCCATATTCTTCCAATCAAGCCAATTACGACATGTCAAGCGTTATGAATTTCGTAATTCTCTTCCTGAAATTATACAATCTCAAGGCAATGGTTGACTTGAATGGCCTAAAACATCATGCTCCGCAAAGAACTTGGAATCTCTCAGGCTCACCTAAAGTTGGCCTTCTCATAATTAGAGAACACGGGCCGAAATTCCTCTCTATCCTAGTCTCAACCATATATCTCACTCACCCATCCATAAAGTCTCTGTAAAAGGAGGACATATGACTTTCCCATGTTGCACAAGCTAAGGATCATTCTAGTCACACAAAGTTAACCTGAATCTCACTAGTTCGTATTTTTATCCCATAAATGAAAAGCCATAAATGGATCTTCACCGAGCATTAAGAAAATCTCCAAGCAAATTCTAGGTATATCCCATGCGTTTCATCCACCTCACATCAGGAACCACAACGAAGAAGAAAAGAAGCGTACGAAAAAGGTGGAGGGAATATATAAAAGCAGCAAAAGAGGGGTTCCATCCCTTCATGGGGAGGGAATTCCAGAAGGGAAGAATCAGAATTGGAGAGATGGAAAAGGGGTAGAGGGAAAAGGAAGAAGAAAACAGAAGAATAAGTTCGATTGATTCAATACTTGGCAAAAAAGGATGCTGAACAGGTCATGCTTTTTCTGGGATCGTGCTCTAAAGGCATCTTTCAAGTGATATCGCCGATGCTTCATCGACAAGTTTTAAGGCTCGTAGTAGTCAGATGTTTGCTTAGTCGAATTCGGTTTTTCATTCCATATTAGTAGTAAGAATATATAAGGGAAGAAAAGCCAGTACGTCTACAAAGAAAAACCTGTCATCAGTAGTGATCCTAAAACTGCGAACAACCAACCAGATGATCAGACACGCGACAAAAAAGTCCACAACAGATCCGAAAGTACCCAACAATTGGGTGAACTCGGTCTCTACCTTTGATGCTAGTCACAGTGCTCTTGGTCGAAACGAACACGGCATCATGCGGTCAGGACCTTTAAGCTACCATAAATGCAATGGAAGCATCTGCCCACACTGCAAAAAAAGTTTGCTCATCTGCCAAATCTACAATGTGCTGTATCTACTTAAACCTAAGTTTGTCCCGCCATAACTTTACTATTTGTTTTTTCTTTTGGGGGGGGGGGGGGGGTGGGGTTGGGTGGGGCTGTGGGCGCGGGGTGGTGTTTTATAACTTTACTATTGAGGAGGTCCATTTGACACTACAGTTTTGGGCAAAATGCCTATCCCAGATGGGTTAATGGTCTGTCAGTTCCAGATACTGTCCTGGACCCTGGTTTCCATCTCTCAATCCAAGTGAATAAGACATGCATAGGCAAGTGATGCCATGAGAAAACAATTCAACCGGCCATTCATCGATGAAATGGACGCCGACTCAACATTGAGATGATGTGCACAGTTACTGTGCTTCTATGCAACAAGTTATGGACAAAATAAGGTTCTTTTTAGGTTCACAGGCTACAAGTGAATCATACAACATGAGCAGAACAGGAGGAAGGCCAAAATCATCTTCCGGATCATGCGAGAGACAATGCCCACTAAGATGCTTTACGGGCAGGAGCACGCTGCACACTGTTCGAAACCCAACCCTGCCGTTATGCAGAACGCCGTGGTACCGCTTGCGATGAGTTTTTCCTATCGAGGTCATAGATGTTGAACAGTCCTTCCTTGTGCTTAGAGGGAAAGTAATGTTGATCTATCGAGGTCATAGATGTTGAACAGTCCTTCCTTGTGCTTAGAGGGAAAGTAATGTTGCGGACGGATCTAAAAAAGGGTAAGGTGGCCGATTTCTTCAGGTATCAATTGTTTCAGCTCTATTTCTATGGACCGTTAACAACATTATAAACAGATAATATACAGATGCTCCGTCAACCATAGTTAAGCCTTCTAAATGACTAATAAAACCAAACGAAAACATTAAACTCCACATTGTATCCATTCATATCACTTGAAGATTCAAAATCATACAACTGTATATGAAGAGGTCGATACCTTGACGATCATCAACAACTAAAAGAACTCATGGAGAGTGTTCAGCGTATATATTGTAGCCCAGATGATTACTTCATACCTAGAAGACATAGCCATGTATGTATACCTAAACTAAAATGACAATTCCCATGATATGTGTGCAACAATTCAAAATAGCTTACAAAGATTAGGAACTGCAGACAGGTATGCTCTTGCAAGGTAGATTTAGCTGATTTATCAGAATCTAGTTTTCCCAGTATCCAGCAGCTCAATTAAAGTTACCAAGCATGCGTTACTCTTCGGGATAAAATATAATTGGTCAATGATCAACGATTAGTCAAAGACGATGAATGGTCATAAGCGGATCCAATCTCATAAAATCAACAGATTCACTGAGCTCAGTCAACATTCAAAAATGTGATCACCATTTTAAACCAATTTCTCCAAAGGCCTCCGACTAAGTCTCACTTGTTATGCATTACTTTTAATCCACTACATCAACACTAATGTTCACAAACCTCCTTTTCACTCTTGTCCAAATTGTATAGTTTAAAGCTGCTCCTGCACGCTGTGCATATGAAGAACATATATTCCTGTTGTTAGAGGCAAATCGTGGCATTTCTAGTGAGTTTTCGTAATTCCAGAGGCAGAAACCTCCTTTTCAGACTTTTCTAAATCTATAAAGTTCAGACCTGCCCCAAGCAAGTGGTCCATAAAAAGAGCATCTGGTACCTGCTGTTAGAGGCAGAATTTAGCACTTCAGTGAGCCGGGATAACTCAAGATAAAAAATTCCCACCTCGACTATTTTTTTCTTTTCCGGTATTCACTCAAGCTACCGCAACCTTCCTGAAGCAAACATGGTCAACCAATATCTTAGTCAAGGTTTTGCCCACCTGAGTTCAAATACTATCCTCTCACTATAAATACAGATGTTCATGGCAAAAAGAAACAGATCAAATCATATGCTTACACTTGTGACCCCCTTGATTCAGTCATAGTTAATCAGAACTAGAAGAGCCATCTACATGCCATATTAATGACCACTAACCATAACTCATGTCCATTCACGTAAACTCCTTAGTACCAGTCCTTTAAGTATCTCATTAGAGATGCATTTCAGCTCAAGGCTTTGCCATTCGTTGGTTGGGACCAGAAGAAAAAGACCCACTGATGTAGCAGCCTGTCCAATCTAAGCATGAAGGCCAAGCCACTAAAAGCACCATGTTATCTAAATGGGCAAAAAAGAGCTATGTAGGATCTTGAAACTGGGGGTCCAAATCTGTGCAGCACGATTGATGAGAGTCCAAATCTATTTCTCAGTAGACAAGAGCATAACTTCGGACCTTCGGTCACAATGCCTTGAGATACTCTAACCTCCTTGAGATTGACAATTTGAAGAACTACTTCAGATTGAATTGCTTTTCTACCCAAATTTTCAATCTCCCCCATCCCCTCTCCCCAACATGGCATAAGAGATGCTTACGGTTGCCAAGGACTCACAAACATGATGCTGCACCTAAATCTAACCTAACCAACCATGATTATTGGTAAGCTTGAAAATGCTCAAAAGCCCTAAAAGGGCCATGCTCCTGCTTGACAAGGAGCTGATATGGTCAATTATCTTTAGAAAAATTACATCACTATGCTTCCAATACAACCTGAGGCTGATGCAAACTTCGGTTTACTATTAAATTGGTCACTACCAATCACTCACAATATTTGAACAACACACGAGGGTCACATATGCCGCAAAGCAAGAATTTAACATCTCCCATGCTTCCTTAGACTCTCAGTGTCTAATTCCTTGATTAGAATTACTCGCACCAGAGACAGAACAAAATAAAAAATCAGTCTCTCAAACAGAAGGATGCTTGAAGACTTTCCTCCTTTATACAAAGCACAAAAGGTTCAGCCAAAGGCTTCTTCCTAAGTCATGCAAAGCTCAAATGAACAGAGACATGGATTACATGGAACGTATCAATTTTCCAGGAAGACATAACCAAATAGTGCTGTACTCATCGAGTTCTTAACTTCTTCCGCTGCGGCGGCAGCATGAGATGGCAACAAGCTAGACCGCGACAATTAAATTGACGCAAAAAAATGAATCCAATGTGAATACAACTAGAAATTTGAAAAGAGAAATCTTCTACATCTACAGTATCAACAAATCAATGATCACAACCATAAGAACTATCATACAGGAATTAAATGTACATCTATACATCCATTCCTACGATAATCTCACGAAAAAAAAAAGGTATCTTTATCCATCTTAAACCACATTCAGATTGTGAAAAAAAATAAACAAAAGACAAATTGGAAAAAGCAACGACGACAGCTTACTCATAGACCAACCCTGCAATCTCTCACTCCGCCCGTCAACTTCCCCGTTCCGTTATTCGCCGGAAGCCCCACCGCCAGGTTGCTGCAGAGAACCCTAATCAACCTCCGCCGCGCGCGCCACCATCCAGCTTTGAAGCGAGCCAAGGCGATGAGCCTCACTTGGAAGTTCACGGCTCCGCTCGCTCTCTCCGTATTTATGCCGCTCACAGCCCAAGCGTCCACATACGAGTCCACGGCCGCGAAAGTCGCCTGCACAACCGTCTGGTTCCTCGTCCCCTGATCGAACGGCGGCAGCCGCGTCGCGCTCAGGGAGTCGGACTTGTAGTAGATGTAGGACTCAATGTCGGTGTAGGATATCTTCATCTTCTTGTTAGGGTTCGCGACCTGGAACCGGACGAGCCAGTCCCCGGAGACGTGCTGCGACGCGTTGGAGACGGAGAAGTTGGCGAGCGCCACGGACTCGACCCGGAACTCGGGGAGGCGGGGCCGGAGGACGAGCCAGACGATGAAGAGCACGGTGCCGATAATGACGAAGAAGGCGATCATCGCCACCAGGAAGTAGCGGAGGAAGGCGGCGCGCCGGTCCGGGGTGTAGTACTGGTAGTTGGCGTACTGGGGGCGGCCCGCGGCGTAAGGGTAGGCGGCGTTGGAGTGGGGCCCCGGCGGCGGGTAGCCGTTGGAGTAGGCGCCCGGCGGCGGCGCGGGGTAGCCGGTGACCGGAGGTCTGGAATTGTCGGCCATGTCGGAGGAGGGAGCCGGAAGGTCCTCCTTTCTTCTTCTCCTCCTTCTTCTCTGATCTGGGTCTGCCCTCTAATGGCTAGAAGAGAGAGAAAAATGGGAGCTTTCTAGAGAGAGAGAGAGAGAGAGATGGAGAGAGAGAGGGGTTAAGGAATTTCTTGAGGAGGAGGAAGGAGAAGGAGGTGCTTTAATGGCGTTGCTTGCTGATGAGCTTGGCCTCACCTTCACTCCTTCCGTGATTTCATTTATAGGTTAAGAATTGCAAGTCATCTAAATTTTGATCATTTGATTGGCATCAAAGATAATTTAGAAAAATTAGATTCTCTTGTTTTTTTTTTTTTGGGGGGGGGGGGAGCGAATAAAAATCATATTTTCTTGACCGGTCAAAGAAATGAGAAGAAATAAATGAGGTGAAGCTGCTATTTTGGTTTGTTTTTTTTTTTAATGTACATAATTGATGGGCGATTAATGGACTTTTCTATTGATGAATAATAATTTCTATTGAGGCGGATGAATGAATGAAAATATTTAAAAATTATCTCTAGATTGCGCTTGAAATAATTTAGTCGTTGGAAGATGTTTCTATCAGTGACGGCAATTTATATTTAGATGTTTTGGTAGACGATGAAGATATCTTTTGTTCATTCATTGTTTAAACGAACAAAATAATCATTTTTTGAAAAATATTTTTCAAATGATTTATTTTTCCACAAAGCGAACATGTCCTAATTAATTATTTGGATTTAGTCAGCGCTCCAAGTGCATTTTTTTAAGCAACTAATTTAAAGAAATAATTATAATTTTCAATGTGCTTCTTTTCTCGTGTTGAAAATGTGGAAGACATGACATTGGAATGGACCTATTTTTTTCTTTGAAGATGAAATATTATCTTGACCCTTTTGTCAGTATTTTTCTTTCTTTACTTTAGAATTTAAGAGACATAGATTGCCAAATAACGGCTCGAAAATGTTTTTGTCAACCGTGTTCATTTTTGCTGTCACGTCGTACAATAGTTTTTTAGAGAAATATAAAAGAAAAACATTATCCGATGATGAGCCATCATTTCAAATATAGTTGACTGCAAAATTATGGACTCCAAGAAGTAGTCAAAAGTCAACTGACTCATGTTCAATGCCGTTCTCACGAGCCGTCTCTTTATCTCATTCGAATTGAATTAAATTTAAAAATAGACATTTGTATCGCTTAAAATAATTAATAAATTAAAAATATTTTTATTATCAATAGTAATTTATATCTAAATATTTTGCATGATAATAAAAGTATATATTTATTTATTTATTTTTATAAGTGATATAAGTGATTATTTTTAAGAAAATATTTTTTGAATCATTTATTTTTCGCGAAACAAATTGAATCTCATTGTCTTGTTATGTACACTGAGTTCACATAGTCTGTTTGGAAGCATGGACAATGAATAATTGGATTGATGAGAAATGTATATTCTATGGTATATTCTTTTCGGAATTAAGGGAGAGAAAGTGCACAGTTATTCAAAGTTGAATTTTTTTTTGAGTTGGGCTAATTATTCATCGCTTTGATCATAAGCTCGACAATTCGAAATAGCGAACAGAGAAGTGTCTGAGCTTTTAGAGCATGTGGGCCAATGCTATTGGCCCTGGCCCTGGCCCAAACAATGACTAACAGTACCGTGAACAGAAAATAAAGAGAAAAAGAATTCACAAGGTGGGCCCCCTACAAAAATATATATGTTGATATTAATTCGATCATACACCTTTCAATTATACTAATTTAATTATAAAATTTTTTACATCTATACCAATTGAGTTCATCCGACCAATTTAGGCTAGAAATTGTCGAGGTAAATAATTTTTTTATATATTTTTTAAAATTTTTATTAATTTTTTATAAAACTTTTCCAAAATTTTTTTCCTTTTCTTCCTCTTTGGCCTATAGCTGGTGCTCGGCCATGGCCAGTAATTGGCCACAGGAAAGGGTCACCCTCGCGGCCTTTGGAGAAAACTCTCGCCCACCTTCGCTAGAGGTCGCAAGGGTGGCCCTCATTAGATTTGGCAAGGGTCAAGCCCTCGCCAGATCCGACAAAGGCTGCCCTCGCTTATGGCCAGTTGCTAGGCATGGCAAAACATTGGTCACAGGCCAAAGAGGAAGAAGAGGAAAAAAAAAAGGAAAGAAAAAGGGAAATTTATTTAAAAAATCATAAAAAATTATTTACGTTAGCGCCGGCCATGCCATATAAGACGATCATTGTCCGCTTCAGCAATATCCAGTGTAAATTGGTCAGATTAGCTAAATTGGCATCAATATGAAAATATTTAGGATTAAATTGGTCCAATTGAAATGTTTAAGACTGAATTGATATAAATGCAATAGTTTTAAGACTTTTTTATGCTTTTCCCTAAAAAGTGTGCGGAAAAGTATTAAAAAAGTGGACGCTCGGGTACAATGAAAGATACACTAAGGCCAAGTAAAAAGTCTTAATACATTAAGGGTGTGTATAGTTTAGCATTCCCTTGAAAGCTTCTTGGGGAAATACTGAGGCGTTTGGTGATCATTTCTAATTAGCTTTCTGCCAAAAGCCGGCATTGAGAAAGCTGAAAGCCTAAGGTTAGTCTAGACCAGCTTTGAGTTTTCAGTATTTGCCTAATGCTGAAACCAATTTTTTTCCCAAACTACCATAACTAATTCTTTAATATTCCAAATTTGCCCATCGTGACTGTTCATCTTCTTTAGATTGAGGGTAGTGTGTGAGGGGCTACAACCACCGGCGAGTTGGATCTGGCGTCGGCGGCTGTCACCTGAGGTCGGGCAACCCTGGCAACGACTACCTGGGCCGCGCGACCTCAGGCCTCCGTCACTTGGGTCGCGCAACCCAGACAAGGGCCACCTGGGGTCGTGTGACCCTTGTTGGCGGTCGTAGCCCATCGCCAGTTTGGGTGAAAGGTAAGCTTTTTTTCTTAATAAAAAAAATCCCAAAACCCTTTGCAAAATAAGATTTGCCACACACTACTTTTGTCAAGGTAGCTTCATAAAAGATTTTTTACTAAACACAATTTGCATTTCCTTAAAAGACTTTAAGTTAAAGATATTTGCATTTCCCTAAAGCTTCTTGGGAATGCTAAAATAAACGCATCATAAATGATGTGCCGGATCCTTATTGGAACATCGAGCATTGAATATCGTGTCTGTGTACATACTAATAGTATGTTCTTCTTGTTGAGAAAAAAAAATCTTTCCCCCGCCGTTGATGTAATTAGTATAATAGTCCTATCATACGGGACAACAAGCAAAACTTTATCAGAGCAAAAGTTGTGAAAGTAAATCTAATAGGGGCAAAATCAAGTGAGGATCTTCGGCACATTGCATCGATCATGTATTTTGTGCGATTTGCGACAATCAATTGTTACGTTCATGCCACATGTGCCCATAGTGAATTCCTACATGGGGGATGGATGCAGTTGGATCGTGCAACACGATGGTTTTATTTATATTCGGCTGTTGAAGCATCGCCCGAGAATCGATAATTACAATTGCTCTATTTGTTTTATTTCTACGGAAAATGAACGATTTGAAAAAAAAATTTCCCAAAAATAATCACTTGTATCATTTCAAAGGAATCTTTTCTGGCAGTTTTTTGTTTTTGCATTTCGCATGAGTTTTCAAAACGAATTTTCTAATATACACGAAATTACATGAAAATCGAGCTCTTGAAACAGCTTTCAAGAAAGACCAAATCGAGAGAGCTTACTCATAGACCAACCATGCAATCTCTCACTCCGCCGGTCAACTTCCCCGTTCCGTTGTTCGACGGAAGCGCCACCGCCAGGTTGCGGCAAAAAACCCTAACCAACCTCCACCGTGCGGGCCACCATCCGGCTTCGAACCGAGCCAAGGCGATAAGCCTCACTTGGAAGATCACGGCCCTGCTCGCTCTCTCCGCATTCATGCCACTCACGGCCCAACCGTCCACGTACGAGTCCACGGCCGCAAAACTTGCTTGCACAACCGTCTGGTTCCTCATCCAAGTATTTGGAGTGAGTGGTTCCAGAATCCGTACAAGTTTTACCTAAAACCTAAAACCTATTTTACATATTTTGGAATTTGAAACCTACCCCATCACAAGTTCCAAGGTCTATTTCGGTTCCACCTGTATTATTAATTGAACAATTATAATGGATCATCACTTTTAATGACCACCATTTGTTATTATGATCCACTTACCACAATTTATATTTTAAACACATGAAGAATATGAAACATCAAAAAGTCATAGAATGAAAGCTCAGACTAGTGATTCTAGATTATACTTGCTAGGAAACACTGCAGGATTACGCGAAAACATAGATCAAGAAAAAATACAAAAAAAGTTGTTTAACGTTTAAGGTTTCACCTACCTAGAACTTGGAAACTTGAAACCTACCATTCCCCAATTTTTAAAACTTGGAACCTACAGGTTCCCACCGATAAGGTTCCAGGTAACTTAGAACCATGCTCACTTCTATTTTATATCAGATAATTGAAGTATACAATTTGCTAACCAATATGCAGATAAGTTTCTTTCCCTAAAAGTATGTATGATTTTGACCTGTTGAAAATACGCTAACATTTTCCCAATCTGAGTAAGGAGAATGTCGCCAAAATTGAGAGAGTGAGTTGATTTATGAAGAAGGGAAATAGCCTCCTACGAGTCCATCTCCACAATAAGTTTGCGAATGTCAAATGAGATAGACATTTTGAGACCTAAATATATGCCCTAACGTTCTGCTTTAAAAGAAGAACACACACCTACAGTTTGGGCGAACCCACAAAGCCAATTGCCCGAATAGATTGAATTTAAGGGACACATAAATTCCCATATAACGACTCAAAAATATTTTGGTCAATGGTGTTTATTCCTGCTATCGTGTAGTACAATAGTTTTTAGAGAAAAAAAAAAAACATTATCTTATAATTAGCCATCAATTCGAATATAGTTGACTACAAAATTATGGACACCGCCCACGAAAAATAAAGGACACAAAAAAAGTCAAAAGTCAACCAACTCTCGTTCACTACCCTTCTCATAAACCATCTCTTTATCCAATTCAAATTGAATTGACTTTAGTCTTTACAATATATGGAGTTCGAAATTAAAAAAGCAAAGAAATTGGCTCCTGTTTCTTTTGTGAAAAATTAATAATTTGAAAAATATTTTCCTAAAAGTAATTACTTGCATCGCTTAAAATAATTAGCCAATGAAAAATATTTTCATTACCAAAAATAATTTATATCTAAATATTTTCATCAGTGATAAAGTAATTTTCATTCATTGATATCTTTAAGCGATACAAATAATCATTTTTAGGAAATCTTTTTCCAAATCTTTTGTTTTCCGTTAAGCAAACGGAGCCTCGATGTTCTCTCACTATATACTCTGAGTTTGCATAGTCTATTTCAAAGCATAGACTATGTATGGTTATATTGACGAGAAATGTGCATTCGACGGTATAATTCTTTTCGGAATTAAGGGATAAAAAGTGATTGGTAATTGAAAGTTGAATTTTTTTTTGTTGGGCTAATTATTCTTTGCTTTGCTCATAAGCCCGACAATTCGAAATAGTGAATGGAGAATTTTTGGGCTGAGCCCATCTTTATATGTCCGAGCTTTTTGAGCATGTGGGCCGAAGCTATTGGCCCCGGCCCAAAAATGACTAACAATGCCATGAGCAGAAATAAAGAGAAAAAGAATTCACAATGAAA
The DNA here is from genome assembly GCA_031216285.1 of Syzygium syzygioides. Taxonomy (NCBI): domain Eukaryota; kingdom Viridiplantae; phylum Streptophyta; class Magnoliopsida; order Myrtales; family Myrtaceae; genus Syzygium; species Syzygium syzygioides. The sequence continues at coordinate 7,606,099 of CM062251.1, read as the reverse complement.
GGTATGCTAAGCCTGGGTAAAAAGTCTTAACAAATTAAATGACGTGTTAGATACTTACCGGAACATGCGGCACTGAATATCGGCGGTGTTGGGATTCGCCGTTGGAGGATAGCCGTCGTTGGAGTAGGTTCCCGGCGGTGGCGCTAGGTAGCCGGTGACCGGAGAGGTCTGGAATCGAGCATGTTGCGGGAGGCTGTAACGTTGTTCTTCCCTCTTCTCCAAGGGTCAAGGAAAAAGCCATGGCAAAAAATTTGTTATTCAACTTTATAACATCGTATGCTTCTTCTGTCCTTTGTGCTTGAGAAAGCCGGTCTACATTCTGCAGAGACATTCTCGATGACATTTCTATCGACCTTCAGGCAATGTGACTGTAACCAAGTTGGGTGTGTTGGGTTCTTCCCTAACTAAATATGCATCTGAGCTACCCGAACTTCTCTCGACGAAGAAACCGGGTTCTTTTGGTAGTGGCAAGGTTGCTCCTTCATTTGCCAACATGAAGACGACGCTGGACATTGTCGGCCTATCTTCGGGAAACCTTTGGACGCATAACAAGCCCACCTGTATGCATCTCTCTGCTTGAGACTCCATGAAAGAGGCGGTTAAAGATTCATCAATGAGTTCCATGGCCCTCCCTTCACTCCATAGCAGCCATACCTAAAAAATTTAAGCTACTCATAATCAACCACTATCTGTGCTTCAAAAAAGAAAATGTGTCTAGGGGAACATAGAACGAAATGGGATGAGGCTTTAAGAGAAACGGAATGTCTGATCTTGTTTAGCAAAATAGGAAATGGCGGGTCTTAATAATCCTCTACCACTTACGTGTCCAAGAAGGGTGTGATGATGATCAGGATGCTGGAATCCTCTATTCCTTTTGCTACTTACTGTCTCTAACAAAAGCATCCCAAAGCTAAAAATGTCGGACTTCACGGAGAATTTCCCATCCAAGGCATACTCTGGGGACATGTAACCACTGCATCAAGCAAATCGGGCTTCAGTCCCTCCAAATACTGATGGATAGTGCGCTGTTCCAATGCATCAAGATGAGAAACTTACTATGTACCCACTATTCTTCTCGTCTCTGCCTCCATGTCATCTCCTCGAAAGATCCTTGCCAGGCCAAAATCTGAAATCTTTGGATTCATTTCAGCATCTAACAAAATATTACTTGTTTTCAGGTCTCTGTGGATCACTTGTAGTTTCGAATCCTGGTGGAGATAGAGAAGTCCTCGGGCAATTCCTAGAACAATGTCAAATCGCCTTTTCCATGCCAAAGAGGAGCTTCTGTCGTGATCTGCACACACTCAACTCCATCAAAAACTAATTATGTTGTTAGTGTTTAGCCGTGTTTTCTAGCGAAGGAATCAATGGACAGAAACAAAAGCATAAGGAATTGAGTGAAAAAGAACACGTTAAGATCTAGTGGTTCTGACCAAAGATGAAATAATCCAAGCTTTTGTTTGGCATAAATTCATAAATCAACATTCTTTCATCTCCCTCAATGCAGCAGCCAACAAGTCCAACAAGATTCCGGTGCTGAAGTCTGGCGATTAGAAGGACTTCATTCATAAACTCATCAGGACCTTGTCCCGAATATTTTGACAGCCTCTTTACTGCTACTTCTTGTCCTGTGGAAAGACTTCCCTGCATGTATGTTGCTTAGTGTGGGCCACTATAGTTATTTGAATTCGCAGATTTATAACTCGTTACCTTGTAGACTGAACCGAAGCCGCCCGCTCCTAGCTTGTTTGTTTGAGAGAAGTGGTTGGTAGCAACATCAATAGTAGCAAAATCATATAATGGCAAATCAATGTCATCCATCCCACTTGGCAAGCCTACAAGAGATGTAAATTAGTTTCTCAAACCATACCGTAACCTCCACAAGAAAAAAAAAACAATCCGGAATTTGACCACATGAAGTAAGATAAAGGTATTTAGCTAACCTCGGCTTTTCATTCTTCTTTTCCAGAATATGCTCAATGCGGTGCCCACAATAAGCAATCCCGATATGGCTGAAGCCACAATGATAGTCACCAGTTTTTTGGATAGATTGCGTCTTGAATCTGGCATACAAGAAGAAGTTAAGTAACTAATTTGAGAAAGAGAGTTCGTTTATAAGCTGATGAATCCATCTCCATTAAAGAAACTTGGAGATGAGGAATAAATAGTAAAGGACTGAACAGTAGTTCTGTCTAACGTTGACAAAGGACGCATTGATGTAATGAAAGATTGGGAAAAAGAAGAAAAAAGCAATTGCTAAATCAACTAGCCAATGCAGATAACGATATTAGTATTTACCTAATTCAGAAGCAGGTAGCCGTAGGAAGAGATACTGGTCATAACCAGCAATGTCAAAATCCCTAATATCAATGAGATTGCCAAACCACATCAAGCAGCCTGCTCCTCTAATGTCTGAATTAGCATAAGCTATGCAAGAGCAATTCTTTAGACAGTCAACCTTGCACTCCTCAAGGCTCATATTCTTGAATAGCTGGAAATCTACCAGGTCAGGTAATTTCACCTTCGTAAGTTTCACAAAACCCTCGCCACGAGAACAGTTCAATGGAACTTTCCTTATGCACCCCCCCGCTGAAATGAGCACGTTCCATTCTTCTTGCATCTTGGGCATAAAACCCTGCAAGCAGAGGCATCTTGGGCTTTGGTTAGCTCGACATACGCCATTAGAGCCACAGAGTCCATAGTTGTCACAAGCGTCGTAAGGGGTCGATTCTATCAGATCCCACTTCGTGCTTCCACTCTTCAGTAGAAAAGTCTGCGCAACACCATCGGGGCTTAATGTTTCTCTGATAGTGATATCGTCCTTGAAGGTTTCAAATGCAAAATAGGCATCTGTTCCGTTGTAAACAGAGATGGGTTTACCAACGGGCGTCGAAATCTTGGACGTATCGATGAATCCAACTCCATTCCATAGCTCACTTCGATAAACTTTGACGGAACCATTTCTGACAATTTCTAGTTGAGGTAAACCATTGATTTTGTATCTGAATGTGTAGTCTCCGGGGGAAGGATCGTTTGTGCTTCTCCAAGAAGTCAGATGACGTTCCAAACCGGTTCTAAAGTTCCATCCCACTGTCATACCGACCAAAACCGTGTCTGATGGGTAATCAAAGCTTTGCCATGAGTAGTCTTCGTAATCTAAACTGTTGCGTTCCCTAAGAACAAGGTTACCAGAATCTAGGAGCTGCACAACTGGGTTGTTGAGAACCTTGGTCGAATTCGTTGACCAAATGACGCTCTTTGATCGGTTCAGAAGAACAAGTTCACCTTTATTTCCTATTTCCAGAGTACCATTTGAATCTGTGAGTGGATTATTTCTGTTAGCAACCCAAACAACCGTTTCAGGACTCACCACGAGCCATATCCCTAGGAAACTGTTCTTTGAGCTTCCGGCTGAGAAGAAACCGAGCTCAAACTTTCGGCTCGGAGAAACTAATGTCTCTCCATGTCTAATAGATTGAGCTGAACTCAAGGTGTCAGCTGCACTTGACAGGCGCAACAGTGACAGAACGACGATGGAAGTGCCGAAGAAGCTAAAGATAGGATGATCAGCCATTGCAGACCCTTCTGTTTGATCGACGAGATGAAGTAAATAACTAGATAAAGATTCAAACTTTTCAGAATAGCGTAACAGGAAGAGATATGGAAGACATATACCTTTGTTTGGTGAAGTGCAAGTTGTTGGGGTTTTGGATTGGGATGAACTGGGTCAAGCAGGAAGACCTGTCGCGCAAATGTTCGTGGATCGGTCTCCAACCACATAAATTCTATGAATATCAACTACTTTTTTTTTTTCGCCCAAAAAAACTACCTTTTTTCCGTTGATGAATAATAATTGCTTTCTATTGTTTAAATTTAGTGGGCATCCCAAAAGCATAAGCTAATTTAAGAACCTTTATAATTTTCAATGTACTTTTTCTTCTCATCTCATGTGTAAAAGTTATGTTAAAAAATACATTCAAATAAAATATGGGTGGCGATTATTTTAATCAACCGAAAAAACCAACCGAAAATACGGGAGATAATGTTAAATTATACCTGCTTTTTTGTCACGCCCGAACCCTACGGACGTGCAACATCCCACTATGATTGTCACGATGCGACATCCTAGGACTCGTCATCGACCCTTCATTTTATCTTTTAATTACGCATGCGGAAGTGATAACAATAATCACTCGAACAACTACAATAAATAAGGATAGACAGGAAAATGATTCCCAATAGTTAAACAATAACATCATTTTTAATATTTACTTGATTAAACCCTGAGAATATTTTTATAAGCCCACTTCAGGCATCATCACAATAGCCAACAAAAAGATACCAAACTGGGGCCAATTTACTTTACCAACAGGTTAATCCCAAAAAGCCAACTTCTAGACACCCAAACACCCCGAATCATATTAGGTGCATCAACATGCTAAGGGCTTGAAAAATATTAACAACAACAAATGAGACGAAAGTCTCAATAAGTTAACGGCCTAAGCCAACTCACCTGGGGGTCCCTAATCATGCGACCACACACTGGACACTAGTCATTAATCAATCACAGGCATCTTTACCTCGCTTTGGCACACGTGTCATGCACAACATTAGTCAACAATGTCATAACAATGCACGCAACACAACACGTACTTGGAACACATAAAGAGATTTCCCATGCATCATGCGTCCATACTCGCGCGTCTCAATTATAAGATAAAACCACTTGGGCATGTCTCATATCATGTTTAACAATATTCATCCCATAATCAATCATTATGCAACATGTGTGTTTCATTTCTTAATTTCTCATGATCTCTCAGGTTCACTGCAACATCAAGCGATACACAACGAGATGACAGTCTTCCGGGATGACCAGGCATCCGATGAATCGAGCGCAATCTACAGCAGATCTCGACAAATTAGGCATCCGATAAATTGAGCGCGATCTACAACAGATCTCGACAAATCAGGCATCTAATAAATTGAGCGCGATCTATAGTAGACCTCGACAAATCATGCATCTAATGAATCGGGCGCGATTTACAGCAGACCCCGATAAATCAGACATTTGATAAATCAGGCGCGATCTACAGCAGTCCTTGATAATCAGGCATTCGACAAATCAGGCGCGATCTACAACAGTCCCCAATAAGTCAGGCATCTGACAAATTAAGCGCAATCTACAGCAGTCCTCGATAAGCCAAGCATCATCAAACAGTATCCAGCAAAACGGTTCCAACATGTGACCACACGAGCACTCGAACATTCAAGCTAATTCTTATCTTTTCATTTAGTTAATGCATGCATGAGTTGTGCTTACATCAATGCCACGAAATAATGTCAAGTGGTCATATATGCAAATGGTCAATCAACTTTGTGAACCTCATTTCAAAACATCATTTTTATCCTCAAGGCATTAAATTCATTTAGCTACTCCAACTAATCAACACGGCCATTCGTAGAATAAGCATCATAACTCAAGCATATAAACCACAATGTAACATTAGAATTTGTCCGAGAATATTCATATTTAATTTCGAAAATTAATTATTTAATACTAAAATATTAATATTTAAATCCGAAATTTATTTACTTAACAATAAAATATACTTAATTCCAAAAATAATCATCCAAATCATTTAGCGAAATATGCTAATTTATACGATAAAATCCAACTATGGACTCACCATCCAAACATATAAGATCACAATTTAGCATTAGAATCATTTGAAAATACTAATATTTAATTCTCGGAAATTATTATTTTATTATTATTTTCTTTTAAAATAATAAAATATTATTATTTAATTCCGAAAATTATTTTTTTAATTAAATAATAAAATAATTGATATCTTATCATCAAATAACAATAACTTATCACAAACATGATAATAACATATCATGCAAATAATCATAACTTATCGAACAATTATCGATAATTTATCAATCAATTCCCGATAACTTATTGCTAATTTCACCGATAACCTATCATCCAATTCTCAATAACCAATCTCCACATCCAAAGATAACTTATTATTCGAACGATAACCTATCGCCAAAGGTTATCTAATAATCTAATAATAACTTATACACTAAACTTACTTAAATAATCATTAACTTAATCTAAACTTAAATTAAACTACCTTAAGCAAGTTTAATATCCTAAACATGTGATTAGAGGTTAACTTACTCGTTTAGCGACGGTGTTAACACAAGAACGACGGCGACGATGCTCGCTCGCTCGTGGTGGCTCTAGTTTTGCATTATGAGCGACTAACGGCGGCAATCAGGGCGTGGCGAAGGAGCGGCTGCTGTGATGGCTGGTCGGGCCTGCTTGGGAGCTGATCCGGGTGCGAAATGGTGTCTGGTAGTGTCGGCTAGGTGGCTGGACAGCAACGGACCAGCAGCTGCAACGGCAGGGACGAACGGCGGTGGACGGCACGACGGAGGAGCAGCTGTAGGTGGTTGTTCGGGGCTGCTCGGGTCGACTCGGGGGCTAAATTAAGGACGTAATGGCAGCTGGTGGTGGTGGTTTGGGGTGCCGGACAATGGCGGCAAGCGGCGGAGGCCGACGGAGGGCAAGACCGGCGAGAGGTGCACTCGCCTTGGCTGGAAAGCAGGCCGGCGACGGGAGGTTCCGAGGGGCCAGGGGCGGTGCTACACGGTCTGAGATGGAGTTGGGATGGCAGTGGCTGGACGGCGGAGAGGAGCGACGAACGGCAGTGGCTGGTCAGATGAGGATAGGCCGGCGGTGAGCAGCAAAAATGGAGGAGCCGAGCGGAAAGGAGAAAGAACGAAGAAGAAGAAAGAAAAGAAGAAGCAGAAGAAGAAGCGGGGGAAATGATGAGGAGTTGGTGGGAGTGGGTGAGGGAGTCAGAGGCGCGGGAGAGGTCAGCGAAGAAGGGGGAATTAGCGGGGGACGGAAGAGAGAGAGAGAGAGAGGAGATGGTGGGAGTGGGTGGGGTGATCTGCCGAAGGGGAAAAGTGGGGGAGAGGAGAGAAAGTTAATGATTGTCCCCCACACAAAAATCTTCCACCAAAATCGCCCCCCTTTTTGTTCAATTTCCTATATTTTGTCGCCCAACTTACCATTATAAAAATCATCAAATCGGATTGAATTTTTAGGATATTATATTTTTTTTCGTTGAAAAGACAATATTGTCTTGACCTCCTTGTCAATATTCTTCTTTCTTTAATTTAGAATTTAAAGAACAAATAATTGCAAAATTATAGATATATGTTGGTTGGTGCATGATTTGATAAGAGCGCTAATGATAACTATTCTATTTCAGAAATCAATTCTATGAATAAATTTCCGAACAAAAATACGTATTTGACAATGACACAATTTTTGTTCTCGAAATAAAAAATTTGTTTAATAATGACATAAAATTTCTCTCTATTGGGCAACCGGCGAGTGGACGACAACGGGCGACGGGAGGCGGTGGCGGACAGAATTGAAGTTAGTGCGGAGGACAGCAATAGAAGGTGGCCGGCATCAAGTAGCGGCGAGAGGCGGATGACAATTGACGACAGGAGGCGGGAGGAGGGTGGCGATAGGACGTAGCGGACAGCAAGTAGGTGGGGGTGGGCGGTTTATTTCTCATTTTTGTTTTAGAAATAGAAAAGCATAAAACTTTTACTTCTCATTTCTATTGTAAACTTATTTTTGAAATCAAAATTTGTTTAAAAAATAGAAAAATGAAATTACTTTACTAAACAAATTTCTGTTCCAAATCTGTTATCAGGAATATAAATATAGAAAAACAAAAAAATATAATAATTATCATTCATAGCCCAAAAGTTTCCACTTGACCTGTGGTTGGGAGTATGAAAAGTCAAAGGGAAGAGAAAAAGAAAATTGCTCAAAAATATCTTTGACAGCTTTGCTTCATTCATACTACCACGTAATAAAAAAAATATAATTCGATGATTATGGACACATAAGAAGGTAAAGGACAAAGGAGTGATCACAGTCAACCCACTCTTTCTTTTTAATCTGCCATATCTCTAATTTTCCCCTCTCTCTCTCTCGGACTAACCGACTCTTCTTCGCTACCTTTCTCTTAGGCCATCTATAAAGGGGCGAAACTTTATCTGAGTAGGAGTTGCGGAAGTCAATCTATATAAGGGCGAATATCAAGTTAGGGTTGTTGCACGCATCACATCGAATACCTATTTTGCGTGATTTGCGACGACGGAGGATTACCTTTAGGCCACATGTATCCACAGTGATTTTCTACATGGAGGAAAATGGATACAGTTGGATCGTGCAACATGATAGATGTTTCTTGCTATTTGGCTGCTGTAGCAATCGCCTAAAGATTGATAGTCACACGCTAAAGGAAGCCGATTTTCTCTTCGTGCCGTAGCAATCGCCTAATGGTCGATAGTCACACGCTAAAGGAAGCCGATTTTCTCTTCGTGCCAAGCAAAAAAGAGGACGGGTTCCAAGTCAACCTAGGGCTGCGGGGATTATTTGGTCGTTTCTATCTGATTCGGGCAGGAAGTCGCCGTCGTTCGTTTCCGAGCTCCTTCTAGTGATTTGACTTAAAAAGAGGAAGGAGCCGAGAAGGCAACCGACATGTCCCACGCTTGACCTTTGCATGCACGGCGAAGAAGAAACATCGACTTTTTCCATGTCATTGTTGATCGCCCCCTCTATCCGCTCGACATTTCTACCCTAACTTCTACCGATGTGCACATCGCTCTCTTTGTATCTCAACGCGCGCTACAAAGCTAAAAGGAAGAAGGAAAATAATAAAAAAGAAGCGGCTGCAAGGTTTTTCTTCCCCCTTCTTCAAGAGTCCAGGAAAAAGTCATGGCAAAAAATTTCGTTATTCAACTCTTCTGTCCTTTGCACTCGGGAAAGCCGGTCTGCATTCTGCAGAGACATCCCCGGCGGCGTTTCTATCGACCTTCGGGCAATGTCACCGTAACAATATTGTGGGCATTGGGTTCTTCCCTAACTAAATATGTGATGTCTCAGGTGGCAGTGCGCGGGGAGGAGGGATGGTGCTGTGTCCACATCTCGGTCCTCGGACATGCGCAGGGAAGGGAGAGAGAAGAGCATCTCTTGTCTCACATCCACTACAAAAAAACGCTTTTTTTCCGACAAAATTACCAACGAAAAATTCTGAAAAATTCGTTGGAAAGGGAATTTCCAATGAAAAAAATTTCGTTGGTAATTCGTCATTGGAAAATTTTCCAACGAAAAATTTCAATTTCCGTTGGAAATTTGCAATAATTTTTTTTTCCTTGAAAAATTCATTAAAAAATTCGTGGCTAAATTCGTTGGAAACGAATTTTTTTTCCGACGATTTCTTTTCGTTGGAAATTATATTTTTTTTTAGTCGAAAAATCGTGAAATGTTTTTTTCCATTGAAAATATTTTTTTTTGGTCCAATTTTTTTTTATCGAAAAATAGCCCTCGCTGGCGAGCTCGAGCTCACCCAGCTCGCCGCCGACGAGGGCGGAGCTCGCCGCCGGCGAGGGCGGAGCTCGAGCTCGCCCAGATCTGGGCGAGCTCGGGCCTCGCCGGCGAGGGCGGAGCTCGAGCTCGCCGGCCATGGCGAGCTCGGCCCTCGCCATGGCCGGCGACGCTGTTGCGCCAACAAGAAGATGAAGAAGAAGCAGCAGCAACAGTAGCAGCAGGGGCGGGAGCAGGCTTCGAGGCCGCCGCCCGTCAAGTCCGTCGTCGTCTCGCCGGCAACGAGGCTTGGTGGCATCGGGGGCGTCGAAGGCTTGGTGTCCATGGCGGCGGAGCCGGTGCCGGAGGAGGAGGGGGGCGGTGGGGGAGTAGGTGGAGGGGGAGACGGAGGGAGAAGTGAAGGCGAAGGAGAGAGAGAGAGAGAGAGAGAGTGAGAGAGAGTGTGGGGAAATTGAGAGTGTGTGTGGAAACTGTGTGTGTGGGGAAATTGTATATGTTTTTCTCAAATTAGTTGAAAAATTTGTTGGAAATTTCCAACGAATTTTCAAACGAAAATTGTACATATTAAAATAATATTTCAAAAATTTGAAATTCGTTGGAAAATTCGTTGGAAATTTCCAACGAATTTTCCAACGAAAATTGTACATATTAAAATAATATTTCGAAAATTTGAAATTCGTTGGAAAATTCATTGGAAATTTCCAACAAATTTTCCAACAAATATAAAAAATGTCGAATAGTACCAGGTTTTTTTTAAATTCGTTGGAAAATTCGTTGGAAATTTCCAACAAAAAAAATTCGTTGGAAATTTCCAACCAATTTTCCAACGAAAATTGTACACACTAAAATAATTACCCGGAAAATTTAAATTCGTTGGAAAATTTGTTGGAAATTTCCAACGAATTTTTTTTCGTTGGAAATTTCCAACGAATTTTCCAACAAAAATTGTACATATTAAAATAATTTTCCGGAAAATTGAAATTCGTTGGAATTTTTGTTGGAAATTTCCAACGAAAAAAAATTCGTTGGAAATTTCCAACAAATTTTCCAAGGAATTTCAAAAAATGCTGAACAATATCGGGTTTTTTTTTAATTCGTTGGAAATTTCCAACGAATTTTCCAATGAAAATTGTACACCCTAAAATAATTGCCCAAAAATTGAAATTCGTGGGAAAATTCGTTGGAAATTTCCAACGAATTTTTTTTTGTTGGAAATTTCCAACGAATTTTCCCACGAAAATTTTTTCGTTGGAATTTTCCAACGAATTTTCCCACGAAAATTTTTTCGTCGGAAATTTCCAACGAATTTGAATTTTCGTTGGAAAATTTGTTGCAAATTTGCGACGAAAATTTTTCGTTGGAAAATTTTCGTGGCAAAAATCCAGTTTTTTTGTAGTGATCGCTTAGGGGGGAGTCATGAATTAGCTTATAAGGTTCGGTGTTCTCTATTTGTATGTACTTTTTGGGCTTTGCCTAGAGGAACAAAACCATGAGGGCCTAGTGGGGCCCAAAGCGGAAAATATGTATACAATGGTGGACCTGGGGCATTACAAAATATGCATTTGAGCTCTACTCGAACTTCTCTTGATGTAGAAACCGGGCTCTTTTGGCAATGGCAAGGTTGCTCCTTCATTTACCAACATGAAGACGGCAATGGACATCGTCAGCCTATCTTTAGGAAACTTTTGGATGCATATCAAAAAGTGTACGCTCGGGTATAATGAAAGATACACTAAGGCCGAGTAAAAAGTCTTAATACATTAAGGGTGTGTGTAGTTTAGCATTCCCTTAAAAGCCCCTTGGGGAAATACCGAGGCGTTTGGTGATCATTTCTAATGAGCTTTCGACTGAAAGCCGGCATTAAGAAAGCTAAAAGCCTAAGGTTGGTCTAGACCAACTTTGAGCTTTCAGTATTTGCCTAATGCTTAAACTAATTTCTTTCCTAAACTATCATAACTAATTCTTTAATATTCCAAATTTGCCCCTCATGGCTGTTCATCTCCTTTAGATTGAGGGCAGTGTACGAGGGGCTACAACCACCGGCGAGCCAAATCTGGTGTCAGCGGCCGTCACTTGAGGTTGGGCAACCCTAGCAACGGTTGCCTGGGCCGCGCGCCCTCAGACCTCCGTCGCTTGGGTCGCGCGACCTCGACAAGGGCCGCCTGGGGTTGTGCGACCCTCGTCGACTATTGTAGCCCATCAGCAGCTTGGGTGAAAGGTAAGCTTTTTTTTTTTTTAATAAAAAAATCTCAAAACCATTTTAAAATAAGATTTGCCAAACACTACTTTGGTCAAAGTAGCTTCACAAACGATTTTTTACCAAATGCAATTTGCATTTCCTTAAGAGACTTTAAGTTAAAGATATTTGCATTTTCCTAAAAGCTCATTGGGAATGCTAAAATAAACGCATCACAAATGATGTGCCGGATCCTTATTGGAACATCGAGCATTGAATATCGCGTACGTGTACATACTAATAGTATGTTCTTCTTGTTGAGAAAAAAAAAATCTATCCCCCGCCGTTAATGTAATTAGTATAATAGTCCTATCATACAGGATAACAAGCAAAACTTTATCAGAGCAAAAATTGCGAAAGTAAATCTAATATGGGCAAATCAAGTGAGGAACTTCGGCACATCGCATCGATTATGTATTTTGTGCGATTTGCGACAATCAATTGTTACGTTCATGCCACATGTGTCCATAGTGAATTCCTAAATGGGGGATGGATGCAGTTGGATTGTGCAATACGATGGTTTTATTTATATTCTGCTATTGAAGCATCGCATGAGAATCGATAATTACAACTGCTCTGTTTGTTTCATTTATGTGGAAAATGAATAATTTAGAAAAAAAATTTCCTAAAAATAATCACTTATATTATTTCAAAGGAATTTTTTCCGGCAGTTTTTTGTTTTTGGATTTCACATGAGTTTTCGAAACGAATTTTCTAATATACACGAAATTACATGAAAATCGAGCTCTTAAAACAGCTTTCAAGAAAGACCAAATCGAGAGAGCTTACTTATAGACCAACCATGCAATCTCTCACTCCGCCGGTCAACTTCCCCGTTCCGTTGTTCGACGGAAGCGCCACCGCCAGGTTGGGGCAAAAAACCCTAACCAACCTCCACCGTGCGGGCCACCATCTGGCTTCGAACCGAGCCAAGGCGATAAGCCTCACTTGGAAGATCACGGCCCCGCTCGCCCTCTCTGCATTCATGCCACTCACGGCCTAACCGTCCACGTACGAGTCCACGGCCGCGAAACTCGCCTGCACAACCGTCTGGTTCCTCGTCCCCTGATCGAATGGCGGCAGCCGCATCACGCTCAAGGGCTCGGACTCGTAGTAGATGTAGGACTCAATGTCGGTGTAGGATATCCTCATCTTCTTGTTAGGGTTCACGACCCGAAACCGGACGAGCCAGTCCCCGGAGATGTGCTGCGACGAGTAGGAGACGGAGAAGTTGGCGAGCGTCATGGACTTGGCTCGGAACTCGGGGAGGCGGGGCTGGAGGACGAGCCAGACGATGAGGAGCATGACGCCGATGATGGTGCAGAAGGCGATCATCGCCACCAGGAAGTAGCGGAGGAAGGTGGCGCACTGGTCCGGGGCATAGTACTGGTAACTGACGTACTGGGGGCGCGCCGCAGCGTAAGGGTAGGCGGTGTTGGAGTACGCCCCCGGAGGATGGTCATTGGAGTAGGCACTCCGGGGCGGCACGGGGTAGCCGGTGATCGGAGGTCGGGTATTGTCGGCCATGTCGAAGAAAGCTGGAAGGTCTGTCTTCTCTCCTCTTCTCTGGGTTTTGCCCTTTTGTGGCGACGGGACTCCTTCCATGATTTATAGATTTATAGGTTAGAGTTACAGGTCATGTAATCCCATCATTTAATAGACGTCCAAATTAAGTTCAAAAAATGAGATTTTCTTGCCGTTCAAAGAAATGAGAGAAAAATGAGGTGAAGCTGTCATTTCGGTTTCCTGTACATAATGTGCGATTAATGACTTTTCTATTGGTGAATAATGATTTCTATTAAGGAAAATAAATAATTTGGAAAGTGCTGTTTTTCCTAAAAGTGATCATTTGCATTGCTTGAAATTATTTAGTTAGTTGATGAAAAATGTTTTTATTATCGATAACATTTTATATCTAAACGTCGAAAATATCTACCGTTTATTCATTTTCATAAAGGAAATAAAATGATCATTTTTAGGAAAATATTTTTCGAATAATTCATTTTTCGCGAAATAAACACACCCTCATTATCTGGATTTAATGAGCGCTCCATGTACATTTTTTCAAGCAAATAATTTTAAGAAACGATTATTATTTTTAATGCGCTTACTTTCTCGCGCTGAAAATTCCGAAGACATAACATTGAAATGGACTTTTTTTTAAATAGAAAAAATATATAATTTTTTTTTGGTAAGAAATGAGGGCAAAGCCCTAGAGTTACACTATTACTCTCCTAATTAAACTCAATCATGTTTGATCTTTTATCAACAAGGAAGTAAATCTCTCGATAGCTTATATAATGCTAGAGTGTCATTTATATTTGGAGTGAGTGGTTCCAGAATCCGTACAAGTTTTACCTAAAACCTAAAACCTATTTTACATATTTTGGAATTTGGAACCTACCCCATCACAAGTTCCAAGGTCAGTTCCAAGGTCTATTTCGGTTCTAACTGTATTATTAATTGAACAATTATAATGAATCATTACTTTTAATGATCACCACTTGTTATTACGATCCACTTACCACAATTTATATTTTAAACACATGAAGAATATGAAATATGAACAAGTCATAAAATGAAAGCTCAGACTAGTGATTCTAGATTATATTTGCTATGAAACACTGCAGGATCACGCGAAAACATAGATCAAGAAAAAAAATACAAAAAAAGTTGTTTAAGGTTTAAGGTTTCACCTGCCTAGAACTTGGAAACCCGAAACCTACCATTCCCTAATTTTTAAAACTTGGAACCTACATGTTCCCACCGATAAGGTTCCAGGTAACTTAGAACCATGCTCACTTTTAATTTATATCAGATAATTGAAGTATCCAATTTGCTAACCAATATGCAGATAAGTTTCTTTCCCTAGAAGTATATATGATTTTGACCTGTTGAAAATACGCTAACATTTTCCCAATCTGAATAAGGAGAATGTCGCCAAAATTGAGAGAGTGAGTTGATTTATGAAGATGGGAAATAGCCTCCTACAAGTCCATCTCCACAATAAGTTTGCGAATGTCAAATGAGATAGACATTTTGAGACCCAAATATATGCCTTAAAGTTCTGCTTTAAAAGAAGAACACACACCCACAGTTTGGGCGAACCCACAAAGCCAATTGCCCGAATAGATTGAATTTAAGGGACACATAAATTCCCATATGACAACTCAAAAATATTTTTGTCAGTGGTGTTTATTCCTGCTATCGTGTAGTACAATAGTTTTTAGAGAAATAAAAAAACATCATCTTATAATTAGCCATCATTTCGAATATAGTTGACTACAAAATTATGGACACCGCCCATGAAAAAAAAAAGGACACAAAAAAGAGTCAAAAGTCAACCGACTCTTGTTCACTAGCCTTCTCATAAACCATCTCTTTATCCAATTCAAATTGAATTGACTTTAGTCTTTACAATAGATGGAGTTCGAAATGAAAAAAGCAAAGAAATTGGCTCCTGTTTCTTTTGTGGAAAATTAATAATTTGAAAAATATTTTCCTAAAAATGATTGCTTGCATCACTAGAAATAATTAGCCAATGAAAAATATTTTCATTACCAAAAATAATTTATGTTTAAATATTTTCATCAATGATAAAGTATTTTTCATTCATTCATATTTTTAAGCGATACAAACGATCATTTTTAGGAAATTTTTTTCCAAATCTTTTGTTTTCTATGAAGCAAACGGAGCCTCGATGTTCTCTCACTATATACTCCGAGTTTGCATAGTATGTTTCAAAGCATAGACTATGTATGGTTATATTGATGAGAAATGTGCATTCTACGGTATAATTCTTTTCGGAATTAAGGGATAAAAAGTGATTGGTAATTGAAAGTTGAATTTTTTTTTAGTTGGGCTAATCATTCTTTGCTTTGCTCATAAGCCCGACAATTTGAAATAGTGAATGGAGAATTTTTGGGCTGAGCCCATCTTTATATGTCCGAGCTTTTTGAGCATGTGGGCCGAAGATATTGGCCCCGGCCCAAAAATGACTAACAATGCAATGAGTAGACATAAAGAGAAAAAGAATTCACAATGAAAGGTATGCTAAGCCTGGGTAAAAAGTTTTAACACATTAAATGACGTGTCAGATACTTATTGGAACATGCGGCATTGAATATTGGCAGTGTTGGGATGTGCTGTCGGAGGATAGCAGCCGTTGGAGTAGGTTCCCGCCGGCGGCGTGGGGTAGCCAGTGACCGGAGAGGTCTAGAATTATCGAGCATGTTGCGGGAGGCTGGAAGGTTGTTCTTCCCTCTTCTCCAAGGGTCTAGGAAAAAGCCATGGCAAAAAATTTGTCATTCAACTTTACAACATCGTATGCTTCTTCTGTCCTTTGTGCTTGAGAAAGCCGGTCTACATTCTGTAGAGACATTCTCGATGACATTTCTATCGACCTTCAGGCAATGTGACCGTAACCAAGTTGGGTGTGTTGGGTTCTTCCCTAACTAAATATGCATCTGAGCTACCCGAACTTCTCTCGACGAAGAAACCGGGTTCTTTTGGCAGTGGCAAGGTTGCTCCTTCATTTGCCAACATGAAGACGACGCTGGACATTGTCGGCCTATCTTCAGGAAACCTTTGGACGCATAACAAGCCCACTTGTATGCATCTCTCTGCTTGAGACTCCATGAAAGAGGCGGTTAAAGATTCATCAATGAGTTCCATGGCCTTCCCTTCACTCCATAGCAGCCATGCCTAAAAAATTTAAGCTACTCATAATCAACCACTGTCTGTGCTTCAAAAAAGAAAATGTGTCTAGGGGAACATAGAACGAAATGGGATGAGGCTTTAAGAGAAATGGAATGTCTGATCTTGTTTAGCAAAAAAGGAAACGGCGGGTCTTAATAATCCTCTACCACTTACGTGCCCAAGAAGGGTGTGATGATGATCAGGATGCTGGAATCCTCTATTCCTTTTGCTACTTACTGTCTCTAACAAAAGCAACCTAAAGCTAAAAATGTCAGACTTCACGGAGAATTTCCCATCCAATGCATACTTTGGGGACATGTAACCACTGCATCAAGCAAATCGGGCTTCAGTCCCTCTAAATATTGATGGATAGTGCACTGTTCCAATGAATCAAGATGAGAAACTTACTATGTACCCACTATTCTTCTCGTCTCTGCCTCCATGTCATCTCCTCGAAAGATCCTTGCCAGGCCAAAATCTGAAATCTTTGGATTCATTTCAGCATCTAACAAAATATTACTTGTTTTCAGGTCTCTGTGGATCAATTGTAGTTTCGAATCCTGGTGGAGATAGAGAAGTCCTCGGGCAATTCCTAGAACAATGTCAAATCGCCTTTTCCATGCCAAAGAGGAGCTTCTGTCCTGATCTGCGCACACTCAACTCCATCAAAAACTAATTATGTTGTTAGTGTTTAGCCGCGTTTTCTAGCGAAGGAATCAATGGACAGAAATGAAAGCACAAGGAATCGAGTGAAAAGGAACACATTAAGATCTAGTGGTTCTGACCAAAGATGAAATAATCCAAGCTTTTGTTTGGCATAAACTCATAAATCAACATTCTTTCATCTCCCTCAATGCAGCAGCCAACAAGTCCAACAAGATTCCGGTGCTGAAGTCTGGCGATTAGAAAGACTTCATTCATAAACTCATCAGGACCTTGTCCCGAATATTTTGACGACAGCCTCTTTACTGCTACTTCTTGTCCTGTGGAAAGACTTCCCTGCATGTATGTTGCTTAGTGCGGGCCACTATAGTTATTTGAATTCGCAGATTTATAACTCGTTACCTTGTAGACCGAACCGAAGCCACCCGCTCCTAGCTTGTTTGTTTGAGAGAAGTGGTTGGTAGAAACATCAATAGTAGCAAAATCGTATAATGGCAAATCAATGTCATCCATCCCACTTGGCAACCCTACAAGAGATGTAAATTAGTTTCTCAAACCATACCGTAACCTCCACAAGAAAGAAAAAACAATCCGGAATTTGACCACAAGAAGTAAGATAAAGGTATTTAGCTAACCTCGGCTTTTCATTCTTCTTTTCCAGAATATGCTCAATGCGGTGCCCACAATAAGCATTCCCGACATGGCTGAAGCCACAATGATAGTCACCAGTTTTCTGGATAGATTGCGGATTGAATCTGGCATACAAGAAGAAGTTAAGTAACTAATTTGAGAAAGAGAGTTCGTTTACAAGCTGATGAATCTATCTCCATTAGAGAAACTTGGAGATGACAAATAATTAGTACGGGACAGAACTGTAGTTCGGTCTGACATTGACAAAGGACGCATTGATGTAATGAAAGATTGGGAAAAAGAAGAAAAAAGCAATTGCTAAATCAACTAGCTAATGCAGATAACGATATTAGTATTTACCTAATTCAGAAGCAGGTAGCCGTAGGAAGAGATACTGGTCATAACCAGCAATGTCAAAATCCCTAATATCAATGAGATTGCCAAACCACATCAAGCAGCCTGCTCCTCTAATATCTGAATTAGCATAAGCTGTGCAAGAACAATTCTTTAGACACTCAACCTTGCACTCCTCAAGGCTCATATTCTTGAATAGCTGGAAATCTACCAGGTCAGGTAATTTCACCTTCGAAAGTTTCACAAAACCCTCGCCACGAGAACAGTTAAATGGAACTTTCCTTATGCACCCTCCCGCTGAAATGTGCACGTTCCATTCTTCTTGCATCTTGGGCATAAAACCCTGCAAGCAGAGGCATCTTGGGCTTTGGTTAGCTCGACATACGCCATTAGAGCCACAGAGTCCATAGTTGTCACAAGGGTCGTAAGGGGTCGATTCTATCAATTCCCACTTCGTGCTTCCACTCTTCAGTAGAAAAGCCTGCACAACACCATCGGGGCTTAATGTGTCTCTGATAGTGATATCGTCCTTGAAGGTTTCAAATGCAAAATAGGCATCCGTTCCGTTGTAAACAGAGATGGATTTACCAACGGGCATCGAAATCCTGGACGTATCACTGAATCCAACTCCATTCCATAGCTCACTTCGATAAACTCTGACGGAACCATTTTTGACAATTTCTATAGTTGAGGTAAACCATTGATTTTGTATCTGAATGTATAGTCTCCGGGGGAAGGATCGTCTGTGCTTCTCCAAGAAGTCAGATGACGTTCCAAACCGGTTCTAAAGTTCCATCCCACTGTCATACCGACCCAAACCGTGTCTGATGGGTAATCAAAGCTTTGCCATGAGTAGTCTTCGTAATCTAAACTGTTGCGTTCCCTAAGAACAAGGTTACCAGAATCTAGGAGCTGCACAACCGGGTTGTTGAGAACCTTGGTTGAATTCGTTGACCAAATGACGCTCTTTGATCGGTTCAGAAGAATAAGTTCACCTTTATTTCCTATTTCCAGAGTACCATTTGAATCTGTGAGTGGATTATTCCTGTTAGCAACCCAAACAATCGTTTCGGGACTCACCACGAGCCATATCCCTAGGAAACTGTTCTTTGAGCTTCTGCCCGAGAAGAAACCGAGCTCAAACTTTCGGCTCGGAGAAACTAATGTCTCTCCATGTCTAATAGATTGAGCTGAACTCAAGGTGTCGGCTGCACTTGACAGGCGCAGCAGTGACAGAACGACGATGGAAGTGCCGAAGAAGCTAAAGATAGGATGATCAGCCATTGCAGACCCTTCTGTTTGATCTACGAGATGAAGTAAATAACTAGATAAAGATTCAAACTTTTCAGAATAGCGTAACAGGAAGAGATATGGAAGACATATACCTTTGTTTGGTGAAGTGCAAGTTCTTGGGGTTTTGGATTGGATTGAACTGGGTCAAGCCGGAAGACCTGTCGCGCAAATGTTCGTGGATCGGTCTCCAACCATATAAATTCTTTGAATATCAACTACCTTTTTTTTTCGACCAAAAAAAACCACCTTTTTTCCGTTGATGAATAATAATTGCTTTCTATTGTTTGAATTTAGTGGGCATCCCAAAAGCATAAGCTAATTTAAGAACCTTTACAATTTTCAATGTGCTTTTTCTTCTCATCTCCTGTGTAAAAGTTATGTTAAAAAATACATTCAAATAAAATATGTGTGGCGATTATTTTAACCAACCAAAAATCCGGGAGATAATGTCGAATTATACTTGCTTTTTTTTTTCGTTGAAGAGAAAATATTGTCTTGACCTCCTTGTCCATATTCTTCTCTCTTTGATTTAGATGACAAATAATTGTGAAATTATAGATATATGTTGGTTGGTGCATGATCTGATATGAGCGCTAATGACAACCATTTTGTTTTAGAAATCAATTTCATGGATGAGTTTTTGAGCAAAAATGCGCATTTGATAAAGATACAAAATTTATGTTCCCGAAATAAAAATTTTGTTTGATAACAGCACAAAATTTCTCTCTCTCGAGTAGCTGGCGAGTGGATGGCGGCAGATGGTGGGAGGCGGCAACGGACGGCGTTACGGCTAGTGTGGAGGATAGTAGTAGAAGGTGGCCGGCGTCGAGTAGCGGCGAGAGGCGGATGATGATTGGCGGCGGGAGGAGGGCGGTGACTGCGGGAGGAGGATAACGGCAAGAGACGGCGACCGATGGCAGGAGGCGGGCGGCGGCTGGTTAGAGGCAGCGGACAATAGGTGGTTGGTGGTGGATGGTGGGCAGTGGGTGGGCAACCGGCTAATAGTGAGGACGAGCAATGAGAAGAATTTTTATTTTTCGCTTTTGTTCCAAAAATAGAAAAGCAGAAAACTTTTACTTCTCATTTCTATTTCAAACCTATTTTTGAAATCAAAATTTGTTCCAGAAATAGAAAAATAAAATTGCTTTACCAAACAGATTTCTATTCTAAACCTGTTCCTAAGAACAGAAATATAGAAAAACAAAGAAACATAATAGTTATCATTCATAGTCTATGATATTTCACTTGGCCTGTGGTTGGGAGTATGAAAAGTCAAAGCGAAGAGAAAAAGAAAATTGCCAAAAAATATCTTTGACAGCTTTGTTTCATTCATGCTTCCACGTAATAAAAAAAATATAATTCGATGATTATGGACACATAAGAAGGTAAAGGACAAAGGAGTGATCAAAGTTAACCCACTCTTTCTTTTTAATCTGTCATATCTCTAATTTTCCCCACTCTCTCGGACTAACTGACTTTTCTTCACTACCCTTCTCTTAGGCCATCTGTAAAGCGGCGAAACTTTATCTGAATAAGAGTTGCGGAAGTCAATCTATATAAGGGCGAATATCAAGTTAGGGTCGTTGCACGCATCACATCGAATACCTATTTTGCGCGATTTGCGACGACAGAGGATTACCTTTAGGCCACATGTATCCACAGTGATTTTCTACATGGAGGAAAACGGATGCAGTTGGATCGTGCAACATGATAGATGTTTCTTGCTATTTGGCTGCTGTAGCAATCACCTAATGTTCTATAGTCACACGCTAAAGGAAGCCGATTTTCTCTTTGTAGCCGTAGCAATCGCCTAATGGTCGATAGGCACACGCTAAAGGAAGCCGATTTTCTCTTCGTGCCAAGCAAAAAACAGGACGGGTTCCAAGTCAACCTAAGGCTGTGGGGATTATTTGGTTGTTTCTATCTGATTCGGGCAGGAAGTCGTTGTCGTTCGTTTCCGAGCTCTTTCTAGTGATTTGACTTAAAAAGAGGAAGGAGCCGAGAACGCAACCTACATGTCCCACGCTTGACCTTTGCATGCACGGCGAAGAAGAAACATCGACTTTTTCCATGTCATTGTCGATCGCCCTATCTATCCGCTCGACATTTCTACCCTAACTTCTCCCGATGTGCACATCGCTCTCTTTCTATCTCAACGCGCGCTACAAAGCCAAGAGGAAGAAGGAAAACAAATAAAAAGAAGCGCCGCAAGGTTTTTCTTCCCTCTTCTTCAAGAGTCTAGGAAAAAGCCATGGCAAAAATTCGTTATTCAACTCTTCCGTCCTGTGGACTCGAGAAAGCCGGTCCGCATTCTGCAGAGACATCCTCAGCGGCATTTCTATCCTAGGTAGCACCGACACGCGACACGCGACACGCGACACGACATGACACGACACGCGACACGTTATTTCTCAAAAATACAGAATTCCGACACGTTGCGACACGTTATATATAAAAAAATTATTTTTATATATACATGATAAATTATCATTTTTAAATTTGATTCAATTAAGTAAATAAATAATAATAATAACCTAGAATGAATTTACCCTAAAATAATTATACACATAAATTTTCAAAAAATAATTATGTATAAATATATATTAGTTAAGAAACTAAAAGTAGATAATCAAATTTTAAAAAAACGAAAATGCAAGATCAAAAATAAAAAAAAGCAGCCTATTTGATCAAAAAAAGAAGTCCAGCCCATTTCACTTTGTCAAAACCTAGTAACGTCTTCTTCGTATCCCTCCCCTCCCTCCGCCTCCTCCTCTCTCCAGCTTCCTCCTCCGCAGTCCGCACGACGTAGGCTCCTCCCAGTTCCCCCATCCGCTTGAGACCCCACTCCCCGCTGACCAGTCCCCTCTCTCTCTCTCTCTCTCTTTTCTTTTCTTTTCTTTTTTCTTCCATTTTCTTTCTTCCTTCTCCCTCCTTCTCCTCCCCCGACGCCACAGCTTCTGGCTTCTGGCTTCTTCTTCTTCCTCCGCCCGACCGTCGCCCGCAACTCGCCAGCCCACGCGCCGTCTGTCCCGCCGCCCGCCCGTCGCCGCCTTGAGCCCAGCTCGCAGGCTCGCAGCCGCAGCTCGCCGGGCCGAGCTCACCCCTACCCAGCTCGCTCGACCGCCTCGCCGTCCGCCTTGCACCACCGCGAGCCCCGCCGTCGCCTTCGTTGTCGCCGCCCAATAGCAGCTCGCCGCCGCGAGCCTCGCCAAGCTGCTCGTCGCTGCGAGCTCAACTCGCGGCTCGCCTGGTAGCTCGCCAGACCGAGCTCGTCCGTCCCGCGCCGCTCGCCGCGCCCGACTCGCGTGTCACCGGCGTGTCCGGCGTGTTGACCGCGTGTCGGATCTCCGACACGCGTTGACCGCGTGTCCGAGCGTGTCCGACGCGTGTCCGAGCGTGTCGGAGCGTGTCGGACACGCGACACGTGTCGGACACGTGTTGAGAAGCAAAAAATGCGTGTCCGTGCTTCCTAGTTTCTATCGTCCTTAGGGCAATGTCTCCGTAAGAATATTGTGGGCATTGGGTTCTTCCCTAACTAAATATGTGATGTCTCAGGCGGTGGTGCACGGGGAGGAGGGATGGTGGTGCATCCGTGTCTCGGTCCTCGGATGTGCGTCGGGAAGGAAGAGAGAAGAGCATTTTTTGTCCCACATCGCTTAGGGGGGAGTCATGGATTGGCTTATAAGGTTCGGTGTTCTCTATTTATATACACTTTTTGGGCTTTGCCCAGAGGAACAAAATAGCGAGGGCCTAGTGGGGCCCAAAGAGGAAAATATGTATACAATGGTGGACCCGGGGCATTACAAAATATGCATCTGAGCTACTCGAACTTCTCTTGACGTAGAAACCGAGCTCTTTTGGCGATGGCAAGGTTGCTCCTTCATTTGCCAACATGAAGACGACACTAGACATCATCGGTCTATATTTCGGAAACTTTTGGATGCATAGCAAGCCCACCTGAATGCATCTCTCTACTTGAGACTCCACGAAAGAGGCACATACAGATTCATCAATGAGTTCCATGGCCTTCCCTTCCCTCCATAGTAGCCATGTCTAAAAAATTTAAACTACTCATGATCAACCGCTATCCATGCATCGAAAAAGAAAACGTGTCTAGGGGAACATAGAAGAAATGGGATCGGATTTTAAGAGAAACGGAATATTTGATCTTGTTTAGCGAAAAAGGAAATGGCGGGTCTTAGTAATTCTCTACCACTTACATGCCCAAGAAGGGTGTGATGATGATCAAGATGCTGGAATCCTCTATTCCTTTTGCTACTTACCGTCCCTAGCATAAGAACCCTAAAGCTAAAAACATCGGACTTTACGGAGAATTTTCCATCAAAGGCATACTCTGGGGACATGTAACCGCTGCATCAAGCAAATCGGGCTTCAGTCCCTCCAAATACCGATGTATAGTGCATTGTTCCCATGAATCAAGATGAGAAACTTATGTGCCAACCATTCTTCTTGTCTCTGCCTCCGTGTCATCTCCTCAAAAGATCCTTGCCAAGCCAAAATCTTAAATCTTTGGATTCATGTTAGCATCTAACAAAATATTACTTGTTTTCAGGTCTCTGTGGATCACTTGTAGTTTTGAATCCTGGTGGAGATAGAGAAGTCCTTGAGCAATTTCTAAAACAATTTCAAACTGACTTTTCCATGCCAAAGAGGAGCTTCTGTCATGATCTACACACACTCAACCCCATCAACAACTAATTAAATTGTTAGCATTTAGCTGTGTATTCTAGCGAAGAAATCAACAGACAAAAGCGTAAGGAATCGAGTGAAAAGGAACTCAGAAAGATCAAGTGGTTCTGACCAAAGATGAAGTAATCCAAGCTTTTATTTGGCATATATTCATAAATGAGAAAAAATAAATGAGGTGAAGCTGTTATTTTGGTTTGTTGTTTTTTGTACATAATTGATGGGCGATTAATGGACTTTTCTATTGATGAATAATAATTTCTATCGACGCGAACGAATGATTCAAAAAATATTTTTCTTAAAAATTATCGCTAGATTTCGCTTGAAATAATTTAGTCGTCGGAAGATGTTTCTATTAGTAATGACAATTTACGTTTCGATCTTTTGGTAGACGATGAAAATATTTTTCGTTCATTCATTTTTATAAGCGAAACAAAACGATTATTTTTTGGAAAACATTTTCTAAATGATTTATTTTTCCACAAGACGAACATGTCCTAATTAATTATTTGGATTTAATCAGTGCTCCAAGTGCATTTTTTTAAGCAACTAATTTAAAGAAATAATTACAAATTTCATTGTGCTTCCTTTCTCGTGCTGAAATGTGGAACACATGACATTGAAATGGACCTATTTTTTTCTTTGAAGATGAAATATTATCTTGACCCACTTGTCAATATTTTTCTTTCTTTACTTTAGAATTTAAGAGACATAGATTGCCAAATAACGGCTCGAAAATGTTTTTGTCAACCGTGTTCATTTTTGCTGTCACGTAGTACAATAGTTTTTAAGAGAAATATAAAAGAAAAACATTATCCGATAATGAGCCATCATTTCAAATATAGTCGACTGTAAAATTATGGACTCGAAGAAGTAGTCAAAAGTCAACTGACGCATGTTCAATGGCTTTCTCACGAGCAGTCTCTTTGTACCGTTCGAATTGAATTGAATTTAAAAATAAACATTTATATTGCTCGAAATAATTAATAAATTAAAAATATTTTTATTATCAATAATAATTTATATTTAAACATTTTGGATGACAATAAAAGTATTTATTTATTTATTTATTTTTGTAAATAATATAAGTGATTATTTTTAAGAAAATATTTTTTGAATCATTTATTTTTTGCGAAACAAATGGAACCTCATTGTCTTGTTATGTACTCTGAGTTCACATAGTCTATTTGGAAGCATGGACAATGAATAATTGGATTGATGAGAAATGTATATTCTATGGTATATTCTTTTCGGAATTAAGGGAGAGAAAGTGCACGGTTATTGAAAGTTGAATTTTTTTGAGTTGGACTAATTATTCATCGCTTTGATCATAAGCCCAACAATTTGAAATAGCGAACGGAGAAGTGTCCGAGCTTTTAGAGCATGTGGGCCAATGCTATTGGCCCTGGCCCTGGCCCAAATAATGACTAACAGTACCGTGAACAGAAAATAAAGAGAAAAAGAATTCACAAGGTGGCCCCCTACAAAAATATATCGTGTTGATATTAATTCGTTCATATACCTTTCAATTATACTAATTTAATTATAAAATTTTTTACATCTGTACCAATTGAGTCCATCCGATCAATTTAGGCAAAAAATTATCGAAGTAAATAATTTTTTTATAGATTTTTTTTTAATTTTTTTATAAAATATTTCCAAAATTTTTTTCCTTTTCTTCCTCTTTGGCCTGTAGCTGGTGCTCGGCCAGGGCCAGTAATCGGCCACAGGAAAGGGTCATCCTCGCGGCCTCTTGAGAAAACTC
The DNA here is from genome assembly GCA_031216285.1 of Syzygium syzygioides. Classification (NCBI taxonomy): domain Eukaryota; kingdom Viridiplantae; phylum Streptophyta; class Magnoliopsida; order Myrtales; family Myrtaceae; genus Syzygium; species Syzygium syzygioides. The sequence goes on along the minus strand of CM062251.1, from coordinate 7,580,320 downwards.
TTGCCCACCTTCGCTAGAGGTCGCGAGGGTGGCCCTCATTAGATTTGGCAAGGATCAAGCCTTTGCCAGATCCGACGAAGGCTGCCCTCGCTTATGGCAGGTTGCTGGCCATGGTAGAACATTGGCCACAGGCCAAAGAGGAAGAAGAGGAAAAAAAAAAGGAAAGAAAGAGGGAAATTTATTAAAAAAAGTCATAAAAAATTATTCACGTTAGTGCCAGGCATGCCACATAGGACGATTATTGTTCGCTTCAGCAATGTCCAGTGTAAATTGGTCAGATTGGCTAAATTGATATCAATATGAAAATGTTTAGGATTAAATTGGTCCAATCGAAATGTTTAAAACTGAATTGATACAAATGCAATAGATTTAAGACTTTTTTTTTATACTTTTCCCTAAAATATATATGTGTGTGCGGAAAAGTATAAAAAAAGTGTACGCTCAGGTACAATGAAAGATACGCTAAGGCTGAGTAAAAAGTCTTAATACATTAAGGGTACTGAGGCATTTGGTGATCATTTCTAATGAGCTTTTAGTCGAAAGCCAACATTGAGAAAGTTGAAAGCCTAAGGCTGGTCTAGACTAGCTTTGAGCTTTCAGTATTTGGCTAATGCTGAAACCAATTTTTTTCCCAAACTACCATAACTAATTCTTTAATATTCCAAATTTGCCCCTCGTGACTATTCATCTTCTTTAGATTGAGGGAGTGTGTGAGGGGCTACAACCACCGGCGAGCCAGATCTGGCGTCGGCCACCGTCACTTGAGGTCGAGCGACCCTGGCAACGACAGCCTGGGCCGCGCGACCTCAAGCCTCCGTCGCTTGGGTCGCGCGACCTCGACAAGGGCCGCTTGGGGTCGTGCAACCCTTGTCGGCGGTCGTAGCCCATCGCCAATTTGGGTGAAAGGTAAGCTTTTTTTTTTAATAAAAAAAATCTCAAAACCCTTTGCAAAATAAGATTTTCCAAACACTACTTTGGTCAAAGTAGCTTCACAAAGGATTTTTTATCAAACGCAATTTGCATTTCCTTAAGAGACTTTAAGTTAAAGATATTTGCATTTCCCTAAAGCTCCTTGGGAATGCTAAAATAAACGCATCATAAATGATGTGCCGGATCCTTATTGGAACATCGAGCATTGAATATCGCGTTCGTGTACATACTAATAGTATGTTCTTCTTGTTGAGAAAAAAAAATCTATCCCCCACCGTTGATGTAATTAGTATAATAGTCCTATCATACGGGATAACAAGCAAAACTTTATCAGAGCAAAAGTTGCGATAGTAAATCTAATAGGGGCAAAATCAAGTGAGGAACTTCGGCACATCACATCGATTATGTATTTTGTGCGATTTGCGACAATCAATTGTTACGTTCATGCCACATGTGTCCATAGTGAATTCCTTACACGGGAGATGGATGCAATTGGATCGTGCAACACGATCATTTTATTTATATTCGGCTGTTGAAGCATCGCCTGAGAATCGATAATTACAACTGCTCTATTTGTTTCATTTATGCGGAAAATGAATAATTCAGAATTTTTTTTTAAAAAATAATCACTTGTATCATTTTAAAGGAATTTTTTCCGGCAGTTTTTTGTTTTTGGATTTCACATGAGTTTTCGAAACGAATTTTCTAATATACACGAAATTACATGAAAATCGAGCTCTTAAAACAGCTTTCAAGAAAGACCAAATCGAGAGAGCTTACTCATAGACCAACCATGCAATCTCTCACTCCGCCGGTCAACTTCCCCGTTCCGTTGTTCGACGGAAGCGCCACCGCCAGGTTGGGGCAAAAAACCCTAACCAACCTCCACCGTGCGGGCCACCATCCAGCTTCGAACCGAGCCAAGGCGATAAGCCTCACTTGGAAGATCACGGCCCCGCTCGCTCTCTCCGCATTCATGCCCCTCACAGCCCAACCGTCCACGTACGAGTCCACGGCCGCGAAACTCGCCTGCACAACCGTCTGGTTCCTCGTCCCCTGATCGAATGGCGGCAGCCGCATCACGCTCAAGGGCTCGGACTCGTAGTAGACGTAGGACTCGATGTCAGTGTAGGATATCCCCATCTTCTTGTTAGGGTTCGTGACCCAGAACCGGACGAGCCAGTCCCCGGAGACGTGCTGCAACGAGTAGGAGACGGAGAAGTTGGTGAGCGTCACGGACTCGGCTCGGAACTCGGGGAGGTGGGGCTGGAGGACGAGCCAGACGATGAGGAGCATGGCGCCGATGATGGCGCAGAAAGCGATCATCGCCACCAGGAAGTAGCGGAGGAAGGTGGCGCGCTGGTCTGGGGCATAGTACTGGTAACTGACGTACTGGGGGCGCGCCGCAGCGTAAGGGTAGGCGGTGTTGGAGTACGCCCCCGGAGGATGGCCATTGGAGTAGGCACTCCGGGGCGGCACGGGGTAGCCGGTGACCGGAGGTCGGGAATTGTCGGCCATGTCGAAGAAAGCTGGAAGGTCTTTCTTCTTCTCCTCTTCTCTGGGTTTGCCCTTTTGTGGCGACGGGACTCCTTCCATGATTTATAGATTTATAGGTTAGAGTTACAGGTCATGTAATCCCATCATTTAATAGACGTCCAAATTAAGTTCGAAGAATGAGATTTTCTTGCCGTTCAAAGAAATGAGAGAAAAATGAGGTGAAGCTGTCATTTCGGTTTCCTGTACATAATGTGCGATTAATGACTTTTGTATTGGTGAATAATGATTTCTATTAAGGAAAATAAATAATTTGGAAAGTATTGTTTTTCCTAAAAGTAATAATTTACATTGCTTGAAATTATTTAGTTAATTGATGGAAAATATTTTTATTATCGATAACATTTTATGTCTAAACGTCGAAAATATCTACCGTTTATTCATTTTCATAAAGGAAACGAAACGATCATTTTTAGAAAAATATTTTTTGAATAATTTATTTTTCGCGAAATAAACACACCCTCATTATCTGGATTTGATGAGCGCTCCATGTGCATTTTTTCAAGCAACCAATTTTAAGAAACTATTATTATTTTTAATGCGCTTACTTTCTCACACTGAAAATTCCGAAGACATAACATTGAAACGGACCTTTTTTTAAATAGAAAAAATATATAATTTTTTTTTGGTAAGAAATGAGGGCAAAGCCCTAGAGTGACACTATTACTCTCCTAATTAACCTCAATCATGTTTGATCTTTTATCAACAAGGAAGTAAATCTCTCGATAGCTTATATAATACTAGAGTGTCATTTATATTAGGGGTGAGTGGTTCCAGAATCCGTAAAAATTTTACCTAAAACCTAAAACCTATTTTACATATTTTGGAATTTGGAACCTACCCCATCACAAGTTCTAAGGTCAATTCCAAGGTCTATTTCGATTCCACCTGTATCATTAATTGAACAATTATAATGAATCATCACTTTTAATGACCATCACTTGTTATTACGATCCACTTACCACAATTTATATTTTAAACACATGAAGAATATGAAACATCAACAAGTCATAAAATGAATGATCAGACTAGTGATTCTAGATTATACTTGATATGAAACACTGCAGGATTACGCGAAAACATAGATCAAGAAAAAATACAAAAAAAGTTGTTTAAGTTTTAAGGTTTCACCTACCTAGAACTTGGAAACATGGAACCTACCATTCCCCAATTTTTAAAACTTGGAACCTACAGGTTCCCACCGATAAGGTTCCAGGTAACTTAGAACCGTGCTCACTTCTAATTTATATCAGATAATTGAAGTATCCAATTTGCTAACCAATATGCAGATAAGTTTCTTTCCCTAAAAGTATGTATGATTTTGACTTGTTGAAAATACGCTAACAATTTCCCAATCTGAGTAAGGAGAATGTCGCCAAAATTGAGAGAGTGAGTTGATTTATGAAGAAGGGAAATAGCCTCCTACGAGTCCATCTCCACAATAAGTTTGCGAATGTCAAATGAGATAGACATTTTGAGACCTAAATATATGCCCTAAAATTCTGCTTTAAAAGAAGAACACACACCCACAGTTTGGGCGAACCCACAAAGCCGATTGCCCGAATAGATTGAATCTAAGGGACACATAAATTGCCATATAACGACTCAAAAATATTTTTGTCAGTGGTGTTTATTCCTGCTATCGTGTAGTACAATAGTTTTTAGAGAAACAAAAAAACATTATCTTATAATTAGCCATCATTTCGAATATAGTTGACTACAAAATTATGGACACCGCCCATGAAAAAAAAAGGACACAAAAAAGAGTCAAAAGTCAACCGACTCTTGTTCACTACCTTTCTCATAAACCATCTCTTTATCCAATTCAAATTGAATTGACTTTAGTCTTTACAATATATGGAGTTCGAAATGAAACAAGCAAAGAAATTGGCTCCTGTTTCTTTTGTGGAAAATTAATAATTTGAAAAATATTTTCCTAAAAATGATTGCTTGCATCGCTTGAAATAATTAGCCAATGAAAAATATTTTTATTACCAAAAATAATTTATGTCTAAATATTTTCATCAATGATTAAGTATTTTTCATTCATTGATATTTTTAAGCGATACAAACGATCATTTTTAGAAAGTTTTTTTCCAAATCTTTTGTTTACCATTAAGCAGACGGAGCCTCGATGTTCTCTCACTATATACTCCGAGTTTGCATAGTCTGTTTCAAAGCATAGACTATGTATGGTTATATTGACGAGAAACGTGCATTCTACGGTATAATTCTTTTCGGAATTAAGGGATAAAAAGTGATTGGTAATTGAAAGTTGAATTTTTTTTTTGTTGGGCTAATTATTCTTTGCTTTGCTCATAAGCCTGACAATTCGAAATAGTGAATGGAGAATTTTTGGGCTGAGCCCATCTTTATATGTCCGAGCTTTTTGAGCATGTGGGCCGAAGCTATTGGCCCCGGCCCAAAAATGACTAACAATGCCATGAGCAGAAATAAAGAGAAAAAGAATTCACAATGAAAGGTATGCTAAGCCTGGGTAAAAAGTCTTAACAAATTAAATGACGTGTTAGATACTTATTGGAACATGCGGCACTGAATATCGGCGGTGTTGGGATGTGCCGCAAGAGGATAACCGTTGTTGGAGTAGGTTCTCGGCGGTGGCGCTGGGTAGCCGGTGACCGGAGAGGTCTGGAATTATCGAGCATGTTGCGGGAGGCTGGAACGTTGTTCTTCCCTCTTCTCCAAGGGTCTAGGAAAAAGCCATGGAAAAAAATTTGTTATTCAACTTTACAACATCATATGCTTCTTCTGTCCTTTGTGCTTGAGAAAGCCGGTCTACATTTTGCAGAGACATTCTCGATGACATTTCTATCGACCTGCAGGCAATGTGACCGTAACCAAATTGGGTGTGTTGGGTTCTTCCCTAACTAAATATGCATCTGAGCTACTCGAACTTCTCTCGACGAAGAAACCGGGTTCTTTTGGCAGTGGCAAGGTTGCTCCTTCATTTGCCAACATGAAGACGACGCTGGACATTGTCGGTGTATCTTCAGGAAACCTTTGGACGCATAACAAGTCCACCTGTATGCATCTCTCTGCTTGAGACTCCATGAAAGAGGCGGTTAAAGATTCATCAATGAGTTCCATGGCCCTCCCTTCACTCCATAGCAGCCATGCCTAAAACGTTTAAGCTACTCATAATCAACCACTGTCTGTGCTTCAAAAAAGAAAATGTGTCTAGGGGAACATAGAATGAAATGGGATGAGGCTTTAAGAGAAACGGAATGTCTGATCTTGTTTAGCAAAAAAGGAAACGGCGGGTCTTAATAATCCTCTACCACTTACGTGCCCAAGAAGGGTGTGATGATGATCAGGATGCTGGAATCCTCTATTCCTTTTGCTACTTACTGTCTCTAACAAAAGCACCCCAAAGCTAAAAATGTCAGACTTCACGGAGAATTTCCCATCAAAGGCATACTTTGAGGACATGTAACCACTGCATCAAGCAAATCGGGTTTCAGTCCCTCCAAATACTGATGGATAGTGCACTGTTCCAATATATCAAGATGAGAAACTTACTATGTACCCACTATTCTTCGTGTCTCTGCGTCCATGTCATCTCCTCGAAAGATCCTTGCCAGGCCAAAATCTGAAATCTTTGGATTCATTTCAGCATCTAACAAAATATTACTTGTTTTCAGGTCTCTGTGGATCACTTGTAGTTTTGAATCCTGGTGGAGATAGAGAAGTCATCGGACAATTCCTAGAACAATGTCAAATCGCCTTTTCCATGCCAAAGAGGAGCTTCTGTCGTGATCTGCACACACTCAACTCCATCAAAGACTAATTATGTTGTTAGTGTTTAGCTGTGTTTTCTAGCGAAGGAATCAATGGACAGAAACAAAAGCATAAGGAATTGAGTGAAAAGGAACACATTAAGATCTAGTGGTTCTGACCAAAGATGAAATAATCCAAGCTTTTGTTTGGCATAAACTCATAAATCAACATTCTTTCATCTCCCTCAATGCAGCATCCAACAAGTCCAACAAGATTCCGGTGCTGAAGTCTGGCGATTAGAAGGACTTCATTCATAAACTCATCAGGACCTTGTCCCGAATATTTTGACAGCCTTTTTACTGCTACTTCTTGTCCTGTGGAAAGACTTCCCTGCATGTATGCTGCTTAGTGCGGGCCACTATAGTTATTTGAATTCGTAGATTTATAACTCGTTACCTTGTAGACTGAACCGAAACCGCCCGCTCCTAGCTTGTTTGTTTGAGAGAAGTGGTTGGTAGCAACATCAATAGTAGCAAAATCATATAATGGCAAATCAATGTCATCCATCCAACTTGGCAAGCCTACAAGAGATGGAAATTAGTTTCTGAAACCATACCGTAACCTCCGCAAGAAAAAAAAAAACAATCCGGAATTTGACTACATGAAGTAAGATAAAGGTATTTAGCTAACCTCGGCTTTTCATTCTTCTTTTCCAGAATATGCTCAATGCGGTGCCCACAATAAGCAATCCCGATATGGCTGAAGCCACAATGATAGTCACCAGTTTTTTGGATAGATTGCGTATTGAATCTGGCATACAAGAAGAAGTTAAGTAACTAATTTGAGAAAGAGAGTTCGTTTACAAGCTGATGAATCTATCTCCATTAAAGAAACTTGGAGATGAGGAATAAATAGTAGGGTTAATACCATGAAAAACCCTGAACTGGTACACTTATGACAGATTTATACCAAACTATTTTTTTGACCATAAAAAACCCCAAACTGGTACATCTGTGATAATTTTACCTCAAACTATTTTTTTTACCACAAAAAACCCCAAACTGGTATACCTGTGATAATTTTACCCCGAACTAATTTTTTAATATTATTTTTTTTATTTTTCGAATTTTTTTAGTTTTTCTTTTCTTTTCTTTTCTTTTTCCTTTCCTTTCCTTTTTTTTCCCTTCATCTTCATTGGACCAACAATGGATTGTTATATTGTAATTGATACCACAATAACGTGACACGTAACATAAATGCTACATTTTGACCCAAAAAAAACATAAATGCTAAATGAAAGACTTTCTTTTATATGTATGAATTTTCATGCCAACCACTTTTTTCTACATTTAAATGTCTCGCGAAAAAGGCATTATATTGTTGTCGTGTCTTTCTTATTTTTGGTTGTAAGTGGATAGGCAAACTGATGGGCTTTAACGCAGGCTTGTTACCTAAGCTTGGAGTACAGCTAATCAACAATTTCTATACGTCCTGCTTGCCAATTTAATTTAATAGATTAATTTACAAAATTAGTATATTTTATATATAAGATGAGAGATAATATGTGCATGGCAATTCATAAATCAATATGATCACTTGAAATATATAATAAATAAAATGCAAGAAGAATTTTTTGTACCATTTCTAATTGATATAGTAAGAAATTATGAAGAAAAAACATTATAGATACAAACTTACAAATTTAATTTCAATTTAATATGCCTTACAAATTCACACTTCCTAAATTTTTTGTTGTTTGAGGTTAAAGATGAAGGAAAAAAATAGAAAAGGTTAGGAAAAAGAAAAGATAAGAAAAACTAAAAAAAATCAAAAAAATAAAAAAATAATAATATTAAAAAATTATTTTGGAGTAAAATTGTCACAGACGTACCAATTTAAGATTTTTTATGGTCAAAAAAATAGTTTGGGGTAAATCTGTCACAAGTGTACCGGTTTAGTGTTTTTCGTGGTATTAACCCTAAATAGTAAAGGACTGAACAGTAGTTCTATCTGACATTGACAAAGGACGCATTGATGTAATGAAAGATTGGGAAAAAGAAGAAAAAAGCAATTGCTAAATCAACTAGCCAATGCAGATAACGATATTAGTATTTACCTAATTCAGAAGCAGGTAGCCGTAGGAAGAGATACTGGTCATAACCAACAATGTCAAAATCCCTAATATCAATAAGATTGCCAAACCACATCAAGCAGCCTGCTCCTCTAATGTCTGAATTAGCATAAGCTATGCAAGAACAATTCTTTAGACACTCAACCTTGCACTCCTCAAGGCTCATATTCTTGAATAGCTGGAAATCTACCAGGTCAGGTAATTTCACCTTCGTAAGTTTCACAAAACCCTCGCCACGAGAACAGTTCAATGGAACTTTCCTTATGCACCCTCCCACTGAAATGAGCACGTTCCATTCTTCTTGCATCTTGGGCATAAAACCCTGCAAGCAGAGGCATCTTGGGCTTTGGTTAGCTCGACATACGCCATTAGAGCCACAGAGTCCATAGTTGTCACAAGGGTCGTAAGGGGTCGATTCTATCAGATCCCACTTCGTGCTTCCACTCTTCAGTAGAAAAGTCTGCGCAACACCATCGGGGCTTAATGTTTCTCTGATAATGATATCGTCCTTGAAGGTTTCAAATGCAAAATAGGCATCTGTTCCGTTGTAAACAGAGATGGGTTTACCAACGGGCATCGAAATCTTGGACGTATCGCTGAATCCAACTCCATTCCATAGCTCACTTCGATAAACTTCGACGGAACCATTTCTGACAATTTCTAGTTGAGGTAAACCATTGATTTTGTATCTGAATGTGTAGTCTCCGGGGGCAGGATCGTCTGTGCTTCTCCAAGAAGTCAGATGACGTTCCAAACCGGTTCTAAAGTTCCATCCCACTGTCATACCGACCAAAACCGTGTCTGATGGGTAATCAAAGCTTTGCCATGAGTAGTCTTCGTAATCTAAACTGTTGCGTTCCCTAAGAACAAGGTTACCAGAATCTAGGAGCTGCACAACTGGGTTGTTGAGAACCTTGGTCGAATTCGTTGACCAAATGACGCTCTTTGATCGGTTCAGAAGAACAAGTTCACCTTTATTTCCTATTTCCAGAGTACCATTTGAATCTGTGAGTGGATTATTCCTGTTAGCAACCCAGACAACCGTTTCAGGATTCACCACGAGCCATATCCTTAGGAAACTGTTCTTTGAGCTTCCGGCCGAGAAGAAACCGAGCTCAAACTTTCGGCTCGGAGAAACTAATGTCTCTCCATGTCTAATAGATTGAGCTGAACTCAAGGTGTCGGCTGCACTTGACAGGCACAACAGTGACAGAACGACGATGGAAGTGCCGAAGAAGCTAAAGATAGGATGATCAGCCATTGCAGACCCTTCTGTTTGATCTACGAGATGAAGTAAATAACTAGATAAAGATTCAAACTTTTCAGAATAGCGTAACAGGAAGAGATATGGAAGACATATACCTTTGTTTGGTGAAGTGCAAGTTCTTGGGGTTTTGGATTGGATTGAACTGGGTCAAGCAGGAAGACCTGTCGCGCAAATGTTTGTGGATCGGTCCCCAACCATATAAATTATATGAATATCAACTACCTTTTTTTTTTTCGACCAAAAAAAACTACCTTTTTTCCGTTGATGAATAATAATTGCTTTCTATTGTTTGAATTTAGTGAGCATTCCAAAAGCATAAGCTAAATTAAGAACCTTTACAATTTTCAATGTACTTTTTCTTCTCATCTCACGTGTAAAAGTTATGTTAAAAAATACATTCAAATAAAATATGTGTGGCGATTATTTTAACCAACCGAAAATACGGAAGATAATGTCGAATTATACCTGCTTTTTTTTTTGTTGAAGAGACAATATTGTCTTGACCTCCTTGTCAATATTCTTCTTTCTTTGATTAATAATTGCGAAATTATAGATATATGTTGGTTGGTGCATGATCTAATAAGAGCGCTAATGACAACCATTTTGTTTTAGAAATCAATTTCATGGATGAGTTTCTGAGCAAAAATACGTGTTTGATAACGACACAAAATTTATGTTCCTGAAATAAAAATTTTGTTTGATAACGTCACAAAATTTCTCTCTCTCGGATAGCTAGCAAGTGGATGGTGGCAGATGGCGGGAGACGGCAACGGACGGCGTTACGGCTAGTGTGGAGGATAGCAGTAGAAGGTGGCCGGCATCTTATAGTGGCGAGAGTCGGACGATGATTGGCGGCGGGAGGCGGGAGGAGGATAGCGGCAAGAGGCGGCAACCGATGGCAGGAGGCGGGTAGCGGCCAGTGGGAGGCAGCGGACAATAGGTGGGTGGCGGTGGATGGTGGGCAGTGGGTAGACAACCGGCTAGTAGTCAAGGCGAGCAATGAGAAGAATTTTTATTTCTCTTTTTTGTTCCAAAGATAGAAAAGCAGAAAACTTTTACTTTTCATTTCTATTTCAAACCTATTTCTGAAATCAAAATTTATTCCAGAAATAGAAAAATGAAATTGTTTTACCAAACAGATTTCTATTCTAAACCTGTTACTAGGAATGGAAATATAGAAAAACAAAGAAATATAATAGTTATCATTCACAGCCTAAAATATTTCACTTGGCCCGTGGTTGGGAGTATAAAAAGTCAAAGCGAAGAGAAAAAGAAAATTGCTAAAAAATATCTTTGACAGCTTTGTTTCATTCATGCTTCCACGTAATAAAAAAAATATAATTCGATGATTATGGACACATAAGAAGGTAAAGGAACCCACTCGTCCTTTTTAATCCGTCATATCTCTAATTTTCCCCCTCTCTCTCGGACTAACCGACTCTTCTTCACTACCCTTCTCTCAGGCCATGTATAAAGGGGCGAAACTTTATCTGCGTAAGAGTTGCAGAAGTCAATCTATATAAGGGCGAATATCAAGTTAGGGTCGTCGCACGCATCACATCGAATACCTATTTTGTGCGATTTGCGACGACGGAGGATTACCTTTAGGCCACATGTATCCACAGTGATTTTCTACATGGAGGAAAACGGATGCAGTTGGATCGTGCAACATGATAGATGTTTCTTGCTATTTGGCTGCTGTAGCAATCGCCTATTGATCGATAGTCACACGCTAAAGGAAGCTGATTTTCTCTTCGTAGCCGTAGCAATCGCCAAATGGTCGATAGTCACACGCTAAAGGAAGCCGATTTTCTCTTCGTGCCAAGCAAAAGACAGGACGGGTTCTAAGTCAACCTAAGGCTGCAGGGATTATTTGGTTGTTTCTATCTGATTCGGGCAGGAAGTCGCCATCCTTCGTTTCCGAGCTCTTTCTAGCTTATATAATGCTAGTGTCATTTACATTAGGAGTGAGCGATTACGGGTTTCGTACAAGTTCTACCTAAAACCTGGAACCTACCCATGAGAATATGTTATTTTTTGAATCTGAAACCTACCCTATATATCTTGGAATCTTGAATCTACCTCGTCGCAGGTTTCAAAGTCAGTTCCAAGGTCTATCTTGGTTTCACCTGTATTATTAATTGAACAATTACAACAAATCATCACTTTTAATGAGCACCACTTGCTGTTACGATCTACTGACCACGATTTATATTTAGATACACAAAAAATATGAAACATTAATAAGTCATAACATGAAAGCTCAGACTAGTGGTTTTAGATTATACTCGCTATGGAACACTGCAGGATCACGCGAATATATATACCAAGAAAAAATATAAAAAACTTGTTTAAGATTTCAGGTTCCACCTACCTAGAACTTGGAAATCTGGAATGTACCCTTTCCTAATTTTTAAAACTTGAAACCTACAGATTCCCATCGATCAAGTTTCAGATAACTTGAAATCATACTCACCCCTAATTTATATCAGATAATTAAAGTATCCAATTTGCTAACCAAAATGCACATAAGTTTCTTCCCCTAAAAGTATGCATGATTTTGACCTGTTAAAAATACTCTAACATTTTCCCAATCCGAGTAAGGTGAATGTCGCCAAAATTGAGAGAGCGAGTTGATTTATGAAGAAGGGAAATAGCCTCCTATGAGTCCATTTCCACAACAAGTTTGCTAATGTCAAATGAGATAGACATTTTGAGACCCAAATATATGCCCTGGAGTATTGCTTTGAAAGAAGAACACACTCCCACGGTTTGAGTGAACCCACAAAGCCAATTGCACGAATAGAAAATATAGTCTTGACCCACTTGTCAATATTTTTCTTTCTTTAATTTTGACTTTAAGGGACACATAAATTGCCATATAACGACTCAAAAATGTTTTTGTCAATGGTGTTCATTCCTGCTATCGTGTAGTACAACAGTTTTTAGAGAAATAAAAAAACATTATCTTATAATTAGCCATCATTTCGAATATAGTTGACTACAAAATTATGGACACCGCCCATAAAAAAACAAGGACACAAAAAATGGTCAAAGGTCAACCGACTCTGGTTCACTACCCTTCTCATAAACCATCTCTTTATCCAATTCGAATTGAATTGACTTTAGTCTTTACAATATATGGAGTTCGAAATGAAAAAGGCAAAGAAATGGGCTCCTGTTTCTTTCGTGGAAAATTAATAATTTGAAAAATATTTTCCTAAAAATAATTACTTGCATTGCTTGAAATAATTAGCTAATGAAAAATATTTTCATTACCAAAAATAATTTATGTCTAAATATTTTCGTAAATGGTAAAGTATTTATCGTTCATTCATATTTTTAAGCGACATAAACAATCATTTTTAAGAAATTTTTTTCCAAATCATTCGTTTTTCTGCGAAGTAAATGGAGCCTCGATGTTCTCTCATTATATACTCCGAGTTCACATAGTTTGTTTCGAAGCATAGATTATGTATGGTTATATTGATGAGAAATGTATATTCTAGGGTATAATTCTTTTTGGAATTAAGGGATAGAAAGTGAATTGGCTATTGAAAGTTGAATTTTCTTTTCAGTTGGGCTAATTATTCTTTGCTTTGATCATAAGCCCGACAATTCGAAATAGTGAATGGAGAAGTTGTGGGCTGAGCCCATCTTTATAGGTCCGATCTCTTTGAGCATGTGGGCCGAAGCTGTTGGCCCTGGCCCAAAAATGACTAACAATGCCGTGAATAGAAATAAAGAGAAAAAGAATTCACAATGAAAGGAAAGGTATGCTAAGCCTGGGTAAAAAGTCTAACACATTAAATGATGTGTCGGATCCTTATTGGAGCATGGGTTAGCATATTTTTCGTTGAGGAAAAAAGAAGTCTATCCCCCGTCGATGATGTAATTATTGCAAGATTCGGACCCTACGGGATAAAAAGCGAAACTTTATCGGAGCAAAAGTAGCGAAAGTGAATTTAGTGAGGACGAAATCGAGTGAGAGTTGTCGCGCACATTGCATATGTATTTCGCGCGATTTGCAACAATCAATTATTACATTCGTGCCACTTGTGTCCATAGTGATTCCTACACGAGGAGATGAATGTAGTTAGAATATGTAATACAAGGGTTTTATTTATATTTGGTTGTTGAAGCATTACCTGATAATCAATATTTACATATGCTCCGTTTGTTTTACGGAAAATGATTGGTTTGGAAAATATTTTCCTGAAAATGATCGTTTTTATAATTTGAAATAATTAGTCGATTAATTTTTTTCATTATCAATAATAATTTATATATAAACATTTTCTTGAACAATGAAAATATCATTCTTTTAATTAATTTTTGTAAGTAATATAAATAATCATTTTTAGAATAAAAATATTCATTGAATCATTTATTTTTCGCGAAATAAATGACGGGTCTTAGTCCCAACAAAGTCTAGCGGATTTTGTTGCTTCCATCGAACTTGAGCAAGAAGATTTTGGTGATAGCTTATGAAATTATCGACTTAAGAGGAAGGAGCCGAGGAGGCAAACGTACATATCACTCTCTGTCTCTCTCAACGCGCACTGGAAAGCTCAAAAGAAAGAAAAGAAAATAGTCAGACCAGCACTCGAAAAGACAGCTGAAGCATGATCACGACCAATTATTTGGTTGATTAATTCCTAAAAGGTAAACGACCAATTCCTAGCTATAGCCGCATAAGTGTAGGCGCTGTCGAATGTGCCGCCGGAGGATAGCCGCCACTGGAGTAGGTTAATTCCCGGCGGTGGCGCAGGGTAGCCGGTGACCGGAGAGGTCTGGAATTATCGGCCATGTGGAGGGATGCTGGAAGGTTTGTCTTCCCTCTTCTCAGAGAGTCTAGAAGAAAGCCAATGCAAAAATTCGTTACTCAACTTTACAACATCGTCTGCTTCTTCGGTCCCTTGTACTTGAGAAGGCCGGTCTGCATTCGGCAGAGACATCCTTGATGGCATTTCTATCGACCTTCAGGCAATGTGACCGTAACCAAGTTGGGTGTGTTGGGTTCTTCCCTAGATAAATGTGCATCCGAGCTACCCGAACTTCTCTCGACGAAGAAACCGGGCACTTTTGGCAGTGGCAAGGTTGCTCCTTCATTTGCCAACATGAAGACGACACTAGACATCCCCGGCCTATCTTCAGGGAACTTTTGGACGCATAGCAAGCCCACCTGAATGCATCTCTTTGCTTGAGACTCCACGAAAGAGGCGCATACAGATTCATCAATGAATTCCATGGCCCTCCCTTCACTCCATAGCAGCCATGCCTAAAAAATTTAAAATAGCCATAATCAACCAATGTCCGTGCATAGAAAAAGTAAACGCGTCTAGGGGGAACATAGAATGAACGGGATGTCATTTTAAGAGAAACGGAATATCTGATCTTGTTTAGCAAAAAAGGAAATGGCGGGTCTTAATAATTCTCAACAACTTACATGCCCAAGAAGGGTGTGATGATGATCAGGATGCTGGAATCCTCTATTCCTTTTGCTACTTAATATCTCTAACATAAGCACACCAAAGCTAAAAACGTCAGACTTCACGGAGAATTTTCCATCTAAGGCATACTCTGGGGACATGTAACCGCTGCATCAAGCAAATCGGGCTTTAGTCCCTCCAAATACGGATGGATAGTGCAATGTTCGAATGGATCAAGATCAGAAACTTACTATGTGCCAACTATTCTTCGCGTCTCTGCCTCTATGTCATCTCCTCGAAAGATCCTTGCCAAGCCAAAATCTGAAATCTTTGGATTCATGTCTGCATCTAACAAAATGTTACTTGTTTTCAGGTCTCTGTGGATCACAAGCAGTTTTGAATCCCGATGGAGATAGAGAAGTCCTCGGGCGATTCCTAAAACAATGTCAAATCGCCTTTTCCATGCCAAAGAGGAGCTTTTGTCATGATCTGCATACACTCAACCCCATCAAAAGCTAATTAAGTCGTTAGCGTTTAGCTGTATTTTCTGGCGAAGGAATCAATGGACAGAAACAAAAGCACAAGAAATGGAGTGGAAAGGAACTCAGAAAGATCAAGTGGCTCTGACCAAAGATGAAATAGTCCAAGCTTTTGTTTGGCATATACTCATAAATCAACATTCTTTCTTCTCCCTCAATGCAGCAGCCGACAAGTCCAACGAGATTCCGGTGCTGAAGTTTGGCGATTAGAAGGACTTCATTCATGAACTCATCAGGACCTTGTCCTGAATATTTTGACAGCCTTTTGATTGCTACATCTTGCCCTGTGGAAAGAGTTCCCTGCATGTATTGTACTTAGTGTGGGCCTCTGTAGTTATTTGAACTAGCTAATTTATAACTCGTTACCTTGTAGACCGAACCGAAGCCGCCTGCTCCTAGCTGGTTTGTTTGAGAGAAATGGTTGGTAGCAACAGCAACGGTAGCAAAATCATATAATGGCAAGTCAATGTCATCCATTCCACCAGGCAAGCCTACAAGGGATGTAAATTAGTTTCTCAAACCATACCATGATCTCAACAAGAAAAAAGCAATCCGGAATCTGACCACATGAAGTAAGATAAAAGGTATTTAGCTTACCCCGGCCTTTCATTCTTCTTTTCCAGATTATGCTCACTGTCGTGCCCACAATAAGCAATCCCGAAATGGCTAAAGCCACAGTGATAGTCACCGGTTTCTTGAATAGACTGCTGATTGAACCTAGCATACAGGAAGAAGTTAATTAATTTCAGAAACAGAGTTCATCGATAAGCTGATGAATCTATCCCTATCAGAGAAACTTGGAGATGAGAAATAAATAGTAAGGGACAGAACAATATATCAGTCTGACATTGACAAAGGACGCATTGATGTAATGAAAGATTGGGACAAACAAGAAAGAAGCAATTGCTAAACCAATAAGCCAATGCAGATAATGATATTAGTATTTACCTAATTCAGAAGCAGGTAGCCGTAGGAAGAGATATTGGTCATAACCAACAATGTTAATTTCCCTAATATCAATAAGATCGCCAAACCACATCAAGCAGCCTGCTCCTCTAATATCCGAATTAGCATAAGCCATACAAGAACAATTCTTTAGACACTCCACCTTGCACTCCTCAAGGCTCATATTCTTAAATAGCTGGAAATCTACCAGGTCAGGTAATTTAACCTGCGAAAATTTCTTAAAAGCCTCGCCAGGAGCACAATTCAATGGAACTTTCCTTATGCACCCCTCTGTCGAATTGAGCATGTCCCAGTCTTCTTGTGACTTGGGCATAAAACCCTGCAAGCAAAGGCATCTTGGGCTTTGGTTAACTCGGCACACGCCATTAGCACCACAACGTCCATAGCTCTCACAAGGGTCAAAAGGGGACGAGTAAATCAGATCCCACTTTGCGCTTCCACTCTTCAGTAGAAAACACTGCGAAAGCCCATCTGGGCTTAATGTGACTCTGGCAATGATATCGTCATTGAAGGTTTCAACCGCAAAATAGGCATCTGTTCCATTGTAAACAGAGACGGGTTTAACAACAGTAGATGACTCCTTGGAAACAGCACCAAATCCAATTCCATTCCATGGCCCAGTTCGATAAACTTTGACGGAACCGTTGCTGGCTATTTCGACTTGAGGTAAACCGTCAATTTTGTATCTGAGTGTATAGTCTCCGGGGGAAGGATCATCCGCGCTTCTCCAGGAAGTCAGATGATGTTCCAGACCGGTTCTAAAGTTCCACCCCAACGTCATACCAACCAAAATCGTGTCCGATGGGTAATCAAAGCTCTGCCATGAGTAGTCAGCGGAATCTGAACCGTTGCGTTCCTTAAGAACCAGGTTACCAGAATCTAGGAGCTATGCAATTGGGTTCCCGAGAACTTTGGTTGAATATGTTGACCAAATGACACTCTTCGTTTGGTTCAGAAGAACAAGTTCACCTTCATTGCTTATTTCCAGAGTACCATTTGAATCGGTGAGTGGACTGTTCCTGTTAGCAACCCAAACAACTGTTTCGCGACTCGCCACGAACCATATCCCTAGGAAACTGTTCTTTGAGCTTCCGGCCGAGAAGAAACCGAGCTCAAACTTTCGGCTCGGAGAAACTAATGTCTCTCCATGTCTAATAGATTGAGCTGAACTCAAGGTGTCGGCTGCACTTGACAGGCACAACAGTGACAGAACGACGATGGAAGTGCCGAAGAAGCTAAAGATAGGATGATCAGCCATTGCAGACCCTTCTGTTTGATCTACGAGATGAAGTAAATAACTAGATAAAGATTCAAACTTTTCAGAATAACATAACAGGAAGAGATATGGAAGACATACACCTTTGTTTGGTGAAGAGCAAGTTCTTGGGGTTTTTGATTGGATTGAACTGGGTCAAGCAGGAAGACCTGTCACACAAATGTTCGTGGATCGGTTTCCAACCATATAAATTCTATGAATATCAACTACCTGTTTTTTTTCGACCAAAAAAAACTACCTTTTTTCTGTTGATGAATAATAATTGCTTTCTATTGTTTGAATTTAGTGGGCATCCCAAAAGCATAATCTAATTTAAGAACCTTTATAATTTTCAATGTACTTTTTCTTCTCATCTCATGTGTAAAAGTTATGTTAAAAAATACATTCAAATAAAATATGTGTGGCGATTATTTTAACCAATCGAAAATACGAGAGATAATGTCGAATTATACCTGCTTTTTTTTTTCGTTGAAGAGACAATATTGTCTTGACCTCCTTGTCAATATTCTTCTTTCTTTAATTTATAATTTAAAGGACAAATAATTGCGAAATTATAGATATATGTTGGTTGGTGAATGATCTGATAAGAGCGATAATGACAATCATTATGTTTCAGAAATCAATTCAATGGATGAGTTTTTGAGCAAAAATACGCATTTGATAACAACACAAAATTTTTGTTCCCGAAATAAAAAATCTGTTTGATAACGGCACAAAATTTCTCTCTATCGGGCAACTAGCGAGTAGACAGCGACGGACAATGGGAGGCGGTAGTGGATGGTGTTGCAGCTAGTGCGGAGGATAGCAGTAGAAGGTGGCCGAGGTCGAGTAGCGACAAGAGGCGAATGACAACCGGTGGCCGGAGGCGGGAGGAGGGCGGCAATAGGAGGTAGCGGACAACAGGTGGGTGGCGGTGGGCGGTGGGTGGGCGGTGGGTGGGTAACTAGCTCGTAGTGAGGGCGAGTAATGAGAAGAATTTTTATTTCTCCTTTTTGTTCCAGAAATAGAAAAGCATAAAACTTTTGATTCATTTCTATTTTAAACCTATTTTAAAATCAAAATTTGTTTTAGAAATATAAAAATGAAATTGCTTTACCAGACAGATTTATGTTTCAAAATTGTTACCAGAAACAGAAATATAGAAAAATAAAGAAACGTAATAGTTATCATTCGCAGCTCAAAAATTTCCGCTTGACCTATGGTTGGGAGTATGAAAAGTCAAAGGGAAGAGAAAAAGAAAATTGCTCAAAGATATCTTTGACAGCTTTGTTTCATTCATGCTACCATGTAATAAAAAAAACACAATTCCATAATTATGGACACAGAAAAAGGTAAAGGACAAAGGAGTGATCAAAGTCAATCCACTATTTCTTTTTAATATGTCCTATCTCTAACTCTCATCTCTCTCTCCAACTAACCAACTCTTCTTCACTACCCTTCTCTTAGGCCATCTATAAACGGGCGAAACTTTATTGGAGTAAGAGTTGCGGAAGTCAATCTATATAAGGGCGAATATCAAGTTAGGGTCATCGCACGCATCACATCGAATACCTATTTTGCGCAATTTGCGACGACGGAGGGTTAACTTTAGGCCACATGTATCCATAGTGATTTTCTACATGGAGGAAAACGGATGCAGTTGGATCGTGCAACATGATAGATGTTTCTTGCTATTTGGCTGCCGTAGCAGTTGCCTAATGATCGATAGTCACATGCTAAAGGAAGCCGATTTTCTCTTCGTGCCAAGCGAAAAACAGGACGGGTTCCAAGTCAACCTAAGTCTGCGGGGATTATGTCGTTGTTTCGATCTGATTCGCGCAAGAAGTTTGATGCTGAAACACAATAGAAAAATTGATTGAACAAGAAAATTCGACAGAGAAAAATTCGTCCTCCAAATATGATTATCAAATCAAAATGTCCAAAGTCTGCTTAAAGGAAACCCTAAAACAAGCTTATATATCCCCAAACCTAGCCCTATTAGAATTAGTAAACATCAAAACGTAAAATTACGAAACTACCCTTTATTAAATTAACCCATAAAAAATACTACAAAAAAAGAAAAACCCATCTAAACAGCCCCGAATCGCAAAAATCCATCGTTAGTCACGGTCAACAGCAGTGTGTTTTGATCAGCATGCCGTTTCGCTTCAGCCGATCAAATTTGAGCTCAATCCGACATCTTTGACTTCAAGCCCACCGATTCGTTCAGTCGTATAACGGTTCCGCCGGTCCTCTAGGTGCATCAAAGTTGTCGTCGTTCATTTATGAGCTCTTCCTCGTGAGTTGACTTGAAAGGAGGAAGGAGCCGAGAAGGCAACCTGCATGTCCCACGCTTGACCTTTGCATGCGCGACAAAGAAGAAACATCGGCTTTTTCCATGTCATTGTCGATCGCCCTCTCTATCCGCTCGACATTTATACCCTAACTACTCCCGATGTGCACATCCCTCTCTTTGTATCTCAACGCGCGCTACAAAGCTAAAAGGAAGAAGGAAAACAATTAAAAAGAAGCAGCTGCAAGGTTTTTCTTCCCTCTTCTCCAAGAGTCTAGGAAAAAGCCATGGCAAAAATTCGTTATTCAACTCTTCCGTCCTTTGCACTCGAGAAAGCCGGTCTGCATTTTGCGGAGACATCCTCGGCGGCATTTCTATCGTCCTTAGGGCAATGTCATCGTAACAATATTGTGGGCATTGGGTTCTTCCCTAACTAAATATGTGACGTCTCAGGTGGCGGTGCGCGGGGGAGGAGGGATGGCGGTGCGTCCACGCCTTGGTCCTCGGACGTGTGCAAGGAAGGGAGAGAGAAGAGCATCTTTTGTCCCACATCGCTTAGGAGGGGAGTCATGGATTGACTTATAAGGTTCGGGGTTTTCTATCCGTATACACTTTCTGGGCTTTGCTCAGAGGAACAAAACCGTGAGGGCCTAGTGGGGCTCAAAGTGGAAAATATGCGTACAATGGTGGACCCGGGGCATTACAAAATATGCATTCGAACTACTCGAACTTCTCTAGACTTAGAAACTGGGCTATTTTGGCAATGGCAAGGTTGCTCCTTCATTTGCCAACATGAAGACGACATTGGACATCGTTGGCCTATCTTTAGGAAACTTTTGGATGCATAGCAAGCCCGCTTGAATGCATCTCTCTGCTTGAGACTCGACGAAAGAGGCACACATAGATTCATCAATGAGTTCCATGGCCTTCCCTTCCCTCCATAGTCGCCATGTCTAAAAAAGTTAAACTACTCATGATCAACCGCTATCCGTGCATCAAAAAAGAAAACGTGTCTAGGGGAACATAGAAGAAATGGGATGGGGTTTTAAGAGAAACGGAATATTTGATCTTGTTTAGTGAAAAAGGAAATGGCCGGTCTTAACAATTCTCTACCACTTACGTGCCCAAGAAGGGTGTGATGATGACCAGGATGCTGGAATCCTCTATTCCTTTTGCTACTTACTGTCTCTAACATAAGAACCCCAAAGCTAAAAACATCGGACTTCACAAAGGATTTTCCATCAAAGGCATACTCTGGGGACAAAAATATCTACCCTTTATTCATTTTTATAAAGGGAAACAGAACGATCATTTTTAGAATAATATTTTCTAAATGATTTATTTTCCTATGCACCATAATTATCAGGATCCAATGAGAGCAGCAAGTGCATTTTTTCAAGCAACTAATTTGAAGAAACAATTATTATTTTCCATGTGCTTAGCACGCAACGGAAAGCTCAAAAGAAGAAAGAAAAATCGTCCGACCAATACTCGTAAACACAGTTGAAGCATGATCACGATGTTGAGGTTACTTATTAACAAAACATAGTTTCAAATTCAAGTTATTTGGTTGGTTAAAAAAAAAAACCCTAAAAGCTACACGATCAGTTACTAGCTATAGCTGCGTAAGCTTAGGCGGTGTTGGAAGCGCTGTCCAAGGATAGCCGCCGTCGGAGTAGGTTCCAGGCGGTAGCGCAGGGGTAGGCGGTGACCAGAGAGGTCTGGAATTATCGGCCATGTCAAGGGAAGCTGGAAGGTTTTTCTTCCCTCTTCTCCAAGAGTCTAGGAAAAAGCCAAGGTAAAAAAATTCGTTGTTCAACTTTACAACATCGTATGCTTCTTCTGTCCTTTGTACTTAAGAAAGCGGGTCTACATTCTGCAGAGACATCCACGATGGCATTTCTACCTACCTTCAGGCAATGTGACCGTAACAACATTGTGTGTGTTGCATTCTTCCTCAACTAAGTATACAACCGAGCTGCCCAAACTTCGCTCGATGAAGAAACCGGGCTCTTTTGGTGGTGGCAAGGTTGCTCCTTCTTTTGCCAACATGAGGACGACAATAGACATCGCTGGCCTATCTTCAGGAAACCTTTGGACGCATAGCAAGGCCACCTGTATGCATCTCTCTGCTTGAGACTCCACGAAAGAGGCGCATACAGATTTATCAATGAGTTCCATGGCCCTCCCTTCACTCCATAGCAGCCATGCCTAAAAAATTTAAACTAGTCATGATCAACTACTGTTCGTGCATAAAACAAGTAAATGCGTCTAGGGGAACTTAGAATGAACGGGATGAGGTTTTAAGAGAAAGGGAATATCTGATCTTGTTTAGCGAAAAAGGAAATGGTGGGTCTTAATAATTCTCTACCACTTACGTGCCCAAGCAGGGCGTGATGATGATCATGATGCTGGAATCCTCTATTCCTTTTGCTACTTATCTCTAACATAAGCACTCCAAAGCTAAAAACGTCGGACTTCACAGAGAATTTCCTATCAAAGGCATACTCGGGGGACATGTAACCGTTGCATCGAGCAAATCGGGCTTCAATCCCTCCAAATACTGATGGATAAGATGAGAAACTTACTATGTACCCGCTATTCTTCTCATCTCTGCCTCCGTGTCATCTCCTCAAAAGATCCTTGCCAGGCCGAAATCTGAAATCTTTGGATTCATGTCAGCATCTAACAAAATATTACTTGTTTTCAGGTCTCTGTGCATCACTTGTAGTTTTGAATCCCGGTGGAGATAGAGAAGTCCTCAGGCAATTCCTAGAACAATGTCAAATTGCCTTTTCCATGCCAAAGAGAAGCTTCTGTCGTGATCTGCACACACTCAACCCGATCAAAAGCTAATTAAGTTAATAGCGTTTAGCTGTATTTTCTGGCGAAGAAATCGATGGACAGAAACAAAAGCACAAGGAATCGAGAGTAAAGGAACTAAGAAAGATCAAGTGGTTCTGACCAAAGATGAAATAATCCAAGCTTTTGTTTGGCATATACTCATAAATTAACATTCTTTCTTCTCCCTCAATGCAGCAGCCAACAAGTCCAACCAGATTCTGGTGCTGAAGTTTGGCGATTAGAAGGACTTCATTCATAAACTCATCAGGACCTTGTCCCGAATATTTTGATGGCCTTTTGATTGCTACTTCTTGTCCTGTGGAAACACTTCCCTGCATGTATTTTACTTAGTGTGGGCCTCTGTAGTTATTTGAACTGACTGATTATAACTTGTTGCCTTGTAGACCGAACCGAAGCCGCATGCTCCTAGCTTGTTTGTTTGAGAGAAATGGTTGGTAGCAACAGCAACGATAGCAAAATCATATAATGGCAAGTCAATGTCATCCAACCCACTAGGCAAGCCTACAAGGGATGTAAATTAGTTTTTGAAACCATACCATAATCTCAACAAGAAAAACGCAATCCGAAATTTGACCACATGAAGTAAGATAAAGGTATTTAGTGTTAAATTATGACTCGAGTTTGAACTGTTTATGAAATTCGATTTGATTGGATAAATATCCAAGTTTAATCGCATTAGAAAAATTGAAGAAAGGAGCTTCTGTTTCGGAGAAAAGCAGAAAACTATTTCTGGCACTACAGGACAAAAGATTGGGCACATATATTCAACCATTTATATATATTTTTTATGGGGTAAAAAAGTGCTGTTGTAATAGGGAAGGATTTTATTTTATTATTTTTTGGTGGGTGTGGCTTGCACAAGCCATACGCAAGAAAAAGAGGAAATTTTTGTGGGCCCCTCTCCATCCTAGTATAGCCTCACGTCTTTGACCAGCCGCACGGTGGAGGATAAAAATAAAATCAAGGGTTTCTTTAAGAAGAGGTGCCGAACAGTAGGGTTTCTTTCTTTGAGGCCGCCGCACAAAGAGAAAAGCCCCACAGTAGACTCCACGGGGACGAACGCAAATAAAGAAGAGGAACGACACAGTAACCTCTCCTTGATCGCGTGCGGAGGAGTCGAAGATTTTTGCTGTGAGTTTAAATCCAATATATAGTGGGTTTGGGCTTAAATCTAGGTGTGGGAAACACTCGAGCGTTTGAGCGATTTGTAACTCTGATTCTCCGATTATAGTGGATTATTTGTTGCTGGCTCTCCCCGTGGATGTAGGTACCGATATTCGGACCGAACCACGTAAATCTCTGGTGTCCTTTATCGTTTCTCGTTTATTTTTCTGGTATTTTCGCATTGACTTAATTTGCAAGATCCTGTCGTTTCCGCGTTATATTTACAACAATTGGTATCAGAGCTTGGTTTGGATTTTCTGGATTGTGATTTGGGGCTTTTGCTTGTCTGATTATTATCTGGAAATTCTGCTATTGCAATTATGTCTGGAGCGAAAGTAGAGATTGAGAAGTTTAACGGGAGGAACAACTTTGGGTTATAGAGCGTCAAGATGCGTGCGCTATTGACAACCCAAGGCTTGGCTAAAGCATTAGATGGCGAAGATGAGTTGCCCATTATAATGAAAGCAACTGATAAAGCAGACCTAATGGAGAGAGCAAAAAGTATAATCCTGCTGAATTTATCGGATGAAGTGTTAATAGAGGTGGTTGAGGAGAAGGATGCCGCAGCATTGTGGGCAAAATTACAAGCACTCTATGTAACGAAGGGTTTGAACAATCGCTTGTACATGTTGAAGAGGATGTTTCAATTTCGATATACTGAAGGTACGTCGATTAGATCCCACCTAGATGAATTTAATAAACTCATGATGGATTTGAAGAATGTCGGTAAGATACTTGATGATGAGGAACATGGCATGATGTTATTGGCTTCTTTACCGGAATCATGGGAGCACTTTACTGATTCACTACTCCAAGGGCGTACTACGATTACCTCGGAAGAGGTAAAGTCAGCATTGTTCTCTAAAGAGTGGCAGAGGAAGTTGCGAGATGACAGTCTAGCGCAGGATGTAGCGCGAGGACTAGTGATTCGAGGTAGAGAACAGCATCGAGGGTCCAGTAGCAGCAGAGGTAAAAGCAGGTCAAAGTCACGCAATAAAAAGTCTAAAGGACGCGTGAAGTGCTTTGAGTGTCACGAGGAGGGGCACATCAGGAGAGATTGTCCGAAGAGAAGAAATAGAGGTGACAAGCAGAATGCCACAAGCAGTGTGGCAAACGTTGCTGAGGAGAGCATTAGTGATGCGGAGGCCGTCTTGTGTGTGACTACTGGTTCGTTAGGAGACGAATGGGTGCTAGATTCGGGGTGTTCTTATCATATGACGCCTCATAGGAACTGGTTTACTACTTACCAGACTGCAGATGGTGGTAGAGTTCTGATGGGGAATAATGCAACCTGCAATGTTGTGGGGATAGGAACAGTTCGAATTCAGATGCACGATGCGGTGGTGCGCACACTGACAGACGTGAGGCATGTACCAAAGCTCAAGAAGAACCTTATTTCTTTGGGGACACTCGATGATATCGGGTGTAAGTACACCGCTCAAGGTGGAGTACTGAAGGTCTCTCGAGGTGCCATGACAGTGATGAAGGGGAAGAAAGTGAGTTCTCTCTATCATCTACTGGGAGAGACCGTGACTGGAGCTGCTGCAGTTTCATCAAGTGAGTCAGATTCTAACTTGACTCAGTTATGGCATATGCGTTTGGGGCACATGAGTGAGGCAGGTATGACGATGCTGAGTGATAGGGGCTTGTTGAAGGGTTAGAAAACAGGAAAGCTGGACTTATGTGAGCACTGCATCTTTGGGAAGCAGCGTCGGATTAAGTTTACAACAGCTGTTCATTCGACCAAGCGACCGGTTGAGTATATTCATTCAGACGTCTGGGGCCCGTCTCCGGTTCCTTCGAAAGGAGGTGCCCGATATATGTTGACATTTATCGACGACTACTCTAGAAAGGTATGGGTTTACTTTCTGAAGCACAAATCTGATGTGTTTGATCGGTTTAAGAAATTTAAGGCATTGATTGAGAAGCAGTCAGATAAACAGATCAAGTGCCTGAGAACCGATAACGGCATGGAGTTCTGTGGTAAATATTTTACTGAGTTCTGTGAGAAAGAAGGGATTGTGAGACACCGCACAGTGCCCGGGACACCACAGCAGAATGGCGTTGCAGAACGGAAGAACAGAACTTTACTGGAGCGAGCTCGGAGCATGCTTTCGCATGCAGGTTTAAGCAAGGAATTTTGGGCCGAAGCAATAAATATGGCATGTTACCTAATAAATCGATCTCCATCATCTGCTATAGAGTGGAAGACTCCTGAGGAAGTATGGTCGGGGAAACATGTTGATTACTCCGGATTACGAGTATTCGGATGTCCTGCGTATGCTCATGCAAGTGATGGTAAGCTTGAGCCGAGGGCGAAGAAGTGCATATTTCTGGGTTATGCACATGGGGTGAAAGGCTATCGATTGTGGTGCACTGATCCCAGATCACCCGATTTTCTAATCAGCAGAGACGTGATCTTCGACGAGACTGCAATGCTTCAAAGGAGGGGTCTTGAGACACAACTAGCAGAGCAAACAGATCGTGGTGTCAGTAGTGAGGTGGAGATTCAGGTGGAGACTCCGGAGACCTCGAAGGTAACAGAAGTTGAGATTGCAGATGAGGCCGCAATTCCTGAAGTCGGTGATAATGAACAATCAGCAGAGCCGCAGCACACTATAGCCGCGGGTAGACAGAAAAGGCAAATTAAACCACCGGTACGTTATGGTTATACAGATATTGCTTATGCATTGACTGTAGGTGACGAGGTGGAGACAGATGAGCTTTCGTCTTACTCTGAAGCGATGGCTAGTTCTGAGTCGTCGCAGTGGCTAGGGGCTATGAGTGAAGAGATGGAATCACTTCATCAGAATCAGACATGGGAGTTGGTCAAAGTACCTAAGAGCCAGAAGATTGTCGGTAGCAAGTGGGTCTTTAAACGGAAGGAGGGCATTCCCAGCGTCGAGGCAGCAAGATATAAGGCGAGACTTGTAGCGAAGGGGTATACACAGCGAGAGGGCATTGACTACAATGAGGTGTTCTCTCCTGTGGTAAGACATACTTCTATTCGTGTTTTACTTGCCTTAGTTGCTGCACAGGATCTCGAGCTGGAGCAGCTAGATGTGAAAACAGCGTTTCTTCACGGTGAGTTGGAGGAGCGGATTTACATGAGGCAGCCAGAGGGATTTGCTATTCCGGGTAAGAAAGATTATGTTTGTTTACTGAAGAAATCTCTATATGGGCTGAAACAGTCTCCTAGGCAGTGGTATAAGCGTTTCGATTCTTTCATGGCTAATCAGAATTATTCTAAAAGTCATATGGATAGCTGTGTTTACTATAGGAGATTGGAGGATGGGTCTTTGATATATCTGTTATTATATGTTGATGATATGTTGATAGCAGCTAAGAGCATGTCTGATATTGTTATGCTGAAGAGGCAATTGAGTGCTGAATTTGAGATGAAAGATTTGGGTGCTGCAAAGAAAATTTTGGGTATGGAGATTTTGCGTGACAGGACTGTAGGAATTTTACGTCTTTCTCAGAAGAAATATATTGAGAAGAATGTTGCACGATTTAATATACAGTCAGCGAAATCTGTAAGTACACCTTTGGCGATGCACTTTAAACTTTCAGATAAGTTATCACCGCAGACTGAGGAGGAGGAGGAGCATATGTCCCGTGTTCCTTATTCTAGTGCAGTGGGTAGTATTATGTATGCTATGGTATGCACTAGGCCTGATATTTCACAAGCAGTGAGTGTAGTTAGCCGTTACATGAAGCAACCTGGTAAAGCTCATTGGGAAGCTGTGAAGTGGATCCTCAGATATTTAAAGGGGACAACAGACGTTGGAATTGTGTACCGAAGGAACAATAATGGCAGTGAGACCACTGGTTATGTGGATTCGGATCACGCAGGTGACTTGGATGAACGCAGGTCTTTAGCAGGGTACGTATTTACGCTAGCAGGTGGTGCAGTTAGTTGGAAAGCATCCTTACAGGATCACGTTGCCTTGTCTTCGACTGAGGCAGAGTACATGGCACTGACCTTTATAGCGAAAGAGGCGATATGGCTAAAAGGTTTACTCTCGGACTTTGGGTTAGATCAGAAAAGTGTTGATATACACTGTGATAACCAAGGTGCAATATATCTGGCATACAATCCGATTTATCATGAGCGAACGAAGCATATCGACATCAGGTACCACTTCATCCGAGATGTCTTAGCGAAGGGTATGGTTGTTGTTAAAAAGATTGCGACATCAGAAAACCCAATGGACATGTTGACTAAGCCTGTTCCTTTAGCGAAGCTCAAGCTCTGCTTGAGCACAATTGGCGTCTGTGGAGAGTGAGCGCCCATCGGGGCGTTGGGAGAGCAGCATGGAAGATGAGCACTATAACTTGGCTACAAACATCGAGCCAAGGTGGAGAATTGTTAAATTATGACTCGAGTTTGAACTGTTTATGAAATTCGATTTGATTGGATAAATATCCAAGTTTAATCGCATTAGAAAAATTGAAGAAAGGAGCTTCTGTTTCGGAGAAAAGCAGAAAACTATTTCTGGCACTACAGGACAAAAGATTGGGCACATATATTCAACCATTTATATATATTTTTTATGGGGTAAAAAAGTGCTTTTGTAATAGGGAAGGATTTTATTTTATTATTTTTTGGTGGGTGTGGCTTGCACAAGCCATACGCAAGAAAAAGAGGAAATCTTTTGTGGGCCCCTCTCCATCCTAGTATAGCCTCACGTCTTTGACCAGCCGCACGGTGGAGGATAAAAATAAAATCAAGGGTTTCTTTAAGAAGAGGTGCCGAACAGTAGGGTTTCTTTCTTTGAGGCCGCCGCACAAAGAGAAAAGCCCCACAGTAGACTCCACGGGGACGAACGCAAATAAAGAAGAGGAACGACACAGTAACCTCTCCTTGATCGCGTGCGGAGGAGTCGAAGATTTTTGCTGTGAGTTTAAATCCAATATATAGTGGGTTTGGGCTTAAATCTAGGTGTGGGAAACACTCGAGCGTTTGAGCGATTTGTAACTCTGATTCTCCGATTATAGTGGATTATTTGTTGCTGGCTCTCCCCGTGGATGTAGGTACCGATATTCGGACCGAACCACGTAAATCTCTAGTGTCCTTTATCGTTTCTCGTTTATTTTTCTGGTATTTTCGCATTGACTTAATTTGCAAGATCCTGTCGTTTCCGCGTTATATTTACAACATTTAGCTTACCTCGGCTTTTCATTCTTTTTTTCTAGATTATGCTCAATGCCTTGCCCACTATAAGCAATCCCAAAATGGCTGAAGCCACAGTGACAGTCACCAGTCTCTTGGATAGACTGTGGATTGAATCTAGCGTACGGGAAGAAGTTAAGTAACTAATTTCGGAAATAGAGCTCATCTGTAAGCTGATGAATCTATTTCCATTAGAGAAACTTGGAGATGAGAAATAAATAGTACGGGACAGAACAATAGTTCAGTTTGACATTGACAAAGGACGCATCGATGTAATTAAAGATTGGGACAAATAAGAAAAAAGCAATTGCTAAACTGATAAGCCAATGCATATAACAATATTAATATTTACCTAATTCAGAAGCAGGTGGCCGTAGGAAGAGATATTGGCTATAACCAGCAATGTTTATTTCCCTAATATCAATGAGATCGCCAAACCACATCAAGCAACGTGCTCCTCTAATATTCGAATTAGCATAAGCCATGCAAGAACCATTCTTTAGACACTCAACCTTGCACTCCTCAAGGCTCATTATTCTTCAATAGTTGGAAATCTACCTAGTCAGGTAATTTAACCTGCGAAAGTTTCGTTAAACCCTCACCACGAGTACAATTCAGTGGAACTTTCCTTATGCACCCCTCTGTCGAATTGAGCAGGTCCCACTCTTCTTGTGACCGGCATATAACCCTGCAAGCAGCGGCATCTTGGGCTTCGGTTAACTTGGCATGCCATTAGCGCTACAATGTCCATAGCTGTCGCAGGGGTAGGGGACTGAGTAAATCAAATCCCACTGTGTGCTTCCATTCTTCAGTAGAAGAGCCTGCGCAACACCATTGGGGCTTAATGTGACTGGTAATAATATCGTCCTTGAAGGTTTCAATCGCAAAATAGGCGTCTGTTCCATTGTAAACAAAGAAGGGTTTAACAATGATAAATCGACTCGTTGGCAAGAGCACCAAATCCAAATCCATTCTATGGCCTAGTTCGATAAACTTTGATGGAACCATTGCTAGCTATTTCAAGTTGAGGTAAACTGTCAATTTTGTTTTTGAATGTATAGTCTCCAGGGGAAGGATCGTCCGTGCTTCTCCAGGAAGTCAGATGACGTTCCAAACCGGTCCTAAAGTTCCATCCCACTGTCATACAGACCAAAACTGTGTCTGATGGGTGATCAAAGGTTTGCCATGTGTGGTTAGTGGAATCTGAACTGTTACGTTCCCTAAGAACAAGGTTACCAGAATCTAGGAGCTATGCAACTGGGTTTCCGAGAACCTTGGTTGATTTCGTCGACCAAATGACGCTCTTTGATCGGTTCAGAAGAACAGGTTCACCTTCATTGCTTATTTCCAGAGCACCGTTTGAATCAATGAGTGGACTATTCCTGTTACGACCCAAACAACCGTTTCACGACTCACCACCAACCACATCCCTAGAAAACTGTTCTTCGAGCTTCCGGCAGAGAAGAAACCGAGCTCAAATTTTCCGCTTGAGGAAACTAATGTCTCTCCATCTCTGATAGATTGAACTGAACTATGGGTGTGAGCTGCGCTTGACACGCGCAGCAGCGACAGAGCAATGATGAAAGTGCAGAAGAAGCTGAAGACAGGAGGATCTCCCATTGCAGACCCTTCTGTTTGATCTACGAGAAGAAGTAATTAACTAGATGAAGATTCAACCTTTCTATAGGATAGCATAACAGGAAGAGATATAGAAGGCATATACCTTTGTTTGGAGAAGAGCAAGCTATAGGAGTTCCTGAATGGATCGGGGTCAAGCAAGAAGACCAGTCAGGCAACTGTTCTTGGATCGGTCTCCAACCTTCCCGTTGTTGTTACCAAATCTAAATGACTCGAATTTTTTTTATATAAATTCTATAAATATCAACTACTTGTGCTACCGATTATTTGGATTCAATGGGCATCCCAAAAGCATAAACTAATTTAAGAACCATTGTCGTTTTCTCACTTTCTATTCTCATCTCACGAGTAATCATTGTTTTAGGGGAAACATCCAAATTAAATGTGCATAGCGATTGTTTTAACAAATCGAAAACGCGGGAGACATAACATTAATATATACCTATTTCTTTTTTTTTTCTCCGTTGAAAAGGAAAGATCGTCTCCACTCACTTGTCAGTATTCTTCTTTGGGAAATGATAGCAATATCTTGACTGGTGCATGATTTGATAAGGTCTTCAACTTGGCCTATTGTTGGGAATAGTTGAAGAAAGGGAAGAACAAAAATGGTAAAACAGAGAAAAACCAAGTCAAGATGTCAAAAAGAAGACAAAAAAAAACACTGAAGAATGTTTTTGACCGCTGGATTTCATTCATTCTACCACGTTTATAAAAAAATAAGGGGCAATGTTTAGAAGACAGTACCGTTGCTTCATCCCAAATGTATGTGGTCAGGTGGCCATTTTTGAACATTTTTAAAATAAATTCTTATCACACATCCCAAGTGTATGTGGTCAGACCGCCATTTTCAAACATTTTTTAAAATAGATTTTTGTCAATTTGAAAGATTCCACACTTGAGATGTGTGGTCAGAAAAGTGCTAGTACCGTCCTCCAAGCATTTCTCTAAAAAAAAACATAATCCGATAATTATGGACAACGCCAAGGAGAAAATGATAAAGGGACACGAGAAGTGATCAAAGTCAACCAACTCTTGTTTGCCACCCTTCTCTTAGGCCATCTCTTTGTCCAATTCGAGTTCAATTGAGTTTATTATGGAATATATGGAGTTCGAAATGAAAAAAGAGATAGAAATTGGACACTGTTAAAACTATCTCAATTTTCTCTCATTATATACTCGGAGCTTGATCACATAATCCGTTTTGAAACATGAACTATGCACAGTTATATTACTTAAGATATTTATCCATTCTATAGTGTAATAATTTATGGAATCAAGGGATAGAAAGTGAATAATATCGAAAGTTGTTTTTGGAGTTGGTCCCTCAGCCTCCTCAATTTGGCTAATTATTCTTTGCCTGATCATGAGCAAGCAAAGAGAGAAGTGGGCTGAGCCATCTTTATATGTTTGAGCTTTTTGAGCACGTGGGCCAATTTGTAATAACATTGGCCCGGAAAAGGACTAATAGTGAAAATCAGCTGTTTATATATAATATATATAGGGTTCATACCGCGAAGAACCTCAAACTGGTACATCTGTGATAATTTTATCCCAAACTAATTTTTTGATCACAAAAAATCCAAAACTAGTACTTCTGTGACAATTTTGCCACAAACTAATATTTTGACCACTAAAAATCACAAACTAGTACATTTGTGATGAATTTAGCCTTCGTTAGTTTCCATTAAATTGGATTAATACCACAAAAAATTACAAACTGATACACATATGACAAACGAAGGGTAAAACATAAAACTGGCACATGAGTCAACTATCGCATGTCATTTAAAAAAATAATTTGACAGTAAAATTTAACAGAAAAAAATAAAGGATAAAATTGTCACAAGTGTATTAATTTGGGATTTTTTTTGTCAAAAAATTAGTTTGAAGTAAAATTGTTACAGGTGTATCAGTTTGGGGTTTTTCGTAGGACCAGTTTTGAAATAAGGATATATATATAAGGTATGGTAAGTCTGAGTAAGAAGATTAACATATTAAATTATGCGTTAGATTCTTATTGAAATATTGAGCATTGTACTGTGAGTATGGATAATTGAGTGAAAGTTACGGAAGTCAATCTATAAAGGTGGATATCAAATAGGGTTGTCGCATGCATCATAAGGATGATTCATTTTGTGTGATTTCCAACAATCGAACGCTACATTTGGGCCACGTGTATCCATAGTGATTTCCTCATGAGGGAAAACGGATGCCGTTGGATCGTGCAACATGATGATTTTTTTTCCTATTTGGCCGCTAAAGTATAGCCAGAGTAATCGACAGATACGGCTTACACGCCGAAGTAAGCCGACCCAAGCCAAAAAGAAAAAGATAAAGATAAAGAAAAGGCCAGTTTTCATCGTACATGGTGGGGTCTTACAAGTCAACCTAGGCGAGCGGATTGTTTTTAGTTCAAAAAGTCAGCGGGTTATGTCGTCGTTTCTATCTGATTTCGGGCAAGAAGTTGTCGTTCGTTTCCGAGCTCTTACTAGTAGATTGACTTAAACGAGGAAGGAGCCCGGAAGGCAACCTGCATGTCCCACGCTTGACCTTTGCATTCACGACGGCAGGCAATAATCAGTTGACTTTTCGCACGTCATTATCGAATGCCCTCTCCTTCCCGCTCGCGACATTTCTTCCTCAATTTCTGCTAACGCACGTATCTCTCTCTCTCTCTCTCTCTCTCTCTCTTTCTCAATGCGCACCAGAGAGCGAAAAGGACGGAGGGAAAGTCTAGGCTCTGAAGTCGCAGCAGCCTATGGAATAAATGACAAAACTTTATTGAAGTAAAAGTTGCAAAAGTCAACCTATAAGGGCGAATATCAACTTAGGGTTGTCACACGCATCATATCGATTATCTTTTTTTTTTTGGTAAGGACGCATCATATCGATTATCTATTTTGCACGATTTCTAGAAATCGAGTTTTACTTTAAGGCCACATGTATCCACAGTGATTTTCTACGTGGGGAAATGGGATGCGGTTGGATCGTGTAACATCATGATTTCTTTTTCCTATATGGCTGCTAAGCATCGCCTAATAATTGATAGTCACACGCTAAAGTAACCCAATTTTCTACGAGCCAAGCTAAAAAAACCGATACAAAAGAGAAGGTCGGTTTGCATCATACGTGATGATGGGTTCTAAGTCAACCTAAGTCAGAGGATCTTTGTTGTTTTCTTTCTGATTCGGGCAAGAAGTCATCGACGTTCGTTTCTGAGCTGTTTTTGGTAACTCCAGTTGAAAGAGGAAGGAGCGGAGAAGGCAGCCTGCATGTCCCACTCTCGTCATTTTCGCCATGTCGCTGTCGATGGCCCTCTCCATCCACTCGACATCTCTACCTCGAAGTTTCTTCTAATGTACACATCACTCTCTCCCTCTCTATCAACGCGCACTAGAAAGCCAAAAGGAAAGAAAGGAAAATGATTGAAAAGAAGATGAAGCAAATCGTCAACTGATGATTGTGAACACAGCTGAAGCATGATCACGAAGTTAAGCTTATTCATCAACAATACGTAATTTCAAATGACTTCCTAAAGTTACACGATGAGCTACTAGCTACAGAAGCAGCACGAAGAGAAACTCAATCCATCTAAAAGGAATGAAGAACTCCCATGATCCATGCATGCACTGTTTCCTAATGTTCTTCGAAGGCACGGAAATGATGATTGCAAGAATATTAATTCAACTGTAAATAATGAAGAGATCAGAAAACCCATAATTCATGGTGAAGAGCTGAGGTTTCCCGTTAATTCGTGCTGATTAAGAGGAGTGAACCGTGCAATTCTTCCCTCCATCCTTTAACTCCCCGGTGCATCTTGTTGAGGAAAACCCGACGCTCAAGTTCTCGCATTGCACCTTCACCGACGCTCGCTTGCTCGGCCAATACGCATGCATGAACTTGATGCTAACCTGCATCCTCACCGACATCACCGCCGACCCTTTCCTCAGATCCTCGCCCACAGTGAACTGAAAGGGCGCCTTCGTCCCTTTTCTGCGGCCAGGCCTTGGGCCTGCTTTCACCACGAAGATGAGGACTCGGCAGCCTCTCTTGCCGATGTCATATTCCGACGATGATGTTTCGTTGTGGCTCGGGAGAGGAAGCGGGCGCTTGTGGTGAATTACTGCAAGGTCGCCGACGTCCTGAATGACCACGCCGAATTTCTTGTTGGGGTTGGTGGCGGTGAGCTGGATTCGGACGGCGAGTTGTGGAGGAGGGGACGAGGCGTCGGAGGCGTTGGTGAGGCCAGAGAGGCAGAAGGAGTCGAGCCGGAACGCGGGAGGGCGAGGGTTCAGGGCGAGCCACGCGACCGCGATGACGGCGCCGAGCAAGAAAACGAGGAGGACCAGCGACTGCACCGTACGGAGGACGATTTCGAAGGATCTGGAGGAGGGGGCGGCGGTGGCGGCGGCGGCGGCAGAGGAAGCGGCGGTGGCGGCAGTCGCCATGGGGATGAAACTTCTCTGGTGCATGAAGGTGTTGGAGGAGGAGGAGGAGATGGAGACGAAGAGGATGGGCCCGATGGGGGTCGGCGACGTAGCATTTTATAACGAGGTTAACTGATGTGAACTGAATGAAATAATAGTTTACTTTTCGGGAGCCGCGTCTGAGAAGATTCGTGGCTTCTAAAGCGTCGTCCTTATCGCGGTAAAAACAGGGACGGCAGAGAATGTGTTCGCTAGCAGCAGCAGCGAAGACGGCGCGCGTTTTCCGATCGCGGGAACGAGTCCCGCGAGGTGAAAAGAAGTCGTCGTCGTCGTCCAACGCCGACGAAGACTACGAATTCACATGGGATTTCTCTTCTTAGGGGAAGCAATTCCAGCGTTTCGGAACCGGCATGTCGAATCGATGCACGAAATGAGCGTGGGCGTTCGTCCGATTTTTGCTTCATGCTCGATCGCAAGCCACCCGTTTCCTTTTCTTTTTTGTGCCTCTTTCAGAGTACACTTTACGGCTACTTTCTATTCCCTGGTTTCGAAATTTATGAGCATGCAATGTGACTTTGAATTGATGTTCGTACGATTTTGCGGACCGCTTCCAAATTGCTTTAAAAGCTTGAACCGATACGTGGAGACGCGATTTATATATTTATTAAATATTCCATAAAGTTTGCTCCTCCATGTGGACGAAATGAAACGAGTGGTTTGGACGGCATCCGGCCGTCGCGATCGAGGCAAGAGACGAGAAACTCCTGGACCGAGCACCGCGCGCGGGGGGGAATCAAGGGGGCTGAACCGCCGCCGGCTCCTTTGACGGTCCTCCATGCGCGCACGTGGGGCGTTGACTTCTCGCGTGGGTTCAAATGTACCTAAACAAATTGTTGGAATGGGTGCGGTGCCCTGCGCCGCGCGGCGCTAATAGTAGTTTCGATGGACGGCAGAAAGGTATTGTTCCAAGCTCCAAGCGTATTTGTCAAGTGAAAATAATTTTTCGCGAATTAGGTTTTCTAGATTTTTACGCACTCGATTTGTTGAAAATAATTGGTGAAAAAAATATGTATACTTAAAGTTGGGAAAATGAATTCTCAAATCGAAAAAAAGAAAAATATTTTTCTGAAAAATGACTTTTTATGACGAAATTTTTTCCGAAACAAATTTACCCTAATTATATGCAAGGAAAGAAATGGGTTGGAAATTGCTAGTTGGGCATAGCCAAAAACGACAACCCATCGGTCAATCCTCAAAAAATTTACTGTTTTGCAACGACACTGGTCATACCAAAGACAAAGGGCAATGGCTCCCTTGCAATCTTCTGCTGTGAAAAAAATAATCATTTTATTTCTTCATTTCTTTATTTTTCTGTTCCCGAGAACATATTTAGAACATAAATCCATTTGATAAATTTTGATTTTAGAAATAGGTTCTGAACAAAAATAAAAAGTAAAAAAATTCCTACTTTTCTATTTTTGAAATAGAGATGAGAAATAAAACTCTTCTCGTCACTCACACTCGCTAATAGCGAGCCGCCCACTCGCCCTCCACTATCGCCGGCCACCTCTTGCCGCTTGCTGGTCGCCATCGTCTGCCTCCCACATGTCGTCGTCTGTCATCCTTCGCCGTTTGCTTCCCTTTGCTACCTACCGTTTGCCACCTTCCACGCTAGCTGCCTCTCGCCGGTTGTTGTCCGTAGTCCTTCACTGTCCACCGCTGCCTGACACCGGCTACCTCCCACCTCCCTCCACCACCCGCTCCTGGCCATCACTCGATGCCGATTGCCTTTTGCCTCCTGCCGCCAACCGCCATCTACCTCCTGCCGTCAGACATGCCTGACGCCAGTTGCCTCCCGCCGCCATCCTCCACGGCTTGTCACCACCCACCATCCTCTGCTACCTGCTCATTGTCCACCCGCTGCTTCCTGGGGCCGGCAGTCGGCCATCCGGCAGGGGGAAATTTTGTATTGTTATCAAATAAATTTTTATTTCGAGAACAGAAATTTTGTGTCAGTTATCAAATGCGATTTTTGCTCAGAAACTCGTCCAGGAATAGAAATAGAAAAATCTATTTTTAGCTAGAAATTGATATTTGAAACAGAATAATTGTCATTTGCCTCCTTAGTATATCGTATCTCTTCCACCCAATCATCTGTTCCAAGGAGGCTGCTTTTGAACACCGCCGCATTCGCTGATTGGGTGGCCTCCTCCTCCTCCTACTCCGCCGCTGGTCGCCCCTGACAACCCCTCCCTTGGCTTCAATGCTGCCCCTCTCCCAAGCGGCACCTCCCGTAGAATATGGGTATGGTTGGTCTCCGTGACGTCTTCGTCCGTCACCCCCGGCCACCTCCTTCCACCCCACAAGCCACTGCCGCCACCACCGTGACCCCGTCATCGCAGACTCGTCGAACGGCTCCAGCACCTGGGCTGCCACTCTACTCGGCACGGGTGTCGGTGTGCAAGCCATCCCCCTCCTCACTGCCGCTCCATGCCTCGGTCCTCCTCCAAAGGCGACAGCAGTAATTTGACAGCCCGGTCGCGGCGGCTGAATTGCAGCTGTGGCGGAACCAGCAATCTTCCTATCCTCGAAGAAATCGGCTCTGATCCTCAACCATGGCAATTCCAGTAATTTAATTCAAAGTGGCGGCGGCGGGGATTGGCGAGAGCTCTAGCAGCACAACAACGTGCCAAGACTGCGGGAATCAGGCGAAGAAAGACTGCAGCTACCGGAGTTGCAGGACATGTTGCAAAAGTTGCGGTTTCGATTGCGTCACTCACGTGAAGAGCGAGTGGTTGGCTGCCGCAAGGTGGCGGGAGCGCTAGTCCATGGCCACTGCCGCCGCCTTTGGCAGAAAGTATTGGATGAATATCTGATGGGTGCACTGGCTCCTTCGCGATGCCTACACTGCTACACCTTCACACTCAACCATGATTTACAGTGATCACTGAGACCACCTGACGTTCCCAGCTCTGCCCAGTGGTTCGTCGCGGCGGTTCCGGTCCAATCTAGCGAGTTCCAAAAGCCACCGGGCGTCCTCCACAGCTTTCCCAGATCAGTACCGGCAAAACTTTAGCGATTTCATCCACCCAACAAGCTCCGGTTGTCTTGGCGACGCACCGGTCCACGTCGGTGGTTTTGGTCCAGTCTGGCGAGTAGCTCCGAAAACACCACCAATCCAGCACTATCAATCGCGGGTCTAGCAATCCATATACCTCTGCGTTTAACTTTGGCTTGCAGGTTCTCGGGCTTGGCTGTGTAAAATTTGCACGTCAACACAGCAAACCCCCGACGTCCTCTGCTGTCTATGCCCTACTTCCACCACCTCTCCGCGATCGCTTCTGTTCTCAGTTCTGTTTTGCAGGTTTCCCGAGAACTAGTCATAGACGGGAACCGAGATCACACCGTGAACATCACCACTACAAGTCTTCATCGCGAGCCGCAGCAGAAAGAGCACATCTTTCGTCGTTCTTGTCGCACCGTGAGCTACTCACAGCGAAGCCACGAGTCCGCTCCTGTCGAACTTGATCTATATTTTCAAGTTTCCCGCGTCCGAGAAGAACAATCGTTGCTGCTTTGGTTTTGATTCCCATCGTGAACCAGCACCACCGGCCACCACCTCGAGTCACTCCGCCGGTTGCGCTTTGGAAGCGAATCATCCGAGCTAGGTAATTTTCCTGAACCGAATTTGTTCTCAATGTTTTATTACCCGAATTGGATTATTTGACCCTAATCTTGATTTGCTTGAGATTTTTAGGCATATCCTTTTAATTACGAAATTTTCCCACTTTGATAACATGCGTAGATCGACAATCCAATCTCATGCTTGAAATACGATTCTCAACCGCGAAAATCAACCAATTCAACTCAAGCTTGAGATACTTTTCAACCACACGGAAAATCAGCCAATCCAATCCTCATGCCAGAGGATACGATTTGCCGGTTTTATTTGTCTCCAAATTTGAGTTGATTAGAATATTTGATGATATCTTTGCTAGAATTTATTTCCTATTCAAAAAAAGCCAAAAAGATGGCATGGTAGTTTTTGGATACATTTTATAGATAACTTTAAATAGCGTCATGTTAAGGTTAATTATAATAGATTAACATCTTAATCTAGATAGTCGATGGAGGACTACCACGGCTCCGGCGTGTGGAGTATGGCGGTAGGGGTAGGGGTGAGCATAGTTCTAGGGTGGAATCTGGAAATTGAAAACCTGTAGATTTCAAGTTCCAATGTATGCAGGATAGATTCCAGATTCTAAAAATTGGGGAATCTGTTTCGATGGATAAATTCCGAATTCTAGGTTGGTGAAATTTGGAATCTAGAACTTGAAACCTTAAACAAGTTTTTTGTGTTTTTTCTTGGTTTATGTTTTCGCTTGATCCTACGGTATTCCATAGCATTAGATGATAAGTGTATAATTTGGAATCACTAGTTTAAGCTTTCATGTTATGACTTATTAATATTTTATACTCTTTGTGTGTCTAATCATAAATTATGTTCAACGGACCATAATAGCAAGTTGTGGTCATTAAATGAGTTTTTTTGATGTCACAAAAAAAAACTAGGGAAAAAAGGTGAATGTAGCATTGAAATTGGCCGGTTCGAGAGGTTGGATGGAGAGAGAGAGAGAGAGAGCCAGGTGATATGTAAGCTGAGAGAGGTTTCCGTAGGACCCTCATCCTCTGCATCATCATGGGAACCCTCCCAAGAAATGTTGCAGTCCATAGCCAAATGCACCCACGCAAAACCCTAGCTCTACATACAATAGATGTCGGGATGCTTTGTCCCTCTTTTGGGTTGTTAAGGAAAGAAATCTTGGCTCGACTTCTTTAGTTTTATCGATCGCACAAACTGGTTTTCACCCGCAGTGTTACCGTGCCATAACATATAATACGTTTTACCGTGCGTCATTTTTTGTGCATATACACGTGATCATACCATGTTCTTATCAATATAAAAGCAATTTACTTCACTGCGCAGAACCGAACGACATCGAACAAATGATATGTGATGTGAAGCAGAGTTAATTGGAGATCCGGACCCTAGAAGCAAACTATACCTTGATGATCGATTATATAATGTGCGTACTTAATTTACAAGATCCCTGCCCAGATAGAATGATATAGAAAACGTTACATCTCTATCAAATAGCTTGAACATACGACGTCGGAAGTAGATGCTCTAAGAGGACGACCTCAAATGTGTTCGGTGAAAATGAGAATAATTTTTGGTATGTAACAGCTTTTGTAAACATATGTAAAAGAGAAAATATCTGGTGCTGCTTTTGATCTAATTGTAGGTACCCAGATCCCATTATCGCTGGAGTCCAGCAACGTGAGAATAATATCGTAGGTTGGCAAGGTTTCTTTTACATAAAATTGAGATGTCTAAGTACTAGGAGAAAAGTGTCGGAAAAATCTTAAACTTATTATATTTATGTCAATTTAGTCATAAATTGTTTAATGGTGACAATTTAATCCTAAACCTTTTGATTTCATGTCAATTTAGTTCTTTCGGCTAATTTTGGATGGATATTACTGGCATGGACGTTGATAAGCCTACATGGCACTATTAGTGCTGACGTGAATACTTTTTAATATTTTTTAAAATTATTTTTTCTATTTTTTTCCCTTTATTCTTCCTTTTACTGGTGACTGGCCATTGGCCATGGTCGGGTTGGTTAGCCTCACCTGGGCGAGGATCGCCATCGCTCGCCATAGGCAAGGCCTGATCAAGCAAGGGCGAGCCTCAGCGAGGGCCCCCTAGCCGAGCGTTGCCTTTGCCAGGCAATGTCAGCGAGTCAATTGGTGGAGTAGCTGTTGAAGTTGGGACACATCGCGAGCTGCTTGAGGCTTTCAGGTTTGTTCAATGTCATCTTCCCCTTGTGTGTCCAAAGTGTTGCGTTCTGATTCGAGATGGTTCGACTTTTGCTTTGAGGGTCAGCCTTGCCCAGGCTAGATTAGGCGAGGCCACCTTGGCTTGGGCAAGGGGAACCCTCGTTAAGGCTGGCGAGGGCCTTGCCCAGCCTCACTTGTGGTGGGCGATGGCGACTCTCGCCTAGGCAAGGCCGGCTCGCTCAGCCATCACTTGTGGCTGGTGATGGTCGGTGGCTGGTCACCAACAAATGAAAGAAAAAGGGAAAAAAGAAAAGAAAGAAAAAAGATTAAAAATAGAAAAATATTACATTATATTTAAATGTAGTCCACGTCAACACCAGTGGTGTGACGTAGGCCGGTCTGCATTCACATTAGCAATATTATGCCAGAATTAGCTAAAGGACTAAATTGGCACTAAATAAAAAATTTTAGTACTAAATTACTACAATTAAAATGTTTAAGACTAGATTGGTATCAATGCAATAGGTTTAAAACTTTTATGACACTTTCTCCTGCGTATTATGATAGATTTTTACCGACCGTTCAATATAACCTATGTATTCAATTACTATCTACAATTCAATGATATGATTCCACTCTAGTTAAGTCAGCACTTGAATCCAGTATACGAAAAAATATAATGTTGCGATGAATAACAATTAGAAGCGCTGATTAGAACGCAAAAGTAGAGAGAAATTATCTTTTTTTTTAAAAAAAGGAGCTCCTAATCATGAAAAAGCAAGGAGCTTATAACAAAAGTCAGACCGGAAAATCACCTTTTTTCTGCAACAGCATCTTCTTCAGCCAACCATATGAAGCATATGCAGAAGAAGATCCCATCACTCAATCACACTCCCAAGTGTCCTGTAAATAGCCATTTATTACGTCACAATCTTCCAAACGTCTGAACCCTCCCATCTTTTAATCTTCAAAACTCATCTTCAATTTTTCGATTACAAGTTGCGTCCTCTTGTGTTATCTACCCATCAATGTAAAAAGTGATCAGAACGCATATTACATGAGCATTAATATTGGTCACTCATGTCGTATCAGCGCATAAAACGCTATTTTCTGCTATACAATCTATCTTGATGTACTCTAAATCTAACAAATTAAATTGATCACGCTTTGAAAATTTTCGAAATTTCGTGATGAATGTTAAAAGGCAAAGTTTTTTTTTTCTTTCGTAATATATGAACTGTAGTTGATTCCCTAAAAAAGGAGCCAGAAAAAACACCTTTCTTGTCAAAGTGTCTGAAAATGGTGGCTTGCTCTGCTCTGCTGAAGATCCTTTTACCATCAAGGAGATCAAAGACCATCATCAGCAGCAGCAGCAGCCTCCAACTTGTCAACACGAAGAGAAAAGAAAATGACCATCAAATCGATACCGCCACAAAGATGTCACAGCAAAAATTGGGGATCGAATCACCCGGTTGACTGTAAAGCGCAAAGTCATAGGATCGTACGGTCTGTATTTGACAACGAGCTGCAATCACATTCCATCCGTCCCCTCCGGCACCGACGACGTCACAGCATTTGTTACCAGGTGGGTGTCACAGCTTGCCGAGCTGTGGTTCAATGAGACCCTCCCCGAGGAGTGACGGGGCTGTGACGTGAGGGCCAGTACTCGAAAGCGGCGCCGTCGCCACAGTGGCCACATCACAGCACGTTGCATGTCAACACGGTCAAATCTTGAGTCTCTCTCTCTCTCTCTCTCTCTCCAAATCTAAGAGTTCAGCCAGTCTCAAATCATATCTCCAGAAATGGCTGCATGGGCAATCATTTGAGAGCATCTTGCTGGCAAAGCTTGCCATAACTTCTCTATATATTTGCAGGAGTATGTCTCTGCTTAACCTCACAGCTTCACCTTCCTTCTGATACCTCTGCGAAGGCTTCTCTCTGTGCAGGGGATCATGGCTTCCAATTCTAAGCTTGGCCACGTTGTTGTTGTAGTCACCCTCTGCCTGCTCCTTCTAATAGCAGCGGCTTCTGGTCCGTTATCGGTTATTCTCTGCATGTGTGTTTTTGTGGGAACCATTTTTCATCGTTAACGTTTTTGCAGATTGCGAAGCAGGACGTCATGGGCGCTTAAATGCAATGGCTGGGAGTTTCCTGAAGAAGGACAGCAGAAAGGTGAGAGCTTTCACTTGTTCAGTGTTGTTAGCGTTGAATGAACAAATCGGTAAAGAAATGCAAAGTGTAATGTGTTGGGCTTTCTTACAGATTCTGCGGGCTTTTGAGAAATATGGAGGGAGCAAGATCGCCAATGGAGAGTTGAGGGGGGTCCCTTCAGGCCCTGATCCACTGCACCACCATAAGGGCAGTCCTCAAAGGCCACAGACTCCTTGAAAGACCCTTAGCTAGCTCCTTGCATCAGCAAACACTTTCTTCAGACTCGTGTACTTTTGAGATACTGATGTGTCATCTGTTAGCTAGTGCTTAAATATAGCCTTAGCCTCAAATAGCCAATAGATAATTAAGGGAAAGTAACTTTTCTGTTTGGACGAGAAGATGAAGAAGTTAGTGTATTACCCTTACCAAAAAAAAAAAAAAGAAGTTAGTGTATTATGGGTTGTCTGTGGTTCCTTCGTGTTTTACCTTGTTTGGGAAAGTATGAATATGTGTTGATGTTAGTCAAAATTTCGTTAAATTGTTTGCAGATGAGTACGTGGTGCATATTTCGGAGTTAACCCTTTTCAGTAATACCAGGGAAAAAGAGTGACGTAAGTGTGTGAGTACTGCAATAACTAACCTTGAGCTGCTGCAGAGAGAAGATAAGGGGAGGGGAGAGATGTGACATTAATGATGATGTAGATAGTGATAGGCCGTAGACTGAAAGCACTCATTACAAACAGAGCATCAACAGATAATTTATCCAAGTAAAATTGACCTTTGCTTCTGGTTTACTTTTTGAAAAAAATCACTAACCGGTACTCATTTCTGATTGAAAATCTTGACTTGATGGGCGAAACTCTAGTACTAACTGAGAATTGTTCTCTAAACTAGTAGACATTTATGGAGTTCCCACAAATAAGCCACCATCCTTATCAGGCACAAAGCTTTAATTATCCAAGTAGCCAATGTTATCAAATGAAGAAACTACAAAGGACGATTATTTTCACACGGACATTGTCAAATCTCAAAACAAATTTGCTTGTTCCTCCCCGTTACATATAGATGCTTTCACATATCCATAACTTAAATTCTACTTCAGTCCAAAAGAAATTGAGGAGAACGCTACTCTTATTGATTAGGATAATTGCTACACTTCGTATAACAATTAAAGATACAAATATGGTCTCCAACAGAGTTAAAGAAACATTTATCAATCGTTCTCATATAATTCTTTTGCAATGATCGGAGGTGCATACCATACTTTCATATCAGATGACAAAAGATCTAACACCTGGTATATGCACTCT
The DNA here is from genome assembly GCA_031216285.1 of Syzygium syzygioides. NCBI lineage: Eukaryota > Viridiplantae > Streptophyta > Magnoliopsida > Myrtales > Myrtaceae > Syzygium > Syzygium syzygioides. The sequence continues at coordinate 7,535,640 of CM062251.1, read as the reverse complement.
GCCTCAGGATGCGATTTATCACCAGCCACAAAAACATGATTAATACTACCAATCTCGATCGAGCTAAATCCTGGTGTCTTTTGGATACCAAGCGTCTTCATTTTCCTCCTGATCTTATTAGCACCATCCCAGCTTCTATCTGCGGCATATATATTCGCGAGGAGCACATAATTCGAGTCAGAATCAGGGTCTGGATCAACTGCATACTTTGCCAACCTTTCTGCTAACTTGACGTCCTCACGAGTCCTGCAAGCAGCCAACAAAGATCCCAACACAACGTCGTTTGGTTTCATGGGCATATTTTCTATGACATTTAGCGCATCCTCCAACCTGCCTCCACGACTATAGAGATCCACCAAGCAACCATAGTGCTCAATTCTGGGCTCAATTCTATGAACATTCTTCATGATATGAAAGTACCCTAGTCCTTCATCAACTAAACGAGCATGGCTACAAGCAGTGATTGCTCCTGTGAAACTAACTCCGTCTGGCTTGAATCCTTCCTCCTGCATTTTGTTAAATAACTCCAGAGCCATCTCAGCATGCCCATTGGCCGCGAACCCCGCAATTATAGTGTTCCAGGACACGAGAGTTCTCTTTGGCATTTTCTCAAATATGAGGTGAGCATACTCAATACACCCGCACCGGGAATACATGTCCATTAGGGAGTTGCATACCCTTATATTTTCCTTGAAGTCTTGCTTCATGACAAACCTATGTATCCACAAGCCCAAACCAAGCGTCGCCAAGTTGGCGCACGCAGATATTGCGCCTATAACAGTGACGAAATCAGGCCGCACCCCACAAAGTTGCATCTCACGAAACAACTCCAAAGCTTTGTCGAAATGACCAGTCTTGACAAACCCATTAATCAGAACAGTCCACGTTACAGCATCTCTGTGTGGCATTTTGTCGAACAGGTCTATCGCCTCCCGCATCTCACCCTTCTTCACATAGCCATCGATCATCGTATTCCAAGTAACAGAATTCCTCATCCCCATCCCATCAAAAACCATCCTGGCCGACTCCACGCGATCCATCTTCGCGTACATGTTAAGGACAGCCGTGGCCACCATCACGTTTTCCGCGACCAACCCCAGCTTCCGAGCGTACCCGTGAAGCGAAGCTCCGAGGAACTCGCTGCCGGACGGGAAACCAGCGCAACCCGAGAGCAGCGTGACGATCGTGACGTGGTTGGGCTCCACCCCGGACCGCATCATCTCGGAAAAGACTCCGGCCGCTTCGGCTAGCCTGCCGTCTCGAGCGCAGCGAGCGATGGAAGCAGTCCATGAGACGGTGGGGTCAAGGGATCGAGCGGGCTTGTCGAAGGAGAGGCCGTGCCTCGTGGCGGCGTGCATCGGCTTCGGAGGCTGCGGCGGTTGGTGGAGCTTGGTGGAAGCAGCGACGGTGGGGAAGGCGGGAAGGCTCATGCTAAGTTCAAATTACCGTTTCATAGAAGAGAGGGGGTCGGTGGGTTCCGGCGTTGTTCATTTGGCTCTTTATAACGTTATAGGCTGATTTTCCTTTCCTTTTTAATTTTTTTCAAATTTTTTGTATAATGGGTTTCACTATCTAAATCAAGTTAAAAAAAATATAATCATGTTATGATACGATACACTGAAAACTATGATCAATAAATTTATAAATTATTCTTAATATTCATATAATCGAGGGTACTCTTTTATTTGATTGAATTCTAAACGAAAGGGACAATTTACATTAGCTATAAAAAGAGCATACATATTTGTGTATCGAGAGAAACGAATTTTTATCTCTCATAAAGTTCGTGTAAAATTTTGATCACACAATGTAATTTTGCTTATAAAAGCTAATATGCATAAATGACAGGCATACTTTGCATAAAGAAAACTTTTTGCAGGTTGTGAACGGACCGACAAATATTTACATCGTCTCAACTGCTTAATCATCACATTGTCAAAAGTCTACTTTGGTGCTTATCCTACCGCTACGTTTAACAAAGAGCAACAAACGGGATTAAATTAGTAAAATTGAATTGTTAACAAGAGCTGCGTTGCACTAATAAAGCATTATCGACTAATAAAAGTTTCTAGTTAAAGCTTGTCCCTCGAGAAATCATATAGCAGCAAAAAATAAAAAATAAAAAATGAGCAAATAGAAAATGAATCTGCAATTTACATTAAAAGAATCATCTTGTTTAGAATCTGTTCTCTCATTTGCAAAGAGCAATTCCTTCTTCCCATTCACTAGAACAAGAGTTCTTCCAGCAAAGTGAAGCACGTGCCTCTTAGGCCCTATCTAAAAGTAGTTTGAATGAACAGAAGAATCTCATTCAACACCATCCAACATTTTCCCAATGCTGATAAATATTTAGGCAAGATCATGCCATGTTCACGGATGAACAGTTGATTCGAGAGTTGGCGTCCAACTATCAGAACATGGAAAGGCTGTTGGGATGGGGAGGTCGGGGTGAGAATGCAGATGCGAATTGTGGCGGAAAACCATCAGGAAAAGTATTGAATAACAATGCCAGTTCTTCAGACATTTCACTAAGTACAGATGCTGCAACAGATGAGGCTTAATGACATAACTTCAACACAATAACAACTTGAAAAAGCATATTTGTAACTAATCGGATTGACGTGACACGAGGAATCATTCTCAGAAGGAATTTAACCGTGAAAAGCCGGTAACCAAGACCATGTATAGTAAGAGAACAGATAGAGAGTCCGTTATTTACAGTAATCAAACCGCCTTGTTCATCGCCCATCAGCTGAAGTGAAGGACTCGGCAAATCCAGCGGGCTTAGCGGGGATGCTCCCCGAGCTGTCCCCTAGAGTTCCGATGCTTGACCCTTTGCTTTCTGCCTCCTGCCACACTTTCAACAACTCGGGAAGCGGCACGTTGTAATCAATTCCTGAAGTGTCCTCCAGCTCGTCGCTCATCGGCTTCCATCGATCAACTAGCGGGACCAGCACATTGACCACGTGGCTCATGTCGGGCCGATGGTGAGGCTCTCTAGCAGTGCAGTGTCCGGCAAGTTCGGCCACTATGGAGATGCTCTCGAGAGCTTCTTCAGTTTCGTTGGCTTCTGGGTCTAGGGCTGCTACAAACTTCTCCTTGCTCGATCTGATTCGCCAGAACCACTCTGCCAGATACCTGCTTTCCTCCGAGCGCTCCTCATCGAGTGCTGTAAGTCCGGTCAGAAGCTCCATTAGTACCACACCGTAGCTGTAGACATCAACTTTTGTTGTGATCTTTCCCATAACTGAAACCAAAAAGAAAATGAGAGTAAGCACGTGTACTCATTAGCTGCGAAAGCAATCTTGATATGATTTTACATCAATCAAAATGATCAACTTTGTAGCCGAGATTGCCATGAAATAATTTGACATAAGTTCAAGTGAACACGTTCCTCTGAGACAATGTAAACAAGAATGAGAGATTCAAGCAATAGTTCCCTACCGGCATATTCAGGTGCGAGATACCCAAAAGTCCCAGCGAGCTGGGTCGCAAAAGACCTCTCTCCATCAGGAGCGAGTTTAACCAATCCAAAATCCGAGACCTTCGCTCGGAAGTCATTGCCTAGAAGAATATTCGAAGACTTCAGATCTCTGTGTATGAACGTGTGCTGGGCCAGGCTGTGCAGATACTCTATCCCTCGGGCCACATCCAAAGCGATCATAAATCTCTTCCTCCATGTAAGAGGCTCCAATCGGTTCGCCTTCCAGTGAAAAAGATGCCGACTAAGAGCTCCCTGTGGCATGTACTCATACACCAGAAGCCTCTCACTTCCTTCGATAGAGTAACCCAAAAGAGACACCAAATGCCGGTGCCGAACTTTGGACAGCACGGCAATCTCAGATCGGAACTCGTCCAATGCTTTACTGCAGATCAGATTAGATTCCATCCTCTTGACAGCAATTTCGGTCCCATCGCATAGCTCTCCCTTATAAACCGTCCCGAAGCCACCTCGTCCAAGCTCGTTTTCAGGTGCAAAATTTTTTGTCACCTTGCGTAGGTCTTGGACAGATATGCCGAGATTTCCGACCTCAATTGAACGTGAATTTTCCGTTCCGTTACTGAGCGTGCTCAAGGAGCTGGTCCCGGAATGGGTGAACAAGCTTGTCTTGGTATTGTTAGAAAATTTAATCTTGAATTTATTCTCCGGACCTGAAGTTTCTCTAGGATAAACGACAGTGGAACTCGGAGCCTCGGACACATCTTTCCTCTTCTTGCGGCAACAGATGAAGAGAATAATCATGAGGAGGACAAACGTGAGGATTAGAGTAGGAACCAACAAAAGGATTTTGACTTTTTTGGTTCCTTTGGGTCGAGATTGTGCTCGACTAGAGCTTGACCCGGCAATTGTGGAAGGTGAGATCTCAGGTTTCGGTGGAGATGGAGAGTTTTCTGGCAATGGGCTGCTATTGGGAGGCGGTGAAACAGCGGGCGTGGTTTTATTGCGGACCAGGAGAGGGTTTCGATTAATGATGACCTTCACTCCATTGCGGAACATGGGCAATGGTGGATCAAGATTGTTCCCACTCAAGTCCAACAACCTCAAAGACGTCAACTCAGTATAATTTTCGGGGACTCTGCCATGTATGTTGTTGTCTCCGAGCCTAATTTCGAGCAACGAATCTAAGTTTGCAACGGAAGCACTCAGAGTGCCGTTGAGGTTATGCCTCGGCAAATTCAAAATGGACACTTTCGACTTTGAATTGCAGCTCAATCCGAACCAGGGCCCTTCACATGGACTATTCCCGGACCAACGAGTAACAAGACTCTCAGGATACTCAACACCCCCAAGAAAATCCAAGAGTGCATTAACTTCAGGGGCACATTGCATCCCTGGTTCGGGTAGACAAAAGAAATTGGAATCATAAGTAACATTGCGTACCTTAAATTTTGGGATCGGACCCATGAACAGATTGTTGTTCAAGTCAAGTTTCTCCAGCTCCATAATGGCCAAGCTTTCGGGAATGAGACCAACAAGTTTGTTCCTGTTGAGATTGAGGTCCTTCAGAGAAGCCAGAGCTCCGATGTTCCCTGGAACCGTGCCGGTGAACTGGTTTCCGTGAAGCCACAACTGCGTGAGGGACGCCATCGAAGCAATCACATCAATTTTACTGCCAATGCCGCCGTCATTTTGGTCGTTCAACCACAAAATCTGCAGCATAGATTGACCGAAACTCCCAGGAAGCTCACCGGACAGATTGTTATACGAAAGCTTCAGCACCGCTAGGGATGGCATCGCCCCTAAAAACTCCGGCACCGGGCCGACCAAGTTGCAATTCATCAGGGAGAGATTCGTCAACTGAACAGATTTTGCCAATTCAACCGGCACAGACCATCCAGAACTCATATTCAAGGGGTTATAATCCAAGGCCAACACCTGCAAACTGGTTAGGCCATCAAAAAAATCTGCGGGGATCGCCTCGAAGCCGTTGTAATCCAAATAGGCATATTGCAGCTCCGTCAATCCGCTAAAACTGGGCAATGCCCCAGACAAATTGTTCCTCTGGAGGCCTAAGTTGGAGAGCATTGAGAGCTGATTAAAACTTGGAGGCAATTCGCCTCTCAGACCCAACCCTTTGGCCTGTATTTGGGTGACTCTTTCGCCAGAACAGTAGACATAGGGCCATTTGGGAGGGCCACAAGGGTCATCCCCATCAATTGGCCACTCAAGGAGCTCTGGGTTCTCCAACCCTTCTCTGAAATCATTGAGGACTTTGAGGTCATCAGGGTCAGTGACACCGCACGCCAGTGTAATCAGGCTCAAATGCAAGGCAATGCACAGGTCTCTCCTAATATCAACCATCTTCCCCGGCTAAAGAAAACCATCAAGAATCTAACAGAGACAGCATAGCCATAGTGCAGCTTCAAAAGCGCAGATGGGCTGAGACAAAACCACCAGAAAGAAAAAGAAACAGGAAAGAAGGAACAAAATGAGGAAGAAGAACCGAAGCCGAGGACGAGGAAGCACCCTATGTAACAAAAAGGGACAAGTCTCTCGGGAAAATGTCTAAAAATCGTACCGTAACAAACTAAGTCGGATCAAAAGCAAAAACAAAAGAAATGGGGTCTCCAAGCTGAGTAAAAAGACAGTCGCTCAAGATCAATCTTTTTCGCTTTGGAAGATTTTATCCATTTCTTGGCACCTGACACCCCCAAGTTAAGGGGAACAGTCCCCCATGACTGACTCTCTCTCTTTCTCTCTCTTCTCAGTTTTCGAATTATTACTTTTTTCACGTGGAAGTATTACTGCCTTTTTTCACGTAAAGCTTTGATTAGCAGGCCTGTGACCGACAGTGATGATGGTGAAGCAATCGTATGGTTTGGAAGCATGAGAGAGCCCATGTTCTTCTTTGGCGGCAGAGTCATGGACCATCTTAGGTACCCTTCAGAGAAAAATGAAATCTTGGCACGAAATCAATTAATTTTTTCAGGGGTCCCGCACTAGGGTAGCTATGATGCCGGCTAATTAATGGGAAGCTGGGGTATTCTCCGCTGATTTCGGTGGTGGGTGGTACACAAAACGTGGAAAATTTCATGCTTTTTTGCACATAACTTGTAAAATTCCAATCTTTACAAAACCTCGGCTCATCGAGCTTGGGGACGCTGCAACAACTGCTGCATTGTCTTGCTAGAGGTTACATCCTAGTCGCCACGAGCTCATTCCACATCCCCTTGTCATTCTCACCTGAATATCATCTTCTTCTTCGTCTCTTTTCATGTCAATGGCACTGTTAGCTTCATGGGACCTTTGCATCTTGCGTCAAAACCAGATAAAACCGAGTCATTTCCTCACTATCAAAATTCTTAACGAATGGACTGATCCTTTTTTTGTCAGATCGATATGTAGACGAAGGCGAGCACGAACACGAACACGAAGGATTCCCGTACTTTGTTTGATCCATGTCACAGGCTAAGGAAGTCGGCATAACCATTAGGACTAGACGTTAATCATCGCTTCCTCTGTGTAAACCTATGTATGGACAATCGCATGTGGATCCATTCAAGAGATCTTGCATTAGCTTCCTGTATGTGGTGACCGATGATCTGGAGATAACGCAGAACGCATGATGAATTATTGTCCTTTCTGTGCAGTTGTAATGTCCCCTTCAGTCTTCAAATTTAATGGATTTGGACTAATCGCCAGGAACAAAACACTTTGTCACTGATTTAACTCCAAATGCCATTTCTGGATCCCCACCAAACCACCTCAACCGAAGGCTCTGTTTTGTTTGGCTATCTTTGCTAGTCTTTGTGGAAAGAAACAGTCAGCATTCACTTTCGTCAACGACCTGATAGCAACCTCCAAAAAATAAAACAGACAGGGAGCAAGAACATGTCACGGTAACATCACGTTCAGCTCTAAAAAGGCTTGACATTAAATCAACATAGAGAGAGAGACAGAGAGAGTGATGCAGGCCAAATTGTTAATGCCGCCCGCATTGAAGACGAGCTCACTCGACCAAGGAGATCAGCCCGCATCCGAGCTCGACAAGTTGCTCGACCAGTCGAGGAGATATCGAAGGGACGCAATTCGAAGACCAAGAGTCTCATCTGCAAGTCCATGCCACAATAAAGTCCTTGTCTTTCCCTATACATTGGAAGCCTAAAGATGCTTTGGGATGATCAAGAAGACGTTGGGCATTTATCTAGTTTCTAGTTTATAAGTTCTTTAATATTTTATGATTTTTAGGGTCTTTAATGCTCTTTAGTCTCTTCATTTGCTTGAGTCTTTTTATTTGTATTTTTTTTCTTTAGCTATAAAAGTCCATCTACTTTATGTATTCGGCAGACGAATTTGATTAATGAAAATTTTACATCAAGCAATTATCTTGAACCTTGAAGAGTTCATACCCCTGAAAACCTGGAAGAGTTTTCACTCCGTCCTTGAAGAGTCAGAGGTTTTCAAATCTGCATCCTTGAAGAGTTGCAGTCATCGATCTAGAAGAATCGGTGTCCTATCCACTTCCTTGGAGGCCTGGAAGAGCAACCAGCGAAGTCATTCCGATCTGTATCGACAAAGTTACGTCCATTTTCCCGAGCTTGCGCAGGACTGTAATTACTGTTCGTCCTGTTCCGCGTATGCGAGTCACTCTCCCGATCCTAACGTTCGAGTAGCCCACACCAGGTTGCATCATTTGGTATCAGAGCTTTGGAGGAGAGAACCATGCCGCCAAGACAAGCTAGACGTCGTGGAGGCAGAACCATCCCACTGAATGAAGTGCATATGCTCGCTGACAATTTGCAGCAACATATGCAACAACAAATTGATGAGTTGACGCAGGAGGTTCAGCGTCTGAGGGCAAAAAGAAACAATTCACCACCTCATTCCAGGACCGAAAATTCCAATGGTGACTCTTCATCTTCGGAGAATGCTCGACCATTTCGCAATCGGAGGAATGTTCGACGTCACAAGCAAAACATTCGTGAACCGGAGTGGGAAAAAGAAGTTAAAAAGGATATCCCGGAATTCTCAGGTAATGATTCTCCTAAAGAAATTATTGATTAGCTAACACTTGTTAATGAAGTGTTTGAGCATCGAAATGTTCCGGAGGATCGTCGAGTCAGGATCATCGCTATGCGATTCAGAGGTAAAGCCATCACTTGGTGGAGGCGTGAGAAGCAAACTCACCAATCCGTTGGCAAAGCGCCAATTACCTCGTGGAGGAAGATGGAAGACAAGATCCGAAAGTATTTCTTACCTAAGGGCTACAAGAGAGAGCTACATCAACGGTATCAAAATCTGAGACAAGGTACGCGAACGGTGGACCAATACACCAACGAATTCAATGAGTTGGTGATCTGTAACAACATTCAAGATCCGGAGGAGATGCTTGTGAGCAAGTACTTGAATGGCCTTCAACTTCATATTCAAGATGCCCCAGAAGTTCTTGACATTTGGGACTTAGGAGATGCACACCAACGAGCACTCAAGGTGGAGCGTTCTCGCTCAAGGAGGCAACAATCCTCTATCATGACCAATCGACCCGCTAGGAGTACCCCCGACACCACCAAAGTTGTTGAGGCTATGACGCAAACCGCTAGTAAGTTTCCTATTCAGCCCAACCTTTTGAAGCAACCAACTACGTCCGATATTCGTTGCTATGCTTGTGGTGAGTTGGGTCATCGTGCTAGCAATTGTCAAAAGAACAAGAATCGACAAGCTGGCAAAGCCTTCTTAGTGGAAAACGATTCTGATGAGCATGTGGAGGATCCGCTCGAAGAAGAGGTGAATGATGTTGAAGAGTCCGTAGGTGATGAGCAAATAGTGCATGCTGATTTTGGTGAATTTCTGATGGTAAGAAAAATCTTTCTAGCTCCTCGTGATGAGACCGGAGATGGGTGGTTGCGCACCAACATTTTTTCATTCAGCTTGCACGATTAAGGGGAAGGTATGTCAATTGATTATTGACTCTGGATGTTGTGAGAATATAATTTCTGAAATGGCAACGAACAAACTAAAGTTGGAGTTAAAGGCGTACCCCACACCTTACAAGATGTCGTGGCTATCGAAAGGCACCGAGGTAATCGTTTCCAAACGCTGCCTTGTTAATCTATCCATCGGTTCTGTTTATTTCGACAAGATATGGTGCGATGTTCTACCGATGGATGCCAGTCATGTTATTCTTGGGTGACCATGGCAATTTGATAGGCGGACTACTCATGATGGTTATCGAAATACATATTCTTTTGAATTTGGAGAGAAGAAGATTATATTAGCACCTTGTAAGGAGCCTTTGAAAACTCCTGTTGACGAAAAATTTTCATCTTCTACATTGCTTTCGATGAAGGATATGAAAGGTGCTTTAAAAGGGGTTCGTAATGTATATGTTTTACTTCACAAAGCAGGTGAAGTTGCTTCTTCCATACCTCTTGAAGTTCGGCCACTTTTGGAAGAATTCAAGGTTGTTTTCCCAACGGACTTACCTGCAGGTCTCCTACCTATGAGAGACATTCAGCACCAAATCGATTTGATGCCCGGTGCTTCCCTAGCGAATTTGAAAAGTGGATATCAACAAATCAGAATCAAGCCCGGAGATGAATAGAAGACAGCATTCAAAACGAAAGATGGGCTGTATGAGTGGCTAGTCGTGCCATTCGGATTGTCGAATGCACCATCGACATTCATGAGGTTCTTGACCCAAATTCTGAAACCCTTTTTAAAAAAAATTGTTGTGGTCTATTTCGATGATATTCTTATTTTTAGCAAGTCTACTGACGAGCACTTGCAGCATCTTCAAGAAGTACTTCACGTGTTGAGACAGGGGCGCTTGTACGCAACCCTCGAGAAGTGCTATTTCATGGTACTGCAAATCCTTTTCTTGGGATTTCATATTTCAACAAAGGGCATTTCAGTGGATGATGCTAAGATTAAGGTGATTCGAGAATGGCTGACTCCATCAAATGTGCATGAGATGAGAGCAATTCATGAAGATGTACGCCAAAGGTTAGAAAGCAAGACAAAGTTCTATAAAAAGGACGTCGATAAGCGGAGGTGTGAAGTTATCTTCGAACCAGGAGATTTTGTTTAGGCTTACTTACCACTAGAGCGTCATCCTGTTGGAAGCTATAACAAGCTTAGTGATCGAAAGCTTGGTCCTCTTGAAGTTCTTGAGCGCATCAATCCCAATGCATATCGCTTAAGGCTTCCTTCTCATATGAAAACACATGATGTTTTCAACGTTCGGCATTTAACACCTTATGCTGGTGATTCCTCTGATGATGACATGAATTCGGGGACGAATTCTTTTAAAGAAGGGGAGGATGATGCAGGCCAAATTGTTAATGCCGCCCGCATTGAAGACGAGCTCACTCGACCAAGGAGATCAGCCCGCATCCGAGCTCGACAAGTCGCTCAACCAGTCGATGAGATATCGAAGGGACGCAATTCGAAGACCAAGAGTCTCATCTGCAAGTCCATGCTACAATAAAGTCCTTGTCTTTCCCTATACATTGGAAGCCTAAAGATACTTTGGGATGATCAAGAAGACGCTGGGCATTTATCTAGTTTTTAGTTTCTAAATTCTTTAATATTTTATGCTTTTTAGGGTCTTTAATGCTCTTTAGTCTCTTCATTTGCTTGAGTCTTTTCATTTGTATTTTTTTCTTTGGCTATAAAAGTCCATCTACTTTATGTATTCGGCAGACGAATTTGATTAATGAAAATTTTGCATCAAGCAATTATCTTGAACCTTGAAGAGTTCATACTCCTAAAAACCTAGAAGAGTTTTCACTCAATCCTTGAAGAGTCGGAGGTTTTCAAATCTGCATCCTTGAAGAGTTGCGGTCATCGATCTAGAAGAATTGGTGTCCTATCCACTTCCTTGGAGGCCTGGAAGAGCAACCAGCGAAGTCATTCCGATCTGTATCGACGAAGTTACGTCCATTTTCCCGAGCTTGCGCAGGACTGTAATTACTGTTCGTCCTGTTCCGCGTATGCGAGTCACTCTCCCGATCCCAACGTTCGAGTAGCCCACACCAGGCTGCATCAGAGAGAGAGATTGAAAGTGGCAACTTGCTTATGCATGGGGTTAACAGCAACAGCAAGATTCATACAGAACGCCTATAGTCATCTAATCTATTCCGAAATTAACAAAAGATCAAGAAGATATCTTGTGCTATGTCTGAAAAATGAAGGAGCATGGAGAGTATATCTGAGCAAAAATAACAAAATCAACAAATGCATTCATCTATTAATTTCTGGGATCTTTTGTCATTTGACCCTTTCACTACAATATGGATAGGCCCAAAACCAGTGATGCTACATGAAGACGATGATCCAACAACTTTTTTTGCCGGAAGGTTGGATTCACGATGTTTGTCCTCATCTTTCTCAATCATATAATTCATCCTCACACTTCTGAATTTTTGCCGATTAGTTCCTTTCCTTCCCCGCGTCATTTCTTCATCATGCCGCAACCAAACAAGGAATCGAAATACTCTTGTCGATCCACTCCGTTGTCATAATAAGAAACGACCACTAAATTATTAAGGTTCTGAAACGCTATAATAGTTCTGACAACCTAGATTCACAAACTCTCGGCCAGAAAAGAAAATTTAGAAATCACAAATTTCTTCATATTAGCTTCTAGTTCTATCTCAAATGAAGTCCTCCAAAAAAACAAAATATTCAAACTAGATTTGGGGACATTGTACCAATAAAGTGAAGTGATGGGGCAACATCTCCGTATCAATGTTCCTTGAAAAAAGGTACCTTATCTACAAGGTACCTTTTGATTGAGTCAACCACCTTCACAGGAAAAGCCTCATCTTCTGGGTAATAAGCGATTGGATCAGCTAATAGTGGATCTGGAAGATCAAGAATGCCTTCCAGCATGGCGTGAAGGCAATAAGCTGAGTAGGTAACATGATATCCACCTTCTTGGACAATGAGAATGCGGCCTCCACTGTGCCTATCTGCGAGGCTGTGAATTGTTTGACCAATTGCCCGATATCCATCCATTGTCAAGCACAGCCTTCCATTTGGATCGAACTACAGTGGCAAAGACAATAATCATCATGCAAAACATTCTGGTAAAACAAAGACAAGTAAAAGATTATCGTATAGACAGAAGTCTTTTTGGATCTAAGCCAAATATCTCAGTTGAAGTAGCTATCCACATAAAACTCAATCAATATAAGGTTCTGTATTTTCAACTTTGGGTCATAGGTGAACTCTCCAATATGCACATCCTACTCCTTATTTTTGTACATTCACAATTTGTGGTTGTGGATCTAGTGAAAAGATGGGGTGAACAATGAGCTCTTAACAATCACAAACAAAAATGTCACCAAGTTTGGCAATTGTATGAAACAACGGATCCATTGTTTTCTGGACAATTGTAGCTTGCATTGATGGATCTAAGGATGCTATAAAGCTTAATGGCCTTATTGTGCTTCCACTAGAAACTTATGCGACTGCAACAGTTTTCATGAAAATCAGAGGATGCTTATTTCACAGTCTTAAAAGCACCCTAAGCTCTCATCATGAACAAGCATTTTGGCTCGAAAGAGAGAAAAAAACTCATCCTTATCTGAGAAATGGTCTCCACTTCAGGAAGATGTTGCTTTGAACTGATTAAGGTGACATTCTCTCGAGTAACAGCTTGTACCATATCCTAAATCCCAAGATCACGTGGCCCTTTTACATTAACAGCAGTAGTTCTACATTCGTGCTCCAATTCAGGCTAATTTTCTTCAAAAACAGCTTCTCAGGACTTTTATAGTAATGTCATAAGTATTTCTAAGCCTTCATCCTTTGGGTTATAACAAGCTTTCATCCTTACATGAGAAATATAGCTCAGCCATAGTACAAGATTGACAGTACTATGAGATTACTATAGAAAATGATTCTTGTTAGAATGAAGTAATTATCTCCCATAAGCGAGGCACAACCCACAGCATGTTGCCCCATAAGCAAAAATCCCACACTTCATGTTTTGGAGAATCACCTAGCTTTCTTGAGCAAATAGAAAGAGATTCTTTAAGCACAAAAATATAGATCTAGATAAAAGGAGAAAAAGATTCTCATAAAGTGCGACTCTATCACATGTGTAGCTCATATTAAAAGTTAAACGAACGTTCAACTAACATGTAACTGACTTGTTTACTAGTTCTATGACTCCCAAACAGTACATTTCTATGCACAGTAGCATACACCAACCTAGCAAATTCAGTTCCACATCAATTACTGAAGAAAGTGCACCCGCATGTATCGGGTAGGGTACTAAAGAGGATCTACTTACCGCACTAGAGTCTTGGCCAACAACAAGAACAATCATTTCTGGTTTGAAACTCTCCACAGCTGGCACAACCAGCTCAGTAATGGCATACTTGTATCCCCTGTCTCCAGTTCCATTTGGCAACGGAATGTTCATGTTATACCCATATCCTTCACCTTCACCGAGCTCATCAACAGATCCACTTTGCGGATGAGATCGACCCCATGACCCGTGATTCATGTGGAGAGAGATGGTAAGAACGTCATTGGATTGGTAGAACCCCTCCGCTGTTCCATTTCCATAGTGCACATCTATATCAACAACAACAACCCTTTTGCACCTGGAGTCCAATGCCAATCGAACTGCTAGACCGGCATTGTTTAGGAAGCAATACCCATCAGCTTGAGAAGGCTGAGCATGGTGACCAGGTGGCCTCACTAGTGCGTATGCAATCTTCCCCTTACCATCGAGTATGTGCTTCATAGCAGACAGCGTGTTACCAGCAGCGAGAAGTGCAGCGTCCCATGACCCAGGGTTCAAGAAAGTTCCGCAGCAAAAAACTTTCCCTCCATTTTTATCAGCTTCCACTAGTTCTTTTATGTATTCTGGAAGGTCAAAGATGAAAATCACATCTGACTTGAGGTGGTTTTCCACATTCAACTTATTACCAACCCAATGCGGCTGCCATAGAAGGAACGCATTCGACAGCCTCACAAGTTAACTGTCATAACTCCAACTCCTACACCAAAAGTTCTGAGTGCAGACATTTTCCATTGCTCAGGTCAAAAGCTGAAACAAACATATTCAGAGATCCATATGCTATTCAGGATTTCGGTTATGTCGAGTCCCTTAGTATATTTTTTTCTTACAACCAAGAAGCACCTTTCGGGTCATTATCAAATGACGGCATCACAAATTAATAAACTTCAGCACTAAAAGAAAATCTGAGCTTGCACTTCCATTCCTCCAACCCTACAGAAAACCAAGCAAAGACCAAAATCTCTCTCTACCGACAGCTCACCCACAATCACTTGCAGCCTTTATCCACCGAATCACTGTTCTCTTCATACGTATTCCAACCCAATCAAGCTTTCTCGCACAACAGCAAAAAACAAGAGAACAGGACATGGTACCAAGAGAGAGAATCATAGAAAGTACCTGGAGAGTGAAAAGAGAGGAGTTGAGAGATGAGAGCAGGCGTTGCGGCGTGCCAGGAGACGTAGGGAGAGATGGGTCCTCGCTTGAGGATCGAGACCATGTTTCGGACCCTGTCGGGGTTCTCCGGGTGCTCCTCGAGGACGTCCAAGAAGCCCGGGTCGGATCCCGTGTCGAACACGCCCCGACCCGTGTCGTGGCTCAGCATCCCGTCGTGCCAGAACGCGTCGACCCGGCTTGTCGGAGGAGGAGAAGAAGAAGCAGCCATTCGAGAGTTGAATTGCGAAGCGGGGGATGATGTCTCTGTCTTCTGTTCTGCGTGTGGTATCACTCCGTAACAGGAAGTGTCGGCCTGTTTATGCTTTTTGCCTGCAATTTTTAAAATTTTCCTAGACGTTCTTTGTTATAATTATTCTTTATTTATGAGTATATTTCGAATCTTCTCATCTCTTTCAAATTGCCATTCACTCATTTGTGAATCTTTTCACCATGTTTGACCCACTGGTTCTCACACCATCTGAAAATGATGTTAAACCATGTGATTGGATCCTTTTCATTTTCAAGGATAAATATCTAGTAGAGCGGAATGGGACTGTGGCGATACTTAAGGCAAAGAAATTTGAAAGAAAATGAAAGCTAATAAACTCAAAATGTAATAGTTAAGCATAAGTTTTATTCCAACTTTTAACACGGAACTGTGTTATGATGTGTGTTTAGCAAGATATAGGTGACTATCATCATCTGTTTTCGCTCAATTTGTCGCGATACATCTTCATTTCTACTCGAACTCTGTGACTGCCCTTCAATGGTGATCATATGGTGAGTTATATCCTCATCAAGAAGCGGCTGAAGGGTTTCATCCTTGTTGTCAGTAAGTGGCTGGATGGTTCATTGGTGAATCATATGTCGACGCCCCAATGACCGCAATGCTCCAGGCTCTGTGCACTTAAAACGTGCCAGGGAGGCCAGTTCGTCGACAGCCTCAGAGATCTTCGGTAAGCATTCTGCGACATCGATAAGCAACAAAATGATAGAAGTAGCTAGTATTATTTCAAAGAGATCCGCACCTTCCCACCAGCCCGATTTGAGCAGCGACTTGAGTTCTTCGGAAGCTGCCTTAGCGTTAGCTAGATGGATACCGACCAACGCCGATGGTCGAGTCATTTTCTGAATGGCTGATGCTATTTCCTTCAAACAATTGCCAGACCACAAACAAATCTCCACGTAGGGTTCTTGAATTTTCCTTGGAAAATTAGTGGGCACCTGTACATGTACACGATGAGTCATTAATCATCAACGTTAGCTCTAACCGATTTCATGGCCTATAATAGGAACAATTTACCTGGGAGATGGTTACACAATCTAAGAGAACCACCGACATTTATGGTTCAAAGATTTAATGAAGTCAAGTTACTGACTAGGTTTCGGCAAAGATTTGCACACAAGTTAGGGTAATAAGACTGCTTCTTATAGGATACTATACTGGCAACGGACCCGGGTATCGGAGTGCAGACAGCTGTCAAGAACTTCAATCTTGAAGGCGCACTGACGAGTTAGAGTTCCAATTTTCAGATGATGCTCCCAAGGATGACGAAACCGGAATTGACCGTGACAAGGCTCCGATCTTGCAAAGTTAGCCTTCAAAGAAATGGAATCAGATTGACCTAAAATCTGAGTCCGGAAGCAGAGATAAACAATCCGTTTAATTACCAGCATCTCTTCCTTGTCTATAGATGTCGACACAGTTCGATATGCTAATAGTCTGCCGTCTTCCTCGCATCGCACATGATCTGACAGTCTGAAGTACTTATCTCCAAATCCTGTAAGGTAAGGCTTTGTCAGTCCATCTCTGTTCCTCAAATGAAGCTCATTTCGAAGTAATTTTTCGAATTTGACCAAAACCTTTTAGGAAAAACCCGAGTTTGTCCATGTTTGTGGTGATCAGATCTTGAAGCTGCTCACCGCTCCAAACCGGGCAAATGCAGTTGCACACGATGATGGTGGTGCAACTGCCGAGAACAACGGTTGACACTCTTTGGAAGGCCATTGTGATTGCCTGATTCTCTCAATAACCAGATACGGATACCAAGCAGAAGGTCAGATCGAACATTATGAGCCCATAATCGGGCCTTGGCTTCATTTCAGGAGGAAATCTTGTAAATGTCACGAGAGCAGCTTCATAACACCAAAAACATTAGTTAAATTCATTAGTAAGTGGTAGACGGGGCCATTTTCTTCCTTAGCTTGAACAAACCTACTATGAAGACAGAGAAAGCTAACAGTATTGGCTCTGTGGTTGTTCCTGAACAAATCGCAACTTTGTGAGCTCCAATTCCTAGAGCAGCAGTTACACTTGTTGCTAACATCCTGTTCAATCCTTTCCCTAGCGTTGCTCCTGAAAAAAAGTTGAACAACAACAAAGTTTGTGGAGTCCTGTCACGACACATTGTGATAGTTAGTGAACTATCGAAGCTTCTTACCAACAGAGAACTTGAACACGACCATGACCGTTAATACTGGCCAAATTATGTTGATGCCAAAACCATCGTAGAGCGGTCGGAAGTAGTAGAACAAGGAAATAAGTGTTAGAGCCAATCCGACCTTTAAGGAATAAATGATCTTTCTGGGATGATCCTGCCCTAGTTCCTTCGTTTTCATTGCAATGAAAATTATTTTCGCTCATATGTTCTTAGGCAAAGCCTTGACAGATTTGTAACCCCTCGTGAAAGGCCCCGCCTTCTTCTTGTCATGGAAAGTCGCCATTTCCATTGTTTCTCACGCAAGGTCCCAGCAACACTGCTCAGCAGAGCGAAAAAGCCGAGCAGTGTGGCAAAAGAGGCCAGATGCTGCATTAATAAATTTGGCAACACAGGCTAGATCCCAGGTTCATAGCTAAGCAGTTTTCGGGGTCGTGTTGCAGCAAAAAGAGGCTATGCATTTATAGATTTGGCAGAAGTTTGGCTGGGAATCATCAATCTCTTTATTTAGCAGGTGTTGACCAAACTTAATCTAGATGAAACTATAATTCACTGTTGGAATCTCCTATCACATGTAAATGGAGTCGATCTCCTTTATGCTTAGCCTCTTAACGGATCAAAGACAGAAAGATGGGGGAAATTTGAAAGCTAAAGCACGATAGCGACTCGTGTTGCGCAAGACTTTGTACACGTCGTCCCCGATTCGTGGCACAATTATGTTAAATATGTCTTGAATTTTATGTACTCGGTCCGGTCCATGACCTGACCCGACATATTTTTGTGCGATCCGAAAAGTGGAAAGGAAATTGAGATTTGGTTCGCGACGCGAAGGGTTGGGCCAATAGGCCCAACCCGCAGCAAGCGAACAAATCTCCATAGCGGACCGCCCAAGCTGGAGGAAGCGAACCAACGAGCGGGGGGTTCGGGGGCTACGCCCCCGAGAAAATTTTCGGGAGCCCTATTTTACACGGTGGCTAGGTTTTCTCATTGTTGAACAGAGAGTTTTGTTTTCAGAGAGTTTTGGTGAGCCGTGAGGTTTTGTCGTTGTTTCGACTTCTGAAATTTTGTACTCTCTTTGATTATAGTGGAATTTTGTCGTGCCTCGCCCGTGGACGTAGATCACTTCGTGATCGAACCACGTAAATTTCTGGTGTTCTGTCTTTTTCGTTTCCGCATCCGTTTCCAACAAATTATATGGAGATGGATATGGAAATTTGGAAGGAACTGACATAAATATAAGATCTTCCCTCCAAATCTGGCCATCAATCCATGCTTTTATTGCTATACTTTACATGTGACGGTTAGACTTTGCTTTTGGCCAGAGAGTTTCACAAAAAGCCTAGACTAAAGTGTATGCAAAGTGCGAGTGAGTTTGACTTGTCTCCTGCTTTCAGAAGGCAAGAGAAGGTGATAGAGAAAACTCAGCTACCCAATTCGGGCTTATTCTGTGACACAATGTGTCTGGTTTCGTTGCAGCATTTAGGACCAAGGGCTAGTCATGACCACAGTTCGAAACCGACCGGTTCCGGTTCATGGCCAAGTATGAACTGGACGATTCCGGACCAGTTCCAGCTCGAAACCGGTTCCGGGCTGGTTCAGAATTTTCTTTTCTTTTTTTTTTTTTTAATTTTCTTCCTCCGCCGACCATAGCAGGGGCCGACGGAGGTCGCCGGCCTCAGGCGAGGTCGAGCCTCGCCGGCATAGAGCGAGGGCCGCCCTCGCTTGGGTTGGGCGAGGCCGGCTTAGCCAGATCGGGCGAGCCTGCGAGGGCTCGACCTCGCCGGCGTCGGGCGAGGCCGACCTTGCCTGCAACTAGCGAGGTCGGCCTCGCTCGACGCCGGCGAGGCTCGACCTCGCTAGCAACTGGCGAGGCCGTCCTCCCCTAAGGCTGGTGAGGTCGAACCTCACCAGATCTAGCGAGGCTCGACCTCGCCGACGTCGGGCGAGGCCGACCTCGCCTGCAACTGGTGAGGCTGACCTCAGCCTCGCCCAACGCCGACGAGGTCGAGCCCTCGCTCGATCTGGCGAGGCCGGCCTCGCTTGAGGCCGGCGGAGGAAGAAAAGAAAAAAAAAAGAAAAGGAAAAGGAAAAGAAAAAAAACAGAAAAGGAAAAACAGAAAATAAAATTAAAAAATTAATGTTCCGGTGACGGAACATTATTCAATATAAATTGTAATTAAAATGTAAATTGTAATCAAATTTGAGGACAAAAAGACAAGAGAGAAAGAGAGGGCTTGAACTTAATAAATTATTATTAAGCACATTACAATTCGTTACAACGATCTATAAAAAAAAGGAGCACAATATATATGCCCTTAAAATGATTCCAAAACCTAAGCATTTCGTGCATAGGGAACCAGAGGTCACATGTCGTCGGATTATACTTCGGTTTCCCTAAACTCATGTGGGCGTACCCGGTATAAGAAACAAGGGTTCCCGAAATATTTGCCAACTTCAAGAGTTCTTTTACCCTCAATCGTCACTATCCGTTCCAGTATCGGTACCGGTAGCGGTAGTATCTTCGTCGTTAAAGAATTCGGATTCATTATTCCGATCTATCTTATGTTGCCGGTATTATGCCTTCGTCCAATCAGCAACACAAGCTTGAATCTCCACTGATTTTGGAGCTAATCTTGAACGATATTTGTCCAAAATATTACTTTCGGCACTGAATGCTTGTTCGACCCCAATTGTGGAATAAGGGGTTAAAAAAATCTATTTTGCAATAAGAGAAAAGATTGGGTATTGGCTTGAGTGCTTCTTCCACCAATCCAAAATTAAAAAATCTGTACCACATTCGGCTTCAGTAAACTCAAATGAAACGGTTAGATAAATCTCTAATTCAGAAATATTTCCTATTACTCCCTTTTGTTTTTTTTGTCTATGTAATAAAAGTTGGTACCCTCTACTAAATTTACCTGTACTGTCATTTTGTATCTTCGTAGATTGAGAAGATCCAATATCACCTAAATTATATTTAGTATTAAATTTATTATATAATTATATTACTACGTTTTTAACCTCACGTACTATGGTTGTAACATTTATCGCATCATAATGTAAACATTAATAATACGTACGCAAAAAATCGTTTAAACCATCCAATTTGCAATGCGGATAAAAAATACAAGCAACTAAATAAATAATGGGAATTTCCCTATAATAATGTAGGCACTTCATTTTCATTGCAATTATAGTATGTCGTAATTCAACATCATTTTTATATTCATCAAAAGTTCCGACAATATTAGTACACCCTACTAAAAATAAATGTGTAGTAGGATAATAAACACCGAACAAAGTATAAGTTGCATCATTAAAAACTTTTAAAACATCTAAAAGTTTTTGGCAAATATCCCACTCTTGTGGATATAAATTAATCTGAGGCATATTATTAGAAATAAATGCACATAATAAATCTTTATATGCTGAAGATTCATTAAGCAAGTGGAAAGTAGAATTCCAACGAGTTGAAACATCTCTTGGAAATCTTTTTGACTTTTTGTCATTTTCTCTACAAAATCTACCCCATTCTTTCATTTTTTGGGGATGTTTCCATAAAAATTGAATCGTCATTTTTATTGGTTGAAAAAAAATATCAAGAGTATTCAAACCATCTTGTACACATAAATTTAAAACATGACAAGCACATCTAATGCGAAATTTTTTTTCGCCAAAAACGGGTTTACAAATATTTTCTAAATCGGCAATTGAAGCGGTATTTACTTCGGCATTATCAAAACCAATTGAAAAAATTTTGTTAAGCAAATAATATTCTTCTAAAATTTGCCTAATTATTCTATAAATATTATTTACCGTACACTTATCATCGAAAACTCTAAATGTAATAACTCTTTTTTGAATACTCCACTCGTTATCTATCCAATGACATGTTATACCCATGTAAGAATGATTTTGCCAATGATCACTCCAAATATCGCTACCTATATGCACGCATCCATTAAATTGCATAAAAAAGTTTTGTAAATCTTTTTTTCCATTTTTATAAAGATCTTTAATTACTCGTTTAGTTGAATTTCTAAGAACACGTTTTGCTTGTGGAGCACATGCTTTTTGTACAAATTCATTAAAACCAAATCTTTCTCCAAAATTAAATGCTAAATGTTCAACGGAAATAAATTTGTCTAATTCTTCCTTATAAGTTTTTTCATTAAAACGAAATAAAGGGGAAGTGTTAGGATTAATTACCCAGAAATTTGTTGTTCCCCAATATCGATTCCCGTTTCGGTTGGATGTTTGCTCCTAAGATGTCGTTTAAATGTTCCATATCCTTGCCCACCTGTATATTTATATATTTTCCCACAATATTTACAAATTATATCATATCTTTTTTGACTAATATCAAACCTTTCCATTTTCGTGAAGTAATTCCAAATGTTAAATGTAAATTCCCGTTCTGCTTCCTTTGTAGTAAATATTTTGGCAGGAGGATGAAAACTTTCTTGCGTCGGGACGCGCTCCACATCGGGAAAAATGTTGATTTCATCATCTTGAAAATCTGCATATTCACAAGGATCAAAAGAATGATGGGATTCCGTCGTGATATTCTTACCTTTGCCAGTTGGCACTCGACTTTCACTTGCCATTTTTTGAGTGAATTGAGAGAATTGAGCGGATTAATTGGGAGAATTAAGGAAGAATTGCGTGGATTGAGAAAATTGAGAGAATTTAAGAGAATTTGAGAGAATTTCGAGTATTGAGAAAATTTGAGACTTGAGAAAAGAGAATTTGAGAAAATTTGAGAGAATTATATGTATTGAGAGAATTTGATAGAATTGTGTGTATTGAGAGAATTTGAGAGAATTTATAAGAAAAAAATGAGAAGAAAATTTAGGATTAAAAAAAAAGAAAAGATAACCGTTGCAATTTTATAACGATTATCTTTTTTTTTTCCTTATAAATTTTTGCCCGTTTCAGGCTGTTTGGGCGTTGGTCGTTGCCAGGACAGCCTAAAGACTGCCTTGGCAATGGGCCGCAAGCCGGCAAGCCCGCTGCCCACAGCAGGGCCTGCAAACGTGCAGGCCCTGCTGAGGGGCTTTTTTTTTTTTTTTTTTTAAATTTTGCTCGTTGCCAGGGGCTGCGCTGGCAACGGGCCGCATGTCGCAGTAGCAGCAGCTTTCTTTCTTTTTTTTTTTTTGGTGGAATAGGGCCCGGAATCGGCGGTTTCGGGTCGGTTCCAAATTTTATGGAAACGGAACCGAGACCGTAGGCCACAGGCCGATTCCGGGCCAAAACCGGCCCGTGGCCACCTCTACCAAGGGCTCTGTTTTTTTCGGAGGCAACCATTGTTGGCTAGTTGATATTCTAGTGGGCTTGTCCAATTTTGTGGAGTTTTGTTCAATGAACTGTTCCTCAGCCCAATAGACAACAATGGTCAAGACTGAGCCCAAGAATGCGATGACATAAAATCCCAAATCTCATATATTCTCCCTCTTTCATTTTGGTTTTGAATCTCTCATAGGTAGGTAAGTTCATTGTCAGATGATGACTAGGATTCTCACCACATCTAGTAAAGCTTAACATTATAAATTTAAAGAAAATAAATGAAATAGAATCAGCTATTTGTCGCTACAAGAGTAATTGATTTATTTTTTAAGCTTTGTGGTTTTCGAATACCCTCAAACATAGGGTTATGATCTCCCATTCTTTTGGTTTTCAGTTGGTATGCAAGATCCTATCTATCTGGAGAGTAAATTGTCAATTTTCAAATTACCTTTCCTTTAGATGGGACATCGACACATTTTTCTTTAAAAAAATGGATAGCACCTTAATTACTTTTTTCAAACTGTAATAATCTAAATCACTCATAATCCAGTAGAAACGAGTGATAACATGAATCTAGAGAAAAAAGTTACTAGATTTACAGGCACAAGTTGCACGTTACGAACACACAGACTTGCATAATAACTGAGAAAAAAATTTCAATTCATTATTTCACATCCAAAGAGCTAAGCTAAATTACAATGAAAACATAAGCAATTTGTAGTTACAAACCCTAACAAATACAGGGAAACTAAAAATAAAAACACGGAAACTGAATTAAGAAAAGATAAGCCAGTCCACTAAACTCAGTAGCTACTGAAATTAAATAGAAGCACATAAGTTATTAAGATATAATTGAAAACTCTGAAAAAACCCTAAATATAAGGAAAGTAGATCAAACTTCTATTTGCAATTACATCCACATTTTTGGATGCGATTGCAACTGCTGTGTGTGTGTGTGTGATTGAGAAAGGAGACAGATTGAAGATGTTGCTCTATTTCATAAATGAGAATGAAAACTTATACTACGTATCATTGCTGAATATTCTTTAGTGCATGAGTAACTTAATCAAATGTATCGCCATTCTTGGGTATCAAACCACAAATTCACAAATGCAATTCCTCTAGACTAATTCAAAATTTTGTGCATGTGTTGGCGCAAAATAAAGAGGTTACAAAGTTATTAATCCGACTAATTTTTTGAGTGGCTTAGTTTCAGTCGAACCATAAACATCAAAATGATATTTAAGCTAGTAAAAATCATCTTCAGGAACCCAAAGTCGAGTGATGATCAGTCAAGTCCATTCCAGGAATCTAACTGACCATTGTTTTATTTTCAGTGATCAAAATTGTTTCGTGTAATTTTCCTCCAAATAATCTGGAAAATTTTTATCGCAATTAGCATGTAAGAAACGGTGATTTCTTTAAACTTTGTCGACGTCATCACTTCGTCAGGTCGTGTTAATCTTTTTTATTGTTTCACAAACTATTAATTTTTATTCTAATTGGGCAGTGGGCACTATCAACATTTAACATTGCCGATGGTAGTATCGCACTTGTCCTCTCCTTTGTTTCTATCTTTTTGACTAATTTCTTTTTTTGCTTGATCCAAGAATATGCCATTCTCTTTTATACCAGCACGCGAGAGCCCCTCATTAGCAAAAAAAAAAACACGCGAGAGCCCCACTAACAAAACTCTGACGTAAAAGTAGAATTTTGTTCTATTTTAATATTTTGCTTTTTGGTTGAATATCTAATTCCAATGATGACTATGCCTGGTACGTCAAGATCTAAATAAAGAATAATTTCTCAGACAGGGAGACCTAATCTTCGCAACTTTTCTTCTATGTTTGTACTTATGTATGTTGGCGCAAAAAATAACTTGTGACAAAGTGGTCCGAATATGAAGGATGATCTAAAAGCTAGCCACCATCCATCTTGCTTGTGCTTCCCTTTTCTTATTTATTTATCTATTTGCATTTGCTCCGTTCTATTCTATAAAGAAGGCTTTAAGAAGTAGTAAAGCTGGTGGCCTATGTTGAGTAGTCAAGAATCAAAACTATAACGTTTATTTTCTTTCTTTCTTTCAGTTTTCTTTTGATTTTCTTTAAAAAAAAGCACTCAAAAGAAAAAGAGGTACGGTGAAATGAATGCTCAGTTTAAGTGCGCCATTTAATTTTTGACTAAAATATGAAGATGACGATGGCATAGCCCAATGTTTTTGAGAAACAATGGGGCGCTTTAACATGGGTATGTTGAAACGAGAGAGAAAAGACAAGGTCGTCATGTAATGCTGTTCATTAACAGTCAAAAGTAAACAAAAAACCAAAATCTTGATAAGCGCATAGGTGTTCAAACACTAGAAAAGCTTTGGATTCGTTAATGCTAAGTTTGAGCGCACCATTTAATTTTTGACTAAAATATAAGCTACAAAAGGTTAAGAAAAAAAGAGAAATTTAGATGACAATGGCATTGCCCCGTGTTTCTGAGAAACACTAGGGCGCTTTAACATGGGTATGTTGAAACCAGAGAGAAAAAACAAGGTTGTCATGTAATGCTGTCCATCAGCAGTCAAAAGTAAACGAAAAATCAAATTCTTGATAAGCTCATAGAAGTTCAAACACTAGAAAAGCTTTGGATTCGTTAATGTATTAGGTAGGATACTACAGCTGCTCTTGATAAGTGAAGTAATTTATAGAAGTCATATATGCTTTAGCCAATCTATCTTTTCAAAAAGGTACCGACTCAGTTCTACAATCTTGGGAGCACCAGAGATATCTAAAGGTAATTATCATCACCGTAGACATCGTAAGGAGGATTTTGTGTAGTGGGAAACTACTCGGACCCACTCATTTGCCCCTTTATCGAGTGGCTTTCTCTGTTCACCACTTACTCAATGCTTCATTTTGTGTGGTGTTCGCGGCCTTGTTGCGGAAGAATGAAGAATTTTTCGTGCAAGTTCGGAATTAATTAGTCAGCTTATTTTAACATTAGTTGCCAGAAAAAGTGAGAGTGTTTTCAATGTTAATCAGCTGTATTCAATGGACGTGGCTGAATTGTTCATGACAGAAGAATTCCCTGTAGTTCATCAGGTGGGTGGCTCATCGGGGTGCTTTTCCAACCTAATGAACATATAAGAGAATGAACTTATTACAATTTTATGAGGTTATCTAAACTCGATGCACGTGAGGGTGTTTAATGTTGTGCTTTCCTTAAATCGATGTTGGAGTTTGAGTTGTCGAGCTATTTCTCTATCCATACGAGAGAGATTCCGGAAACTTAATACTAGGGCTACGTAGATTTGCATTCTTGACTGATGCGTGAGTTACAAACTACTCATCTAGGACATAGATAAACATTGTAACTATGATCATGACACAATATTCCTGAGGGTTTTCAAGAATAAAGTGATCAAAATAACATCGAATATTCTCTACACATATGGGGAAAGATGCTTTGTTTGTACTGTTGAAAGTCTTTCTTGACTAATCAATGATAAATTTGACTGATTTGAATTCTCTAAGCATGCCAATATAGTCAGAGGTTCATAAATAGGGTTTTCGAGCTTCTTCGCAATCAGCCGT
The DNA here is from genome assembly GCA_031216285.1 of Syzygium syzygioides. Lineage (NCBI taxonomy): Eukaryota > Viridiplantae > Streptophyta > Magnoliopsida > Myrtales > Myrtaceae > Syzygium > Syzygium syzygioides. The sequence goes on along the minus strand of CM062251.1, from coordinate 7,509,423 downwards.
ATATAGCTTAGATCAGAGTCAATCGAGTTTTGTTAACTTGTGATTCAAATCTATTATTTATTGATCTTGAATTGGATTGAAATTCGGCAATGAAGTTTGTCCGGCGTGAATACGAAACTTGTTTCCAGTACATGAACCTTGGAGGGCGACCCGCTATGTGAACAAATTTTCCTGCGCTTGAGCAGGATGCTGTGGATCGATTCTCTATCCTGAACATATTGTACTATCCTTTGTACCTCAACCAATCTCAGTTGCTAAGGTATACCTTATTAACATGCTTCGACAATAAGAGATTGTATGAGATGCACCAACAAGAGCACCTTGCTTGACACCCCTTGCCCAGGATATTCGGATGACAAGAAAGTTTTGGAATGTATTAACAAGTAAAGTGTGAAGACTGTAACTCTTGGCCACTTTTTGTAGACTCTCTATTACATCCCAGATGTAGATTGATAGCGAGATCGATCCTATGTCTCGCGGTCCCTAATTCAGTATGTTTAGTTATATTATAAATGCAATGGCTTGTACTCGTTCTAATTTAGTGCATGTTACTAGTAATGTGAGCCGGTGCACGCATGGCTAATCATGATTAAAAGTCGGAAAGCATTATTCAAATGAATTCAGAGACACCGTGATACTTTTCTTGATGAATGTCGAGATTGTATTCGTACTTTGAAACTTACAATTTGGTCGGTTATATTGATTCAGACTATCCATGAGATTTTGATAAACAAAAAATCTCTACGGGATTTGTTTTTTTTCTAGCGTGATTGGTGGATGCGAGGGTTAGAAGATGATGCTACAAGCTTAATTGACCCAATTTTTTTGTTTAATGAAACAAATTAATATAATATTTTAAATGGCATATTGCCACTCCGTAAGCAAAATATATGTTGATCCGTACTCCATTATAGAAAATCATCCAAAAGGAAGAAAACCAAAACAAAGTGACCGACAAAATTATTTTTATTGAAGTAATTAGATAGACAGATTTAGTAAGCTTAGCATGAAGCTGATTTGAGAAATTTAGCAACATCCTCGTCAAGCTCCTCATTTATCGTAATTATATTAATAACGTATCACTATATAGGAATTAACTAACACCGTTGTACCCGAACTTTCTTGATCATAAATAAAAGTCCAGGTATTATGTACGTTATGGTTCGTATGTACGACGCCTACGTATCTACACCACCGGCGCTGGATCCGGTCTCATCGGCGGAGTCCCATTTTCTGGCGAGACAGTCACCTCGAGCGCGTTCATGGTCAGCACAACTTCGTCGCACTTGGCATGCTTCTTCGCCCTCTCCACAGCAGTCTTGAAGCGGGAGAGGGAGGCGAGCTCGTTAACGGACTCAGCAACCTTGTCCGTGCAGTCGATGATGTCGATGAGGAGTGAGGTGATGGTGGCGGCATGGACGACAGCGAGGAGGTCGGTCGCGTCCTTCCAGGAGGTCGTCTTGAGCAACGACTTGAGGGCTTTCATGGCAGTTCTGGACTTCTCGAGGTGGGGAGTCGCGGAGGAAGGGAAGGTCATCGTTTTGTGGGAAGATGAGAGTTGCTTCAAAGCTCTTGCGGCTTCCATGCTCATCTCTGCACAGAGCTCCTTGAGTCTGGTTTGAACTTGTGGTGGCGCCTGAAAATGACGAGCGAGTGACTACATTATTAAGAGAGCTAAAAAAAAAGAAAATTTCTAGCAATGTGGGGTTAAGCACATGATTTAACTATCTATGTTTGAATACATATGTCGCATCAAATATTTATTGGTTAGTAAAAAAATCCTTAGTCGCACCCAGTTGTACGTGAGTTTAACTCGCATGTATTGTTGAATGAGGTGGAATTCACGTGAGACCCACATGATCCAATAACGTATATTAAAAGGATGATCCGGTGTGCCTAAATACTTATTTCTAATTAATGCAATTAGACATCAACTTACGTGGAATTTAGTGGAGAGGTAGCCATCAAGGGCTTCGATTTTATAGGCACACTGACGAATCGAAGCTCCAATCTTTAGGTATTGCCTCCACGGATGGCGAAAGCCGAACCGGCCGTGACGTGGTTCCCAACTCGCAAAGTTTGCCTGACATAATCATCGTATAATCTTGTGTCATTATCATCTGAACTCAGTTAAAGCGACAAATCACATGCGTGAGTGTCGACTCGAAATTAGAGGAAAGAATAAGAGAACTTTGTACCCACCAGAGATTCTTCGGTGCTCTTCGACCCAAGCACACTTTTGTATCCTCGAAAAAGCGACTTGTCACCATTCGAGTCACCATCTTCTGATTCTCTCAAGTATTCATCCCCAAATCCTGAGAAAAATATGTATATATACTGCGTTCAGTTATCTTTTCTTTTCCCTCTAATTGGAATTATATCGTGTCGCGTTTGACCTTGTGTTTTAGGGTTTGGTGGAAGGGTTCGTGTATACCTTCCAAGAAGTTGGCAAGCTTTTCCATGTTGAGAGCGATGAGGTGGTGGAGGTCTTCGCCGGCCCAGACGGGACACACGATGACGGAGACAATCAGGCAGGTGGAGCCGCCGATGACGACGGTGGAGAGCCGCTTGTGCGCGAACTCCAGTATCTCGTCCTCCCGGAAGCCCGACACCGACACCAGTGCGAACGTGAGTATGAATATCAGCATCCCGTAGTCGTACTTCGCCTTGATTCGTGGAAAGAACCTCATGAATGTCGAACCGGTGGCTGCATTTTGCAACATTATGTCAATCACTGACTCAGCTCAAACAGATCAAACCCTTTTGCTCTTCATTTCTTGAGTGCTTTTCTAATTCTCTATTTAAGATTCTACTAATTTTTTACCTTGAAGAAAGACGAAGAAACCAAGCATAATGGGCTCGCCGGTTTTTCCTGAGAGACTCGCCAAGTGATGAGCACCAACACCAAGTGCACCGGCAAGCAATGTAGCAAGTCCTCTATTCAACCCTTTACTTAGAGTGGCCCCTGAAAATGTTTTCTAAGTTAGTTAATAAAAGCATATAAATGTATACGTGGTAGAATTTTCACCGAATTCAGCCCATCGCAGTTCAAGAAACGGAGAGACTGATGGAGCTGACTGTGGGTTTACTGTAGACTTACCGACGTAGAATTCAAAGACGACCACCACGGTCATGACGGCCCACATTGCAGAGACGCCGAAGCTGTTGTAGAGCGGCTGGTAGTAATAGATCAACGACACCAAGGAGAGTGCACAACCTACTTTGACCGAATGAGTGACTCGTCTCGGGTCATCTTGCCCGAGCTTCATCGCCTTCTTGCCGAGCTCCACCACTATCGCCATCAAGCTCTTGGGCAAGCTCATCAACCGCCTCCATGCGCAACTGAGCACTCCAGCTCTCTCCTGGCTTGTCGCAACACCCATTTCCAAGCTATCCATGGCTCAATGAGCGAGCACAAACTTGCATGCAAAAAGAGAAGTGATCTTCTCTTCTTTTTCTGGAAGAGTAGAGAGCAAGAGGAGAGGGAGGTTTCTCTTGTGATGGTGGTGGTGGAGTCTGAAAATGCCTTGGACGTGAAGGGGGTGGTCTAAAGTGTCCTCTTTATAAAGAAGGAAGAGAGCACATCGAGATGGCAACAGTGTCAATTTTTTGGCCTTGTAAGTTGTACGGTGTGAAGTACAAGGTGGAAATTTCTAAGGAGGTGGGATTGACGACTGAGTGGGTTATTCGATTTTCTAACCCCAAGCTAAGGCGAGCGGCTGTTTCCCACTAAGAGCAGCCCACACAGTTGCTCGAAAGAAGACAAATTCGGGTTTGCTCTGGCCGAATAAAAAGGTTTAATAAAGTTCCATAACCATCAACTTTTTAATCCCCTCCATGGCTGTTTCTTCCCTGGCCTGTGGCAACTGGGGACTTTCTTGCCGCGTATATTGTCCCAACTTAAAATGGCACATGTTCGACATTGATGCCACGAGCTATGACTATGTTCATAAGTCAAGGATTCTTTCTTGGAATTATTGTCACAGGAGCAATTTTGTGTCTGTTCATTAAATATTGGAAATGGTACACACGCTTCGCGTCCTTGGAATTAAGGGAAAAAAATAAAGTGGAAAAGGATAATTTGATATACATTCGCTGAGATAATGGATATCGAGTAACCTTATATTGTTTCAGCTTTCTTTTTACTCTTAATACGTAGTATAATTTCTACCAAATACCCGATTTTCGTTGCGTATAATAAAATGTCAGCCACGGGAGACTTTTAAACTTTGTTGGTTTATTTTAAATTGATGCTCTCGAAATAAAATTATCAATGTAAAGGAAAAGGAAAGTTACGACAATTTAGCGCTCTTTCAATTTTGTGAAGTGACCAGATTTATTTTCACATTAAATGATTTTGAGATAATATATGTGGGGGTAAAAGAAGTGTTGAGAATTCCTCGTAAGATATTTTGAAGTTAACCAAACTATTTATAGTTTATATCGATCTCAATAAATGCAAAAGGTCTTTATATTTTAGGTCATATTTACGCTGAATGAATTCTTATATATTAAAAAAATTTCACGAACAAGTCTTAAGGAATGGGAAGTTTACATTGACTTGGAAGTATCAAGGTTTTTATCTACATAACCATTATTGTCAAAGTGTACTGGTTAGAAAAGTTGATCATATTCAAGAAACTAGAAGCAACGAAATGCATGGATATCAACAAGGTAACTACGTGAATATCAGCAAGGTAACTGTGTGAATATCAACAAAGCAAAAGCTGGATGTCAATAAGGCGAAGGCTAGATATCAGCAAGGGAAACGCTGGAAATGAGCAAAGCACTTAATATCGCCATAATACTTCACTAGTTGAATATTAGTAGAATACCTATCTTACCTGCAACGAAGTTCTTGTCACGATTTTTGAATTTTCATCTAATCCCTTGATAGATAGTGATCTAGCATGGATTCAAATTATGGAGGGATATCATTGATTATCAATCTCAAAATATATGCGAAAGACTACAAATACGCATAGCATCTTTGTGGATTGGCAATCACCAAGAAGACTAAGTACTTTCCATAGGTGAGCCATTCTATTTTTGGGAATCAAGATTTGATTGTATGGGCGACCAAATCTATGGGGATTCTAATTGATTGACCACAACAGCTACCTAATCTTGTCTACAATTGTCCAACGGGTAGATTGGAGATTGATTCTTAGAAGATACAATTCCAAATTTCAAGAGAGCTTCACATATTTTTGTTTGTCTTCCGTGAGCATACAATTGTAATCATTTGAGAGGTGTTGACAGTATTTTAAGTGTGTGCTTAGGTTGAGATAGCTTGGATATAAGCAGCACCTACTTTGTGAAAAGCGCTTGTATGTAAATAAGCACATACGATTGTAACTTTTCATTGATTGATTAATGGAATTCAACCAGCAGTCTGTCAGCGTAAGTGATTGGACTTAGGCTGATAATAAGCTGAACCACTACAAATTCTGTTTAGTTGATAGAAACACTGCACTGCCTTACTTGAATATTACCAGAACTTACTCATATTCAAATTATGTTTGGCCTGGTTGTAACTTGGAGATTTAATTCCGCACTATTTTGCCAAAAATTTTTAATCACTTATTCAACCCCTCTAGATATATCGTTAGCCAACATCAAGAAGTAGCTCCGGTGGTGCTTGTAACCTTTTCAGTCTCGACCCTGATAATATTTTTTATAAAAATTTTCCACTCTAAAATAAATAATTTCTAGTCTGACCACAATGTACCAAAAAATTTGGGTATGGAATCTAGAAGCCATGCGTAAATTATACCTGCTCCCCCCAATACATCAAAAAGAGGGTGCTATGAACAACAATAATGTTCCTCACGAAGCATTTTTTTTAACTTAAACAAAGCTTATATCAATTATAAACTATCAATGGGCTTATTGGAGATCGCAATTATAGAGATTAATTCTTTCTAGATGCGACTAAACGAGTGAGAACAAGCTTGCATACGTGTCCTTATTCACATGACCTTCCGAACGTTCTGTCCATCGGGGCTCACATGCAATGTTAGTTTAATGTCCATCTGCAACACATTCGAATAAGAATTGTTAGTGAAGGTACCAAAATCGACGTGTCAAGTCTTAATGATCCAAGAAAAACCATGCCCGATTACGAGAAGGAAAGGCTTTGTTAATGAGCGATGATTGGAAATTGTTGTCCTTTGACTCGATATTGTACGCGAATTCAAGGCCATGCATTCTAATAAGTGCACGTTGCCTTGGACCAGGGAATGTGAAACATATGTAATGTCGAATTATGATATTATTAGCATTGATGTTAAATTAACATGTGAGACTGAGCTAATGTAATAGAATGGTGTACTTTCGAAATTAAACTACTTCAATTTTAGCTCTTCAAACTTTCGATTTTTGCCCTTTGACCCTCAAACTACTAGACCGATTTTTAGGATCATGAAATGTTAAATATGTATTTGAATTTTATGTACTCAGTCTGGTTTATGACTTGATCCGACATATTTTTTGTGCGATCCGAAAGTGGAAAGAAAATTAAGATTTGGTTTGCGACGCCCAAGCTGGAGGAAGCGAATTAATGCTCGGGGGGTTCGGGGGCGTAGCCGCCGAGAAAAATTTTTGGGAGCACTTTTTATACTGCGGCTAGGTTTTCCTCATTGACGTAGAGAGAATTTTATTTCAGAGAGTTTTTGTGAGCCGTGAGGTTTTGTCGTTGTTTTGATTTATGAAATTTGTACTCTCTTTGATTATAATGGAATCTTGTCTTGCCTCGCCTGTGGACGTAGATCACCTTGTGATCGAACCACGTAAAGCCCTGTGTTCCGTCTTTGCTTTCCGCATCTGTTTCCAACATGAAATTTTATCCACGTAATGGGTCTACCATGCACGAAATGCATGAGTTTTAAAGAGTATTAGCCTGGCGAATCATCTCAGTCTACGACGGATCAGATTGTTTGGTTTTGGAACCATCCCGGCTGGTGCTAGGACCATGTGAAATCCACCGTTGTAAACGGTTATAATCAACTCGGTTCATGTTGGATCGGATCTAGATAAGTGCTACCAATAAAGTAGAATTTGAAGGAGTATATCATAAGAGCTTTAGAGTCCATTGGTTACTACAATATAGAAGTCTCTAATCGGGAAGGACATGGCGGTGGTTTATCCAAAGAGTGCGGAGAGTGTAAGTATTTGATAAACATATCAGACGTAAAAAATGGACCACTGTTGGGATGGTCCAGGATATTATATTATAATGAATTGGATCAACAGCAATCGTCAAATTAGTCAAAGGGTCAACTCCCTTTTTTTTGGAACAATAAAATGACTAAATAATGCATTTGACTCGTCTTGGACATAAAAAAAAATTGAAAATCATTGCTCAAACTTGGCAGGGATTGAAGGGAATATGCCCGCTATTTTTCTATGGAGCACAAAGGCTTTCCATTTATAGTTCCAAAACATGAACAACTCTCAACCTTTCTTTCGCCACAAAAGCAGAAAGCAATGATCAAATGCATGGGAATCAAATGCATTGGAGCACAGAAGAGAGATCATATCATATCAAATCAAAAAATCAACATGAACGTTGTCTAATTTTAAGCTTCACGCTTTGGTACTTTCCTGAGAATAATTTCATTCCCAGTCCCTTTTGAGTATGATTTCATCTTATCGGTCCATGGACAAATCGTATATTAATTCCCAAAAGCACATCAGCTAGCTAGTGGTCCAAAATGAAAATCCCATATTGACGTTGAACTATTGTTGATGATAAGTTCTGTCCCAGCTCTCTGATTTTGATGGATTGGAGAGTTAGTGAACACAGCACCCCACATTGAACACAAACCCTTTTGGAATCATGTTCTCATGTTGATTGAATTATGTTTGATCACTTTGATTCGTTTATGCACATTCTGTTATAAAACTACTACTTGATAGGCTGTGTCTGGCAACCGCTTCTCCAAAGGCCTTTAGGCCTCTAGAAAGGACCTTGAGCAAAAATCAATCTGTTTGTCAATTTTTTTTTTGGAGAGTTTTGCAAAAATGCATTGCATTTCCAAAGTTCTCTAAAGTCGCTTAGCTCAAGAGGTAGGTCCATAGGAGTTTTGGACTTTAGCATTTCCAAAATGCTAATGTATTTTGTTCTTCCAACTTCGCTCTTGCTAAACTTTCAAAATTTCGAGAATGCCCTCATCATGTGACGTTGCCGATGAGGCCAGATCTGGTGGCTGGTGACTTTAGTGGAGGCTGCCTAATGTCACATGACCTAGGCACAACTTCAGGCGAGGCTGGCTAGCGCTAGATCTGGCTGGTCGATGAAGGTTTGAAGTTTTTTCTTTAAAAAAAATAATAGCAAAAATCATTCACAAGTGTTGTTTTTTCCAAATAGTATTTAAACCAAAATTGCTTCTCAATACTTTTTAAAATTACACTTCACCAAATACTATTTTCCAAATAGTAAGGGCTGATGTGGCATCCTGCGGGCCGTCCAATCCGATCATTGGGTAAATGGACCAAGAGCCGTCCGATTTGGCCTTTAAATCATGGTCTTCCGTTCCTTCTTTGAGAAGACTTCACCCATCTCCTTCCTCAGAAAACCTTAGTGCTGTGTTCTCTCCTTTCCATCCTTCAACGCACTTTTTTCCGACCGTTCTTCACTGTTGTTGGCTTGAGTGAGCCGCGAGAAGGAAGCTTTCCCCGACCTTCGCATTTTCTGACGAAGCAAGTTGCTGACTCTCTTCTTAGATGGCAAATTGGTAGATTCGGCCAAGCAACGGCATGGGTTCTATAGGCAAAATTTGCGACTGAAAGGGTAAGTACGAATCATTTAAACTCAACAAGAAATGCATCACCTTCTCTTGATCTTTAATGTTCTTGTATTGTCACAGTGTCGACTCAGGTCCCTCAAGTTTTTCTTCGGCCACTTCTAATTCATTCTAGAGAGTTGAAAGCTTGTTGAAGCAAGCTGTAATCTACATATTTCTCTATTTCAGTTCTGATAATGACTAGGTAAGTGCAAAAAATTTGGCTCGATATAATTTCCCATACATTTCTTTTGTATTTTTCCACATAATTCTTTAATCTTTCATCGGGGGGAGCTCGACCGCAACCTCTGGGACAATACAATTTTCGATCCATCTTCGGACCAATTGGTTGCACTTATTCCAATGTTGCGCCAGATGATCATTAGTCAAAACAAGGATGGTTCCGTCGAGGAAACCATTTTTGTCTTTTGTCACCAATGCTCGCTGGAATTAGCGAGTCCACGTTGAGTAGTTCTCGAGGCTAGATAGTTGTTAGCTGATTAGGCAAAGTTCCGACCCGTCATGTCGACGTGTACGATAGGTTATTGGGCTCCGATCAGCTTCCTGCGGCGGAGATTTCATAAGAAACAAACCCAGGTTGGAATACCGGGTAGGGATTCATTCCCTGACCCATTGCACCCAGATGGAACCATCCAAACTGAAGAGTTAAACTTGCTCCGATCGCAACTGGTGGGCTTTCCCTAGGTTGGGTATGTTCTCCGTGGGCCTAATTTATTGGCCCTTGAGAAATAAATCATAGGTTGGCTTGGGCTGATCCATACATACATGGATTCAGTGCCCCCTGGACAGGCAGCCACTAGATGGGCTGGCCTAGAATGGGTTGCCCCTAGTTGGCTGGGCCTAAATAGAAACCCATGAAATTAGTTGTGTCTGGGCCTCACAACCTTGGTTCAACACACTTATAGGCTGTGTTTGGGCACTAAAACTCTAGTTCAGAGCACCTTCAACAGAATCCATCAAATATGAATGTATCTCATCTAGGCCAAAGACTTTTGGAGCTTGGTTTTCTTCGGGGGATGAGGTATTTTTTGGCATGGTATTGGTAAGAAAGTAAATTGGTTTCTATTCAGTGGTTCAAATGTTGATTCCTACACCAGAGTGCTAACCTTATTTTGTAGGCCAGTTTTTCCCTCAATGACAAGGTGCAAAAACTATCCAGAGGGCAATCAAAAAATGTGGAAGCTAGGTCAGAATCAGCCGCTCTGATACCATGATAGGAATTGAATATTAAGAGAATGATGCATATTTGTATTCACTTGACTTGTTCTCTTTACATTGTACTAGCTTCTATTTATAAGACAATGAATGATTAACTAAGGAAACAATCAAGGAAGATATATGGAATCAAATCCAATCTTGGATTGATATAATTAATCAATTTTAATCCTAGGTAATCTTTGATTGATCAATTATAATCCGTAATTGATCCTATCATATCTCTAACACAAATATCTTTTATAGTGGTGAAGGATGCTTTGTTTGTACTGTTTGAAAATATTCTTTACCGAATCAATGATAAATTTGACTGATTTAAATTCTCTAAACATTTGGTTTAATGAATTTTTTCTAGTTCAGTCGGCCAATATAGTCGAACAGTTTTTCCGATCTTCTTCGCTATCAGCCACATGTAGCTTAGATCACACTCCATTGAGTTTTGCTAGTTTTGTGATTCAAATGTGTGATTTACTAATCTCAAATTGGATTGAGATCGGACCGTGAAGTTTGTCCGACATGAAGATGAACTTGTATCTAGTACTTGATGGGTTCGGAGGGCAACATGATGCGTGCAGAGTTGGTATTATGCTTGAGCAGGATGCCATCAATCGATCCTTGTCCTGCACGTACTGTACTGTCCTTCGTGTCTCGACCAATCTCGCTCACTAAGGTATACCTTATGCATCAACAATAGAGATTGCATAAGGCACACCAATGAGAGCACCTTGCTTGATAAAGGATCTTCAACCAATGTTCGGCACCTTGCTCTATGTATTTGGACGACAAGAAAGTTTTTGGATTGTTTTAATATGCAAAGGGTAAAGACTGTAACTAATCTCTTGGCTTCTCTTGTTTTAGACTCTCTCTCTTACATCACAAATGCAAATTGATAAATTCCATATTTCTAGTAGTACTGTGTATGCTATGGCCCGTGCTCGTCTTAATTTAGTGCACACCGTCGGTATTGTGAGCCAATGCACAAATGGCTAATCATGGTTAAACGACAAAAAGCATTATTCAAGTGAATTCGGAGATACCAACATACTTCTTTTAATGAATGTTCTAAATTCTTTCATACTTTAAAAGTTACAACTGGGTTGGTTACATTGATTCAAATTATTCATGAGATTTTGATAAACAAAAATCTCTATTGGATATGTTTTTTTGATGTGATTTTTTATAACATATCATCCTATAATCTAGCAACTTGATCTCTTCCGCCTTTCTCAAAGATTTAAATTCAAATTAAAATTTTTGAATTTAGAATTCTTTCCTCAATGTGAGGATACTTTCCTTAATTTAAGGAATCAATGCCCTCATCATGTAACTGTGTATCTATTTAAACTCATTATTTACATCAATAGAAGCAATAAAGAAAATCAAAAATGGAAAGCTTCCTCTACTTTATTTACGGAATCAGAGAACTTTGCGTAATTGCCTTACATTTGATCCTGCTTCTTCTTCCTCATGGCTCTCTCTACCAATTATGAAGCTACTAGCACTATCAATACCCCAATTTAGTCCCCACCTATTGTGATTTCGAACATTTTTAGCCTCATCCCAATCAAACCGAATGCCTCCAACCATCTCCTTTGGAAATCCTTGTCCACACCTATTTTGCATGGTCAACGCCCTGATGCATCATGTTGATGGTTTTATTTCTCCACCTTCACCTAGTGATCTCACATATTCAACTTGTTTTGAAAAGACTAGCTGTTGTTATCTTGGATCAATGCCACACTAAGTGACTCCGCTCTTCCATATATAGTCGGACCTACTTCTACCAAATAAGCATGGGATCTACTCAATAAGAGATATGCCTCTACACCATGTGCCTATGTGTTGTCCCTTAAACGCTGCTTACTCGACTCAAAAAGGGTGCTCAATCTATAGCTGATTATCACTAGCAATTTAAGGTCATTTCTGACTAGCTGGTAGCCCGTGACTCTCCCCTAAGCGAGGATAAACTGCTTATTCACATCCTCGATGGGCTACCGCTATCATATCGACAATTATGTTTTTCGATTCATATTCGTGCCAAGACATCGATCCTATCTATTAAAAAACTTCATACACTGTTAATCTATGAGGATCTCTCTTCGACTGAAGATACACTGCCCGCAATTTCAGCTCAATCTACTGCATTAGTGGCTTCCGAGCCTCCCAAGCCCAATAACTCTCATCAATTCTCTTAGAGCCACGACCATGCATGATCTCGTGGTACATCTCCACCATGCCAACAATCCTCCACCTCTTATGAATTTGTGCAACAACGACAATCACCCCAAGGTCAATGAAAATCTCAAAATTTGGTTCCTCGTTCACAATTTTCAGATTTGCAATTATATGGGTCATAATGCCATTGATTATTATCACCGAATGGACTACACCTATCAAGGCCGCCATCCACTACTTGCAGTGATGGCCACCACTGCCTCCACCCCACCCATCACTTGGTACACCAACACTAGAGCCACTCATCGTCTCACGCCGGAGCTTGAAAATTACCAAATTTCAGCTGCTTATGATGGTAATGACAGTGTTGAGATGGGTAATGGCCATGGTATGCCCAATGTACATGTAGGTTCCACCACCATATCATCCTCTTCTTCACCTCAAAATCCATATTTCATTATCACACGACTTCACACAATTTACTAGATGTTCACTACTTTGTGAAGATGACAATTGTCTCTTCAACTTCGATGCCTTTGGCTTTTGTATTAGGGAAAAGGCCATGGGGAGAATACTATATCAAGGGCCAGTTGAGAATAGCTTGCACCCACTTCACACTCCACTATCATGCACCAGTCTCAAGGCTCATTACAATTCCTCCATCACCACGGACCAATGGCATGCTCATCTTGGCCACCCCTCTCATGACATTCAACGGGCCATTTTCTCAGTCGTTTTTATTTCCAATAAATCAAGCTCTTGCGTATGCTCTTCATGTCGGTAAGCAAAGAGTCACAAGCTCCACTTTCCCAAATCTCATTCCAACTCTAGTCTTCTTCTAAAATTATTACATTGTGATGTATGGGGCTCCACTCCCACATTATCTTGTTCTAATTATTCCTATTATGTTCTCTTTGTCAATGATTTTTCCAAATATTCCTGCTTATTTCCCATGGCATTAAGATCTGACCTTTATGACATTTTTGTTATTTTAATAAGCAAGTTGAAAATCTTTTGCGATACAGCTTCAGCAATTTTCTTCAATCATATGGCATTACATATAAATATCTTTGCCCACACACACCAAAACAAAATGGTGTTGTGGAGCGCAAGCACCACCACATCATCAAAATTGGCTTAGCTATGATGGCCCATGCTCATATGCCTTCTAAATTTTGGTTATAAGCCTTCACACAGCCATTTACTTGATTAACCGCATTGCCATACTTCAACATCACACTTGTTCCCCAAATCAAACTTTGTTTCATATTAAACTTTGTTAGAAGCATTCACCATAGCCATTTACAATGGATGCAATGGGCTGCAAATAGATATTTTGAGTTAAACGAAATCCGGATGGCTCTATTAGTCGCTACAAGGCTCCTTGTTGCTAAGGGTTTCCATCAACAATCGGGTGTTGATTTTATTGAGACCTGCGGTGAAACCTACCATCATTCAAACTATTTTATCTCTTGCAGTCTCTCACAATTAACCACTTCAACAATTGGATGCCAAATGTGCATTTTTACATGGTGATTTGTAGCAAACAAAGTTCATATCCCTACCTCCAAGCTATGTTGATCTGGGCAAACCTAATCATGTCTATCACATGACGAAATCCATTTATGGCTTCCGTCAAGCCCCTCAAGCCTGGTATGAAAAGTTTAATTGAAAACTCCACAATTTTGGATTCACCGTCTCCAACTGCGATCTATCACTGTTCATTTTCCATCAAGGGCATATAATCTTATATCTCCTCCTACACGTTGATGATATCATACTCACTGGCAATGATACTTTAGCGTTACGGCATTTAATCTCATATCTTGGCCATCATTTCGCACAAAGGACCTCGGACCTTTTTCTCATTTTCTTGATAGTCAGATAACACGTAATTTCGAAGGCGTACAACTCAATCAGCCTAAATATATTATAGATGTTATGAAGTGTGAAAATATGGATGGATGTAAACCAATCCTAACGCCTATTGTGTCTCAAAAACTTGGTCACGATGATGGCTCTCCAATGTCTGATCTCACTCTTTATCAAAGTCTTGTTGGAGCACTGCAGTATGTTACTCTAACGCGTACTGACATTTCTTTTGTCATCAATCAAGTTTGCCAGTTCCTAAAGTCTCTCGCTAAGGATCATCTTATAGCGGTCAAATGCATTTTGGGTTATTTGAAAGGCATAATCACTCACAATGTTCACTTTCGTCTAGTCCAACGCCAGTTCATTGCTTAGTACGATGCTGACTAGGCAAGCTGCTCCATTGATTGATGTTCTACTAGTTTGTTATGTGTTTCCTTCTGTTCCAACTCCATTTCCTAGAGTGCTAAGAAACAACCACGGTAGCACGTTCTTCATTTGATGCTATGTACCGATGTTTAGCTCACACTACAGCCGAATTAGTTTGGCTACACTCCTTGTTATGTGAACTGCATTGCCCACCTCTTACGTCACCCACTGTTTGGTGTGATAATATTTCCACAATCTCTCTCGCCTAAAATTTAGTTTTCCATTCAAGGATGAAAATGTCGCTATTGATTTTCATTATGTCAGGGAACTAGTTGAGCATAAGATTCTCACTATTCAGTTCATCTCCAGCAAAGATCATATTGCAGATCTGTTCACAAAAGATCTGAGTTCTAATCGCATCAGATTTTTGCAGACCAAGCTTCACTTTCAGCCAACCGTGCTCAGCTTGCGGGGGGATGATAACATATTGTCCTAAAATCCAACAACTTGATCTCTTCCACCTTTTTCAAAAAATTAAATTCAAATTCAATTTTTTTTAATTTAAAATTCTTTCCTCAATTTAAGGAATCAATTTTCCCTCATCATATCTATTTAAACCCATTTTATACAACAATAGAAGCAATGGAAAATAAAAAAGGTTAATATCACAAAAAATCTCAAACTGCTACACTTATGATAAATTTACCCAAAACTAATTTTTTGAACATAATAAACCCTAAACTAGTACATATATGACAAATTTACCCTAAACGAGTCTTTTTATCCCAAAAAATCGCAAACTGATATATTTGTAACAAATTTACCCTCCGTTAGTTTCATACCATGAATAACCAAAAATTGGTACACCTGTGATAAATGAAGGATAAAATTCAAAGTCAGTATACTCTTCAACTGCAAAGTATTATCCACCTCAGCAATTTATTGGTAAAATTTAACGGAAACTAACAAAGGGTAAATTTATCACGGGTGTACCAATTTGAGATTTTTTGTGGCATTAACTTAAATAAAAAATTCAAAGCTTCCTCTACTTTCTTTAATTTTTGGATGTGCAAGTTAGAAAGTAAAGCTTAATTAAGCACTAAAAAACATTTCAGTTAGTGAAACAAATAAACATAATGTTTTGATTGGCATATACATTGCCACTCCATAAGTTAAATATATGTTGATACCTACCTAATTTGGACAAAACAATAAAAGGACAGAAAGAAAACAAGAAAACGTGCCCAACAATATTATTTGGAAAAAAATCACAAAAAATCCCAAACTATGCTAATTGTGACACATTTACCCAAAACTATTTTTTGTGACACCAAAATTCCCTAAGTATACATATTGTGACATATCTACCCTCCGTTACAATTCCGTCCAAAATTACCATTAAAAAGCTAATGTGAATCCCATGTGGCACTATTAGAGACACATGACTCTTATATGGCGCCATGCGAGAGCCACATTGAAAAAAAAAAAATTTGCACTGTTCATCATCTTCTCCACAACTTTGCGAGTATTGTTTATGGCATTCATTATCTTCAATCGCTTGCCTAAACTCCTCCGACGATCTTGCTTCGCTGGCCACTGCTCCTTGGACCTCGGGCAGCTCTTGTCAGCGCTTTCCCGACCATCCACCAGCTTCGAAGATCGAGGTTCAAGCCAAGCTTCTAGCTCAACATGGCGGCCGCGAGCATTGAAGATCAACCTTCGGGCCAAGCTTTGAAGCTTGGCCTTGGAAAAAGGAAAAAAAATACTATTGATCATCTTCTCCTCAAGGAAGGACAGTACTTTCTTGTCCTAAAAACGAAGTTTCAAGAAGGTCGAGCTTGATCGGCCACCATGGCCTCTCCAGCTCGAAGCTTGGCTTGTCTGACCTCGACCTTCAAGGCTCACAAGTGGTAGCCGCTATGGCCAAGCTTCAAAGCTCACGGCAGCCATGACCGCTCTAGCTCGAAGCTTGGCTTGAGGGTCTAACCTTGACCTTCGAAGCTCGTGGATAGTCGCAAGCCGCCAAGGCCAAGCTTTGAAGCAGCTTGAAGTTCGAGCTTCAAAGCTCGCGGGTGGTCGCAAGCCGCCATGGCCAAGCTTCAAAGCTCGCGGCCACCGTGACCGCTCCAGCTTGAAGCTTGGCTTGAGGTCTAACCTTGACCTTCAAAGCTCGCGGGTGGTTGCAAGTGGCCAAGGCCAAGCTTTGAAGCTTGGCTTGAAGGTCGAGCCTCAAGGCTCACGGGCGCCATGGCCACTTGAGCTCGAAGCTCGGCTTGAACCTTGATCTTCAAAACGGGTGGATGGTCGGGCAAGCGCCGACAAGAGCCACTGGAGGTCTAGGTAGCAGTGGCTAGTGAAGCAAGAGCATTGGAGGAGTTTGGCCAAGTGATTGAAGACGATGAACGCCATGAACAGTACTCGCAAAGTTGTGGAAAAGACGATGAACAATGCAATTTTTTATTTTTTTATTTTCCCAATGTGGCGCTCACGTGGTGCCACATCAAACCACGTGTCTCTAAAAGTGCCACGTGAGATCTACGTCAACTTTTAACGGTGATTTTGAATGGAATTGTAACAGAGGTTAGATGTATCAAAATATGTATAATTTGAGGTTTTTTGTGTGACAAAAAATAATTTGAGTTAAATGTGTCGTAATGGTATAGTTTTGGGTTTTTTGTGATTTTTTTTCATTTTATTTTTATGAAAGTAATTAGATAGACGGATTTAGTGAGCTTAGCGTGAAGTAAATTTGAGAACTTTAGCAACATCACGTCAGGCTCCTCGTTTGTCGTAATTATTCTAATAAAATATCACTACATAGGAATTAACTCCCTCCATTGTAGGTACGTTATCAATAAAGTCCAGGTATTATGTACGTTATCGTTCGTACGTACAACGTCTACCATACCTATCTAGAACACCCGCGCCGGAGCCGGTCTAACCTGAAGACTTCCATTTTCGAATGCAGTTACAGTCAGCACGACTTCTTGGCGCTTGAGATGCTTCTCCGCAGTCCTGAAGCCGGCGAGGGACGCAAGCTCGCTGACGGACTTGGCAATCTTGTCCGTGCAGTCGATGATGTCGATGAGAAGTGAGCTGACGGTGGCGGCGTGGACGACATCAAGGAGGTCAGTCACATCCTCCCAGGAGGTCGTCTTGAGCAGCGACTCAAGGGCTTTTGCGGCCGCTCGGGACTTCTCGAGGTGGGGAGTTGCGGAGGACGGCACAGTCATCGTCTTGAGGGAAGATGAGAGTTGCTTCAAAGCTCTTGCGGCTTCCATGCTGATCTCTACGCAGAGCTCTTTGAGCCTGGTTTGAACTTGTGGCGCCTGAAAATGACGAGATTGTGATCACGTTATTACTATTGATATATCAATTTCAGTTAATAAAGTCTATGATCGCTTCGAGGTTAGTTCCGAACGCCGCCTAACATGCTGCAAATTTTATGTAGATTTCATAGAAAAATTACAAAAGGGTATTCAAATATAGTCATTCATTATTTAAAAAAAAAGTTATCATTGCGATTAATCAGTATGCCGATTTTATATACAACACCATAATATGTTTAACATTACCCTTTCTAACAATATTAAGTATTTGCACGAAATTTAAATAATGGTACGTCCAAATAGTATACAATACGTTATCTTTCACAGGAAATATCTTTTATCGACCATACATGATTAATTATCCACATACAACAGAACCAACACACATGACAATCAAGAAATTAAAAATAGCTAGTGAAATGCAGAAAAACAGAGTCAATCACACTCCAAAAACATTGCCATCACGTCGCGATGCGTGTGAGCCTAACTCATATGTGCCATCGGATGAGATGGGGGTCGCCAAAACCCACTTGATCTGGCGGTGGATGTGAGCTGCAAGCCGGGTGAGCTCAATACTTATCTCTTAGTTAATGCAATTAGACATCAACTTACATGGAATTTCGTGGTTTGGTAGCCATCAAGGGCTTCAATTCTGTAGGCACATTGACGAATGGAAGCTCCAATCTTTAGGTATTGCTTCCACGGATGACGAGAGCGGAACTGGCCGTGACGTGGTTCCCAACTCGCAAAAATTGCCTGACATTATCATCGTAAATCATGTGTCATTATTATGTGAACACAATTAAGTGACAATTCACATGTGTGAGCGTCGACTGGAAAAATTTGAGGAAGTAGTTGTACCCACCAGAGACTCTTCGTTGCTCTTCGTTCCGAGAACACTTTTATATCCTCGAACAAGCGACTTGTCTTGATTCGAGTCACCATCTTCTTCTGATTCTCTTAAGTATTCATCTCCAAATCCTGAAAGAAAGGAAAAACATATATTGCATTCAATCTTTTTCTCTGTAATTACAAAATGATGTATCTCTTTTGACATTGTTTTTAGGGTTTGGTGGATTTTCTTTCGCATTCTCCTTCATTTTTTGTCTGTATTTTGGAAGGATTTGTGTATACCTTCCAAGAAGTTGGCGAGCTTTTCCATGTTGAGAGCGATGAGCCGGTGGAGGTCTTCGCCGGCCCAGACGGGACACACGATGATGGAGACGATCAGGCAGGCAGAGCCGCCAATGACAATGGTGGAGAGCCGCTGGTGCGCGAACTCCAGTATATCGTCCTCCCGGAAGCCCGACACTGACACCAGCGCGAACGTCAGTATGAATATCAGCATCCCGTAGTCGTACTTCGCCTTGATTCGCGGGAAGAACCTCATGAACGTCGTACCGGCGGCTGTATTTTGCAACATTATGTCAATCACCAGATGAGCTCAATCAAGTCAAACCCTGTTATTCTTCATTTCTTGAGTGCTTTTCTAATTCTCCTTAGTAAGTTAGTGACTTTACCTTGGAGAAAGACGAAGAAACTAAGCAGTATGGGCTCGACGGTTTTCCCGGAGAGACTTGCTAAGTGGCAAGCACCAACACCAAGTGCACCGGCAAGTAATGTAGCGAGTCCTCTATTCAACCCTTTACTCAGAGTAGCCCCTGAAAATGTTTTCTAAGTGGGTACATTTGCTTCATGGAAAATTAATGTTTCGAAAAATATTTTCCTAAAAGAGAAATGCTAATGTAACTGTCATTAATCTACTGTGAATTTAAGAGTCGTGTTTTGGACCACAAAAAATAAATAACAGATCATTAGACATTGTTGTGGAATTCATTCATTCAAGAATTTATGGCTCATAACATACTGTTATTCTAATAATAGCAAAAAGACTGTTATGCTAGCAAAGCCCTTCCTAAAAATAATTGTTTATAACATTTGAAATAATTAGTTAATGAGATATGTTATCACTGTCGACAATAATTTACGTGAAAATATTTTCGTGAATGATAAAAATATTTTTTATTCATTCATTTTTGTAAGTAATACAAGCCATTAAATGTATATATGGTAGAACATGTACCAAATTCAGTCCATCGTGGTTCAAGAAACAAAGTCCGACGAAGCACCGACTGTGGGTTTACAATAAACTTACCGACGTAGAATTCGAAGACGACCACTGCGGTCATGATGGCCCAGACTGCGTTGCTGCCGAATTTGTCGTAGAGTGGCTGGAAGTAATAGATCAACGACACTAAAGAAAGTGCAAACCCTACTTTGAGTGAATGAGTGACTCGTCTTGGGTCATCTTGCCCAAGCTTCACTGCCTTCCTGGCCACCTCCACCGCTTTCGCCATCAAGCTCTTGGGCAAGCCCATCAACTGCCTCCATGCGCGAGCGAGGGCTCCAACTGTCTCTTGGCTTGTCGCAACACCCATTTCCAAACTCGCCATGGCTCAAATGAGTGAGCACAGACTTTGCATGCAGACAGAAGGGAGCAAGAGGAGAGGTGGGAGGCCTCTGTTGTGAGGGGGTTGAAGTCTGGAAATGCCTTGGTATGTGAAGGGGGTCTCGAGGGTCTCCTATTTATGAAGGAGAATAAGCATATCGAGATGGCAATGAAGTCAAAAATTTCGTCTTGTAAGTTGCACGGTGGAAGTGCAATGTTGAAATTTGTAAGGTCATTTGGAACCCCAGCTACGAAGGTTTCCCATTAAGAGCAGTTTACGGTTGATCGAAAGAAGACAAATTTGGTTTTAATAAAGGTGCCCTTGGCTGAATAAAAAGGTCTAATAAACTCCCATCGCCATCAATTTTCAATCACCTCGATGCCTGTTTTTTTGAGAAAATTGTCTAAAAAATGATAAAAATATTTTACGGCGATCAATTGAATTATAAGTCTTTATCAATTTAATCCTAAATATAGTCATTCCAACAAATTTTAATCATGAATCACTTATGTGGTTGTCGGTCGTCTTACATAATATGACCGGTACTGACATGGACAGTTTTTTCAATTTTAAAAAAAAAATTATTGATTTTTTATTTTTGCCTTTTCTTTTATTTTTGCTTCTTTTTACACAAGGCCAGTGATGAGACGTTGGGCGAGGGTTGTGGCCCTTGCTAGAGTTGGTGAGGCCATTGTGACCTTCACTGGTCATGTCACGTAGAACGGCCCTCCAAGGCTCTCGGAGGGGGTCATCGGCCCTGTGTAAAAAGAAGAAAAAAAAGAAAATAAGAAAAAATACCAAATTCAATTAAAAAAATTCGAAAGTGTGAAAAAAAATGTCCACATTAGCATCTACCTTGCCATGTAGGCTAACTAGCACCCACGTCAATAATTGTCAATTAAATTTTAGCCGGAAGGACTACATTAACTAATCGTCAAAAGATTTATGATTAAATTGGCACAATTAAAAAAAGTTTAGGATTGTATTAGCCACTATATAACAAGTTTTGAACTTTTTGGATAATTTTCCCATTTTATTCCCTGGCATAAAGCAATTGGACTTTGTTGCCTTGTATATTGTCCTAACTTATAAGGGTTAATGATACAAACAGTTCCTGAACTTTGACCCCATGTGCAATTTGATCCCTAAACTTTTAATTGTGTAATGTAGTCCTTGAACTTGAATTATTGGAAGGACCACACTAAACATTTTCATATAGTTTAAGGACTGAATTAAACATGTATCAAAAGTTCAGGGATGACGTTGAACAAATTAAAAGTTCAAGGATCATATTGCACATTGGATTAAAGTTCAAATACTATATTGAACAAATTAAAAGTTTAAAAATCAAATTGCATATTAGGTCAAAATTTAAGGACTGTTTGTGTCATTTTCCCAACTTATAATTGTACATATGCGACTTTGATGCCATAAGTTATGGCTATGTACATAAGTCAAAGCTTGTCTTTTGGTATTATCGAAACGTGAGTAATTTTGTGTCTGTTTATAAAACATAGGAAATGGAAATGGTACCCACGCTCCGCGTATATGGAGTTGAAAAATGAAGTCGAGAAGGAGTAATATGATAAAGATGGCTAGAGAATACGAGAAAATCGTGCGTGTAATAATGAATATCGAGTAACCTTATGTTATTTCAACTTTCTTTTTACACTTATTCGTATTTTACTTTCGATGGAGTATGAAACCTTCATCGTGAATGATAAATCGGTTGCAGGAAACTTCAAAACTTTGTTGATTCATTTTAAAATGATGCATTCCGACTTGAATAGTTTTATATAATTGAGAAAGAAAGCTATGAAAATATAGTGCTCTTTCTATTTTCAGGAAGGGGAAAAAGTCAAAAAAATCCGAGACTATGCCCACTTTGACAGATTTACCCTAAATTTTTTTATGTTACATCAAAAATCTCAAATTTGTATCTACATATCACATTTACCCTTGGTCAAGATTCCTCAATTAAAATAACGTCGTTATTATTTTACTTAAATTATGTGGGCGCTATGTCAACATCGTTTGCTTTCTAGCATCCATGTAGGTAGATTTTTAACAATTCTTATTGACAGAACTTTGACGAAGAGTAAATGTGTCACACAAGTATAAATTTGGACTTTTTTGTGTGAGTAAATTTGTCACAATAAGCATATTTTAGAGTTTTTGGAGGCTTTTGCCCTTCATGAAATGGCCAAGTTTCTTTACGCATTTAACCTTTCAAGTTAACATACGTGCAAAAAAAGTTAGAATATTTACATAGTAAATCACACATTTATTTAACTACTTAAACTTATAGAAAAAAATTAGAAACACCACCTGGCCTACTTTTTTTTGTAAGATTTTGTGAAACCGTTGTCAACTGTTCTAAAAACTTAAACCATTAGATGGAGCAATGGTTTTATATTTAAATAGTACAAAAAGTTTAATTCAGTCCTAAAATTTTTTAAAAATGCCTTTAAGTTTTAAAACTTGTCAAATTTGTGCAATCAAATCTTTTCCTTTAACCCATCAATTTAGATAACGAAAAATGCTGACATTGCATTTTTTGTACTATTTTTTCTCTCCTATGTGGTATTTTTGTTATTTATTTGTCAAATCTTATTTAAATTAGATTAAAAAATAAAAAAATTATTTTATAATTAATAATAAAACTCAAGCTAAAAACAAAAGAGCTACAAGTCCTCGTTGGTTAGCCGTCGCCGCCGCCACCGCCGCCCATCGCCAGAAAGGGCCGGCGGTCGCAAGGCCCTCGCTTGGAATGGGCGAGCATCGCTGGCCCCAACCCTCGCCCAAATCTATGGATCTCCTCCTCTCTTTGTACCATTGTTTTAGGGTTTTGGTTAATTCTCATCTCCACTCTCACAGATCCTCGGGGCAGCTCAAATCCATCATCTCGAACCAAAATGCTCTCTCTCTCTCTCTGAGTTTGATATCAAGTTTAATTTTGTGCCTTGTACTGTTAATTTTAGAAGAGATTGAATGGTGCTTTTTGTCCTTGGAGGTTGACTATAACAGCCGTCGCACAAGACGTTCACAATCAAGAAGAAGCCAGCGAAATTTGACCCAAAAAAAAAGAGACGAAGCTGATGAAGATGATGACGCAGAACACAAATCTCGCTGTATTTGCTTGAGGACCGACAGCACCATCGCGTTCGATCCATTAATTTCGTTGCCCTTCGCTCAGATCTTGTTACGAAAAAACTCTGTTTTTTGGGGTAATTTGTCTCCTCCCTTTTACCGAAATCGTTCGGGTATAACCGAAAGGGCAGGCACCGGCGCCGCACCGTGAAGGGGCCGGCGATCTCCACCAGCCCTTTTCCACGAAGGGCGACCACAGCCCACTGGCGAGAGAAAATAAAAAAAAAATGCTACATCAGTATTTTCCATTAGCTAAATTGATGGCATTGATGAGAGGAATTGAGTGCATTTTTTGAAAGTTTTAGGACTTAATCGCACTTTTACAACAAGTTTTAAAACTTTCGATAAGTCCTATTGTAATGTCAGTTTTAGGACTTACAAGGAGTTTGTTTCCACTTTAGGGAAAATTACCAAAAAAAAGTCTTGTATCATAAACATTTTAATGATTTGATAATGTAATCCTTCCGGTCAGTTTTGGCCGAAAATCATTAGCATGGACGCCGACCATCTAACGTGGCACGGCCAGCACTAAAATAGATAATTTTTATAATTTTTTAATTTTTCTGATTTATTTATTTCTTTTCTTTTCTTTTCTTTTCTTTTTCACTATGGCCAACAAGGGTTGCTTGAGCTCGTCAGCTGCTAGGCGAGGGCCTCGCCGGCCTTAGTGGGATAAAACAAGAAAAGTAAACATAGAAATATAAATAAAAAATTTAGAAAAATTTGTCCACATCAACACGACCCATCGCCAGCCTTGTCATATAGGATGACTAACATCCACGTCATTGATTTCCGGCCAAAATTGGCTTGAATGACTGTATTGACGAATTGTCAAAAAGTTTAAAGCTAAATTGATCAAATTAAAAAAGTTTAGTATTGAAATGGCATATGACATTTTTCACTATTATCCCCTCACTCTATGATAGATTATTTCTAGCGTTAACTTCTCTCTGAAGTTCGGACCGTTTACGAAATCCGACCCGATCGGAGGATACTTAAGTGTCCAAGGAAAATCTTGGTTGAATTTTGATCTAATCAAAATCAATGTGATCTTCTTTTATCAAAGTTTGAACGTGAGATTGGTTTTGGAAATAAAAGAATCTGATGACATGTTTTTTTGTGGACGAGGATTATTATTCTGTTGAAAGAAATTTCCAATTCGGCCAAGAATTGGACTTCTTGCCAAAACCGTACAATGGACGTCAATCTTTGACACTTAAAATCCCTGCAAGGGGATTTCTTTGTCTTGGCACAGACAAGTCCTCTGCCGCCGTTGAAGGTAAAAGAAAAGTGTCGCACCGTACAGGGTGCGCTTCTTGCTTCCAGCCGTACGATAAGCCCTTTGCATTGGGCTTCAAACAGGCACAATTTTGTGCCATGAATTTTACGACCAATTGAATTGCTTATCTATAAACACTTTATGTTTAAACTTAATATAGATATGGAAAACACTCGAGCTTATATGCAGTTGTAATTCTGATTTTCTAATTACATCAAATTGTTTACTGTCGATTCTCTCCGTGAATGTAAGTATTAGCATTCAGATCGAATCACATAAATTTTTAGTATTATTTATTATTTCTCATTTATTTTTCTAGTTCTCTCACATTGATTCAATTTCATGTTCCCATTACAACATTCCAGTCAATCTCTAATGTACAATGGAAAGGAATCTAGAACGCAGGCGTGAACCATACCTCGTCCCCTCAAAACTTCAAAAAGAGGGTGCTATGCATAATAATAACGTTTCTAACGAAATATTTGGCTTGGGCTGAGCTTATGTAAATGTGTGTCTCATCCGCTTGACCTCCCGAATGTTCCGCAATGTGGTCTTTTGAATAAACTATATTGCAGAACATTGTCGTTTGCCTCGACATTGTACGCAATTTCAAGGTCGTGCATTGAATGTAGTCTTGCTTGTCCACGTTAAATTGGACCAGGGAATGTGAAACATATTTAACATAGCTATACTTGGTCGGCACCTCAAACTACGTAGTAATTACTGGGATTTAACAAGTCCCTCACTCTCGCCAATCGTATGTTAATATAACAAAAATGCTGATACGTTACATAATTACAGAATGATGAAACTATATCCGTGTCAAGGGTCTTCCGTACATGAAATGCATGAGTCTCAAAGGGTAATGGCCGTCGAATCGACTCGGTCCACGCAGGATCGGGTCGTTTGGTCTGGTATCGTGACAGCCAGCAATAGGCCACGCGAAATCCATCACCGTTGACGGTCATAATTAACTCGGTCCGCGGCTCGGTCAGGATGGTGTGGGTCGGAATCATCACGGTTGGTGTGAGACCACATGAAATCCACCTCAATCGGATCTAGAAAGGTACCCGATCAGACTGGTTTCGAGGGAGCGTTACAACATGGGAAGATCTGGACAATCGCAGGGTCCGGTGGTGGCTAATTCAAAAGAGAACGTACGGTTGAAACATATTAGACCTTCGAGAAAGGACCGATGTTTCAATAATCCAATGTATTTTTCTACAAGTGTCAACTCCCCTTTTCTCCGGGACAACAATATGAAATAATTAATGTATCTAACTCCTCATTGGACATAAAAAAAATATATAAAAGAAACAAGAATAAATTCATTGCTCAAACTTGGCAGGGTCCGAAGGGAACATGCTTTCTTTTTTTCTATTAAGCATAAAGACTGTTAATAGACTTCGCTTGTTTCACGGAAAAGGAAAATATTTTCCTACCAAATATTAAATTCAAAAAAAAAATTTCGATTATCATTTTTTAAAATATGATTAGATATCGGCGCTTGGGCACGAGAACCCCAACGCTCGTTCTTGGGCCCTTGATGGCAGGGTTGGGTCCCCAATGCCCAGGCCTGGGTCCACCAAGGTTGGGGCCAGGTCCATCTAAGGATCGAGCTCTTTGGCGAGGCTTGACCTCGTCGGATTGGGCAAGCTTGAGCCTCACTAGCCCTCTCCTGAGGCTAGTCGATCGACGAAGAAAGAAAGAAAAAGAAAAGAAGAAAAGATAAAACAATATAAAAAATTTATTAAAAAAAAGGGATAAGTGCATTCAAAGTCCTAAAACTTGTCACGAAAGTGCAGTTGAGTCCTAAAACTTTCATAATGTGCAATTAAGTCCTAAAACTTGTTAGCAAAATACAATTGAGTCCTAAAACTTTCAAAAAGTGCAAACAAGTCCTAAAATTTGTCAAATTGATTCAATCAAATCCTTCCATTGATTGCACTTTATGAAGATTTTAGGACTTGATTGCACCTTCATGATAAGTTTTAGGACTTGATTGCACTTTCATGATAAGTTTTAGGAC
This sequence comes from Syzygium syzygioides, assembly GCA_031216285.1. Lineage (NCBI taxonomy): Eukaryota > Viridiplantae > Streptophyta > Magnoliopsida > Myrtales > Myrtaceae > Syzygium > Syzygium syzygioides. The sequence continues at coordinate 7,482,751 of CM062251.1, read as the reverse complement.
TTGATTGTACTTTTTGAAAGTTTTAGGACTTATTGCATTTTCGTGACAAGTTTTAGGATTTAATAGCATTTTTTGAAAGTTTTAGGACTTAATTGTACTTTCATGACAAGTTTTAGGACTTCTAATACACTTATCCCTAAAAAAAATACATGTCAATGCCCGCCGTGCCACGAAGAACAGCCGACGTCCATATTAGCAATTTTGGTAATTTTCATGCCCGGATAGTGTATGTCTATTTAGGAAAACGAAATGATAGAAAATAATTTCTGGTTCATTTTTAGGTCTCAACCAAACACAGGAAAGTATTGTCATTTTTATGGTAAATAACTTCCTAGAAAATATATTCTAAAAATGTCACATTTTTTCACGAAAAAAACAAAGCCATAGTTTCAAAATATGAACTATTATCAACCTTTCTTTTTTTCGCCAACAAAAAGTAGAAAGCAATGATCAAATGTATCTGAATTAGACCTATCAAATGGGTGAGTCGGGTTGAAAATGGTTCTATTCATTTTGATCTCCATTTTTATCATTTTCCATGCAATACAAATCCAGTGATCCATACCTGACTCATACCTAGCCCATATTGCTAAAACACTTCCATATTTAATCAAACCTATGATAACTTAAATCTATCAAATAGATGGGTTGGATCGAAAATGGTTGATTCAAATTGACCCATTTATATACAATATATTTTTCGCGACCCAATCCCAACCCAACCCTATTTTGCCGGAATTACTTCCGTAGCGAAATATAATTCACCAAACGTCGTTCTTCAACTTTTAATGAAAAATGACCGGGTTCAGTGGCAACTTCGGATAGGAGATATCCATATGAGAAAAGGAACCCACTCGTTTCAACCAAACAATGCATATTCAAGCCATAATAATACTTGATCAACGAGAAACTTGAGTAAAATAACTAATTTAAACAAGTTCCACCAACTGCTGACTGGCAACATCATTCTTCAATCTCATCGATACCATGTTATGTTGCGTCATTCTCCGATCTCATCGATACTATGTTATGTTGATGCTAAAATTAAGGCATAGATATCTGCAATTAAGGAAACTGAACTATAGTGCGGAAAGCTTAAAGATAAAAATATAGCATTTTTTTTGGGGGTGGGGGTAGGTGTAGTGGTGGCCACGGGCCGGTTTTGGCCCGGAACCGGCCCAGTCAAACCCGGGCCCGGCCCGTTGACCGGGCCTGCGGCTCGGAACCGGAACCGGCCCGTGGCATACGGGCCCGGTTCCGATTCCAAAAAAATTTGAACCAGCTCGGAACCGGCGGTTCCGAGCCGGTTCTTCGAAAAAAAAAAAACTGCAGGCTACAGCACAGCCTACATTGCAAGCCATGCTGCAGCAACAGCAGCTTGCAGGGCCCGTTGCCAAGGGCTCGTTGCCAGGCCCCTGGCAACGGCCAAACCAAATTTAAAAAAAAAAAAAATTTAGCCGCAGCAGGGCCTGCATGTTTGCAAGCCCTGTTGCGGGCTTGCGCCTTGCGGCCCGTTGCCCCTAGCAACGGCTACGCCCCAACGGGCGTTTTTCTAAAAAAAGAAAAAACACATAACCGTTGCAATTTTGCAACGGTTATGTTTTATTTTTTTTTAATTCTAAATTTTCTTCTATTTTTTTCCTATAAATTCTCACAATAGACAAACAATTCTCTCAAATTCTCTCCAATTCTCTTCTCTCAAGTCTCAAATTTTCTCAATACTCGAAATTCTCTCAAATTCTCTGAAATTCTCTCAATTTTCTCAATCCACAAAATATTTCTTAATTCTCCCAATTAATCCGCTCAATTCTCTCAATCCATTCGAAAAATGGCAAGTGGAAGCCGAGTGTCAACTAGCAAAGGTAAGAATATCGTGACGGAATCTCATCATTCTTTTGATCCTCGTGAATATGCAGATTTTCAAGATAATGAAATCAACATTTTTCCCGATGTGGAGCGCGTCCCGATGCAAGAAAGTTTTCATCCTCCTACCGAAATATCTACAACAAAGGAAGCGGAACGGGAATTTACATCTGACATTTAGAATCACTTCACAAAAATGGAAAGGTTTGATATCGGTCAAAAAAGGTATGATATAATTTGTAAATATTGTGGGAAAATATATAAATATACAGGTGGACAAGGATACGGAACATTTAAACAACATCTTACGAGCAAACATTCAACCGAAACGGGAATCGATATCGGGCAACAACAAATTTCCGGGTACGTCAATCCTAACACTTCCACTTTATTTCGTTTTAATGAAAAAACTTATAATTAAGAATTAGGCAAATTTATTTCCGTTGAGCATTTAATATTTAATTTTGGAGAAAGATTTGGTTTCAATGAATTTGTACAAAAAGCATGTGTTCCATAAGCAAAACGTGTTCCTAGAAATTCAATTAAACGAGTAATTAAAGATCTTTACAAAAATAGAAAAAAAGATTTACAATACTTTTTTATGCAATTTAATGGATGCATGCATATAGGTAGTGATATTTGGAGTAATTATTGGCAAAATCATTCTTACATGGGCATAGCACGTCATTGGATAGATGACGAGTGGAGTATTCAAAAAAGAGTTATTGCATTTAGAGTTTTCGATGATCATCATACGGCAAATAATATTTATAGAATAATTAGGCAAATTTTAGAAGAATATTATTTGTTTAACAAAATTTCTTCAATTGGTTTTGATAATGCCACAGCAAATACCGCTTTAATTTTCGAGTTAGAAAATATTTGTAAACCTACTTTTGACGGAAAATTTTTTCACATTAGATGTGCTTGTCATGTTTTAAATTTATGTGTACAAGATGGTTTGAAAACTCTTGATATTTTTCTTCAATCAATAAAAACGGCGATTTAATTTTTATGGAAACATCCCCAAAAAATGAAAGAATGGGGTAGATTTTGTAGAGAAAATGGCAAAAAGCCAAAAAGATTTCCAAGAGATGTTCCAACTCGTTGGAATTCTACTTTCCACTTGTTTAATGAATCTTTAGCATATAAAGATTTATTATGTGCATTCATTTCTAATAATATACCTTAGATTAATTTATACCCACAAGAGTGGCATATTTGCCAAAAAATTTTAGATGTTTTAAAGGTTTTTAATGATGCAACTTATACTTTGTCCGGTGTTTATTATCTCACTACACATTTATTTTTAGTAGAGTGTACTAATATTGTCGGAACTTTTGATGAATATGAAAATGATGTTGAATTACAACATACTATAGTTGCAATGAAAATGAAATGGCTACATTATTATAGCGAAATTTCCATTATTTATTTAGTTGCTTGTGTTTTTTATCCGCGTTGCAAATTGGATGGCTTAAATGATTTTTTGCGTACGTATTATCAATGTTTACATTATGATGCGACAAATGTTACAACCATAGTATATGAGGTTAAAAACGTAGTAATAGAATTATATAATGAATTTTATACTAAATATAATTTAGGTGATATTGGATCTTCTCAATCTACGGAGATACAAAATGACAGTACATGTAAAATTAATAGAGGGTACCAACTTTTATTACATAGATAAAAAAAACAAAATGGAGTAATAAGAAATATTTTTGAATTAGAGATTTATCTAACCGTTTCATTTGAGTTTACTGAATTCGAAGGTGGTACAGATTTTTTAATTTTGGATTGGTGGAAAAGGCACGCAAGCCAATACCCAATCCTTTCTCTTATTGCAAAACAGATTTTTTCAATCCCTTGTTCCACAGTTGCGGTCGAACAAGCATTCAGTGCCGAAGGTAATATTTTGGACGAACATCGTTCAAGATTAGGTCCAGAATCAGTGGAGATGCAAGCTTGTGTTGTTGATTGGATGAAGGCTCAATACCGGCAATAAGAGATAGATCGAAATAATGAATCCGAATTCTTTAACGACAGAGATACTACTGCTACCAGTATCGGTACTGGAACGGGTAGTGACGATTGAGGGTAAAAGAACTATTAGAGTTGGCAAATATTTCGAGAACCCTTATTTCTCATACCGAGTACGCCCACATGAGCTTAGGGAAACCGAAATATAATCTGACGATATGTGACCTCTGGTCCCCTGCGCACGGAATAGTTAGGTTTTAGAATAATTTTAGGGTATATATATTGTACTCCTTTTTTTTTAAGATCGTTCTAACAAATTGTAATGTGCTTAATGATAATTTATTAAGTTGAACCCCTCTCTTTCTCTCTTGTCTTTTTGTCCCTAAATTTGAGTACAATTTACATTTTAATCACAATTTATATTGAATAATGTTCTATCACAAGAATAGTAATTTTTTAATTTTTTTTATTTTCATTTCTGTTTTTCCTTTTCTGTTTTTCTTCTTTTTCTTTTTCTTTTCCTTTTCCTTTTCTCTTTTTCCTTTTTCTCTTTTGTCTTTTTTCCTTGTTTTTGTTTTTTAAAATTATAATTTATATTATAATTTTTTTTTCTTCCTCCGCGGCCGGCCATAGCCGGGGTCGGCGCGGAGGTCGCCGGCATCAGGCGAGGGGGCCCTGGACATTATGTGTTATACGCATGTATTGTTTCTATTTTCGATATTCCTTAATTTTTATGGGATTTGTTTTACCGTCGACGACATACATTATTATTGGTGTCAACAAACCCAAACTTCAATTTTTAACAATGTTTCTTCTTAATTATCGCATCTGAAGAACAGAGGACTCTTTGACCAAAAGTAAAAAAATGAGCGGACAACTCTGTGGATCTGCTCACTAAGTTGGTGTGGGACCTCGGGTGCCCAATTGGGTCATGGGCTAAGACAAAGAACACAAACGAACTTAATTGACTTATGAAGAAAGGCCGTTCTCTCTTTTGAAAATTCGGAATAAATATGTCATGAACATTAATGTAAATATTTTTTGTAAAATAAAAAATTATTTTAGAATGAATATGTGATGAGTATCAGTTTAGGTTGTTAATGGTATGGATGATATTTGTTCTTTAAGAAACTTAATGGCATGTGCAGTCGAGTCAGCTCTTGAGTTAACCTCACTACTCTTTGTATTTGGTTTGGTATTGCGACTGTCACACCCCAAACTCAACAAGAAAAAGGGCATGACACGGCCATCCTTTCCCCAAAGGACGCAGCTTAAACATAACCAACACTCACTTAATATCATAATATATGCATCCACATATATGTACATGATATAGAGTTTATTTGATTACAATATCAAAGTTAACTACAATCCATCAAAAAGCTAAGTACATAACTAGAAACAAACTAATACATTAAGCTCCACATCCATGTGTAACTCGTACCAAAAAGTCCCAACTACCAAAATATTCTCCCCGACACCGGAACTCTCATGCCTACTAGCATCTCGGTGAAGAACCCGAAAAACAAGTAAGATGAGAGGAATTAGCTACCACGGCTCAGTGAATAATACATTTCTTCTAAGTAGATCGAGTACCCACTATGTACACGATTATAAGACCAATGATAGCTCAATTAACCCAACCCCAACATATCACAAACCTCAAGGTCAAAATACATTATATACCACTTTAAACATAATCTTTTCACAATAGGAAATCTCGTTTTAATTAATAATATTAAAGAAGAAACTAATGGTCAATTCCATTGGCCAATCTCGTCGAAAAGCGCGTACCAATGGTCCATTCCATTGGTCAATCTCATTGAAAAGCACACGCCAATGGTCCATTTCATTGGCTAATCTCATGCTCAGAAATCTAAATATGATCACGGGTAACGCCCTGTGAAAGGCAACCAAGATTCCTCACTTGGCAAGATCTCCACCTACTATAAGCTAATGGCTCGGCCCACAAGGATATCTTATACTAGTATGCGCATATCTACAACCCCTCATTTGGATTCACTGAGACACTGAGCATCAAAATCCACATCCTCCCATACCTGCAAATTCAATCCACAATCAAAATCACCAATATTCAGAAATCATTTCGCAAACGAGTATATAACCCTTTAAAAATCACATTCAAACTCAAGAACTCCTTATGAGTCTTTCACAAAAGGTTTCACAAACCCTTTTACATTCCATACGTTCAACCGAAACAAAAAGGAATCTTCTATTTCAAATACACAAAATGGTAGTAAATGCTCGATCCAGTTTTTATGCAAATAAAATGTCATTGCTTATATAATAACATATCTATAACATCTCATTTTCTAAACATGAGCTTACAAATTCAAAGAAAAAATAATACCAATCACCTTGAAAAGCTGAAAAACTAACCTATGGCCGTTTTTCGAGCTGACGCACTCGAATACCTAACAATAAGTCGAAAAACAGCATCAAAACCGAGTAAAATGTTACTTCAACTACGACTCCGCTAAGTTAGGCTTAGACGCTAATATAACGACTAAAAGACACCCCCAAATCACTCATCCAAAGCGATTGTCCAAATTCGTTCACGACGCAGAACTTGAGTGCAAAACTTGATTGTACCATAACTTTCTCTACTAAACTCCGTTCTAAGCGAACTTATAGTCAAAAGAAAGCTTATTCAGAGCATTACAAGAACACTACCTTGGCCATCCTAAAATCAAGCTAAAAACTTATGAAAATCAGCCTAAAAGCCGCTGGTCGTGCAGTGTTCACTGCGCGCACTCAACTTCAAAAATTCATATCCGGCAAACCGTAAGTCCAAATCAGGTTCCGTAAAATCCCACGGCTCCTCAACACCATAAACTACCAATTCTATAAAAATACGCAGCTCTACGACTCAAAAATCTGACTTAGCCGCTCAAATAACACATAACTCCGAATTACGAGCCCTAATCCGAAAAATGTTCTGATTAATTGAATAAGGGATGCGAATACTTACGGAGCGTTGCGTTACGAAGTCAAATCGGCTTAGCAAGACCCTTGCGGTGCAAAACCCTTTTCTCTTTTCTCTTTTCTCTTTTCTCTTTTTCTTCTTCTTCCTTCCTTTCCTCTCCTTTCTCCTCTTTTTCGTTTCTGTTTTTCTTGGCCAAGAAGCTCTCGGCCTCCTTTTTAATTTGGCCGAGAGTCCACTGTAGCTTCTATTGACTTGTTGACCTTTTTTTTTTCAAACCCATATTTTATATTCTCCCTTCCTTAAAAAATTTCGGCCTCGAAATTTAGACATGCCTCAATCATCGAACAAGTGAGGGTATTTATATCTTGCCTCCTCCTCAAGCTCCCAAGTGGCCTCCCTCTTCTTTAAACCCATTATTTTTTTTTCGAACCCATATTTTATAGCGACCGCGCATGACTTTGAGACCCAATAAACATCGCTTATTCTAGTGTTTATCGGTGGTGGTATACAATTAGTTTACGTACAAATGAATGTCCTTGTAATGCCAAAAAACGAGGAGACTGAGCGTGAAGTCATCCCCAGCTCCAACACGAACTTCAGCTTCTTCTCTTCTTCTTCTTCTTATGCCTCTCTCTCTCTCTCTCTCTCTCTCTCTCTCTCTCTCTGAAACTCAACCGCAGAGGAGAAATATGTAGACTCCAGATGACGCCAGCAGCATCCGTGTCTACATTGCATTTTCTCGTCTTGGAGGTTATCGAGCCACTTGTTTTGCTTCTGCTCATTTCAATCGCTCTCCTGTGGTGACTCTGCGCGATTTCTTCCTCTAAGCGGGTTCGAGATGGGAACTGGATTCAAATCCGTCAGCACGTCATTCTAGTCAATTCCGGGGGTTCGTTTGTCTTTTGCCCTAATGATTCGCCGCTCGCGATGTGGAATGATTGGTCATTTTAATCAGTTCCGGTGAGATGCCATGGCAGCGTCGTCGGCTTGCTCGGCTGTGGCCTAGGTGGAGGATGAAGAAGTAGCCTGAAAGGGTCATCTTTGTTGGCCCATTCACTACAAAAAAAACACCGGATTAGCGACGAAATTTGCAACGGAAAATTTCAAAAAATCCGTCGCAAATCGAATTTGCGACGAATTTTGCGACGGAAAAAATTTCGTCGCTAATAGGTCGTCGCAAAATTTTGTGACGGAAAATTTAAAAGTTCGTCGCAATTCATCGCAAAATTTATTGCAAAATTCATCGCAAATTAGTCACGAATATAATCCGTCGCAAATTTGCGACGAATAATATCCGTCACAAATTTCGTCGCAAAATTCATCGCAAAATTCGTTGCAAAATTCATCGCAAAATTCGTCGCAAATTCCTCACAAATTTCGTCGCAAAATTCATTGGAAAATTCATCGCAAATTTCGTCGCAAATTTCATCGCAAAATTAGTTGGAAATTTCGTCGCAAAATTCGTTGCAAAATGTAATCGTCGCAAATTAACGACGAACTATAATGATCGCAAAATTCGGCTTAAAATATTCTTCGCTATTTTTACATCATTTCGGCCATAAATTCTTGTCCATATCAAACAAAGGAGACAATGACATATAATTGAAACCAAAAAATGAACAAATCATAGATTCTGACAAACCAACCACAATGACATATAATTAAAATAAATAACTGAAGGAAAGTTGCAGAGTTTGACATGATGCTATTTGATATCCAATCTTACAATACATTTAAAACATGAGCTAAGAGGCGGGACAACCATAGAAGACGCAGAAAAACCATACACAAGAAGATGCAGCTTTGGTACGATGGCAGAACACCAAAAGTAGTCATTTTTGTCAAGACCTGAGGAAATGTCGATACATAAATCAGTCTAGAATATAAAAGAAGCATTTATGCATGGATGTGGAACTAGGTATAAAAATAACAAGAGGGTTAACAAAAAAACATTTCAGGACGAACATAAATATTCTTACATAGAAATATCAGTGAAATTATGAAAAACCAAGATTATGAAGCAAGCTTACCCCCGATTTTGAGAATTTTAACTAGAAATTCTGGAGAAAATCATCATCATCATCATCATCAGCATTCTCGGCATCAATGTGTTGGTCATCATTGTGCCCATCACCACCTTTTGGATTGGCTGGAGATACAAGAGGATCGTCATAGCGATTGAGGTTAAAGTGTCGCATAACGAGTGCCATTTGTTGTTCCAAGTTATTTATTTATTTTTTTTTTGGTAAGGAAAGTTATTTATTTATTCGTCCTTCTAAACAAGTACATTTTTTAGACGATGCACTTCTTGGGTCAATTGCTCGTCTTGTCGTGACCTCCTTCGACCAGTCGCAGTGGATGATGAACTTCCACGATTATTCGGCATGTACATCTTTGACAACGATCCCATCCCAAATATTTTCCCTTTTTTCACCCCACCCGTTGCCTCCATCCATAATGTCATATTATCAACCGATGGCCCGGACTTAGGACAATCATCACTACCACTAGCACTGCTCATTAAAAGTTCATCATATTTTTCCTACATTAACAATGTAGATGAAAATAAAATTACTATATATATATATATATATATATATATATATATACACCATAAATATTGAAAGCATTCACGGTTTTCATTATAGTTTACATATAAGCCAAAGTATAACCTTATATACCTTAACAGCTTTTGCTCAATCACCAGTCTATGTCTTATCTTTCTTTTGAAATGTGCTTTCAAATGTAGCTGCAAATGTCAGTTCCATCCCCAATTCTTGTGCCTACAAAATGTAAACACGAGTAATTGAATTAAATTAACTTATAACTCATTTAACAGACTTACCAGTCGTTTGTAATGCTCCGCAATGTTGGTAGAGCCTCCAACATATGTGGCTGACCCCTCACTAGAACTAAAAGATCAATTCTTCTTATTTTGCTCACAGAGTTGCCGACTCTGTTCAGATGCCCAAAATCTGTTGATTGCCGCCCAATTGTCAACTGTAATAAAAGACGGCTTCACTTGCTTGATCTTCGCTCTATTCATGACATTTCACATAAAATCACCGATTTTCTTATCGAAAATTTTTCTCACTTCATTGTCTTCCGCTTCCTCCCACTTGAACTTCCGCTGCAATGAATAAAAACACAAATTGAGGGTTATTATGATGATCACATATCCATAACCATGCACCAGACAAATATAGACAGATTTTGTAAAGTTCATGTCAGGAAAAATATCTGGTCCTTTAGGTATCAAAAACTACAGAGTTGTTCTGGTCCCTTTACATCATTCTTAACCATCAATATACTACACCAAACTTAATTGGTGAGAAAATAAAATATGTAAAACTTACCTTGAACTCATTCCACCACATTTCTTTCACTTCTTGTGGAACACTTCTATAAGTAATATACTCTCTCATCCAAAAGTTTCTTACTATTTTGTTCAATTCCCTCACAACAGTCAGAGCATCCGTGAATCTGCAATCATATGGATATTGTGCAATATCGACAATTCAGTTGACATCAATATCTAAAACCCTAAATATTACATATACTAAAATAAAAATGAAGTACTTACGAATCTCCAAATGGGTATATGAAGAATTGGTTATATTTTTTACCTGTGTTTCCGTCAATATTCGATTGTTCCGCCGAATAATGCGGTGGAACCGAAGGAAAGGGAGCTAAAGGAGATTGAACTAGAGGAGATTCAGTTCGCATGTGGCCAAGTCCCATAACATGTTGTTGAGTGTTGGAGGAAGGGCCAATGTGTCCATATTGTGACGGACCATATTGTGGTTGAGGATTAGATGACGGGACAAGGGAAGAGGAAAGGGACGGGGACGAGGACGAGGAAGAGGCTTGTCTTCTATGCATGTGACCTCCACGTTTATACTGACAAGTAGGAAGGTTATGCGAATATGTAAAGAACTATTGACACGTATTACGGACACATAATGATGTATATGACGAAGCTTACCATTTTGATGGAAAGACCGAGAAAATGTTTCCTTGAAATGAGCCAATGTCGAGTGTTTATGACGTACAATTTCCTACGAACAAATATATTATGAATCCCATTAATAATTTTGCCATTTTGTGATATTATGAAATTTTAGTTTTTTAAAATTTTTAAAAAACTTTTACGGTCAAATTTCATATTTGTTGCTAGCATATACCGTTTTTTAAATTTTCTATAATTTTTCATGATTTTTTATAGAATTGTTCAATTTTCAAGTATTTTCTGTGAAAATGCTTAATCAATCACCCCATCGTTATTTAACGCTTAATCATCCACATAATAGACAAATTAACCAATCGACCATCAATCAAAGCCACATGCAATTCTGAAATCGACCCGTAACTTAGCCAATGAAAAGTGATCCTAAATAATCCTTAAACAAGTCCGACTAATTACCTAATTATACTAACTAGAGTTTAGGGAGTTGCTTACTTGGTTCAAGAATAACAAAAATCGCCAGATCGGACAGTGGCGGTCCCGGCGCGGGCGTGGGATGCTCTATCTTGATATTTAATAGTCGAGCTGTCACCGATAACTTAGTGTGGTCCTCACAACCTGCCCATAAAGGTTCATCTGCTGCTTTCAACACATCCCAGAACTGATTAAATTGAAAAGTTTCATTATATACATTCTCATCAAAACCCGTTACTCCTATATCTTTCAATTGTGAAGCATGACTAGTACCCACTTGTTCACGTGTAGGAGTAAAACTAGAGTACTTGCATGATTTGATTTTGTGACAAAATTATAACTAGCTGCATCAATCACCATCCTCTCGTATGGGTTCAATTGCTCATAATAGCCACATTCTTCCATAACTGAAAATTAGTCACTTCTTCTATATCCTTCATCAAATATAAATGGTTCACCATGGGAAGTCCAATTATAATAGTTTGAAGTAAACTCAAATTTAGTAAGGTGTTCTCTAACTTGATCACACATAAGAAATTTACCATTATTGCACTTTTTACATGGACACCTTAACTTATTTCTATTCATGAACTCATATTTACTACTAGCAAAGTCTAAAAATAGTTCCAACCTAGTACGAAACTCATCTGTCAATCGTTAACGTTCAGGTAAGTTCTTATTATACATCCAAGCCATTACTCTTTGCATTGTGTCTGTATTAAATTAAAAAATTCTGGTAAAATATTTAAAATATCAGATCTATTGTTCTTAATTAAAACCATAAAATTTTGGAAATTATAATTTTTGTTATTCACGCAATCATTAATATGAAATTGCAAAAATAGAAAAAATTACCATGTAAAGAAGACTTATCCAAATATTTGACTGAAATATTGATAGGAGAAAGTGATCAATTTGATGAGAATTGCAACATCCACTTAGATTGCGAGACCTTCAATTAGGCACATACCCAAAAAGAATAATCACTTAAGAATCATTTTTTAATAATTTTTAATGTGTGATGAAAACGGAATTCATCCCTCGCAAATTTGCAACGGAATTCATTTTCCGTCGCAAATTTGCGACAGAATTCGTTTTCTGTCGCAACCGTCGCAAATTTGCGACGGAAAGTTAATTCCGTCGCAAATTTGCAATGGAATTTTCATTTATACGTCGTAAATTTGCGATGGAAACTATTTCCATCACAAAACGGCGTGGCCGTTCGGCCTCATCCAAAGGCCGGCGAGGTGTCGCCGGTCGCCGGTCGTTAAACCGGTGACGTAGATACGAAAAAAAAAACAAACATAAACATATAGATAAAAAAAAAAAAGAAATTACAATCCAACATTAAATAGTCACGAAGCTAGCTATGATACTTACCGGTACAAAAGCTTCACCGAGATTAATATGTGTGTGCGCGGATTTTGCTGATTTCAGACATATGAAAGAGGGAGAAAAGCGAGAGAGAGCGAGAGAGAGATAGGGTTGGAATATCACGGGCTGATAAACTATAAATTTGCGGCGGACATTCGTTTTCGTGGCAAATTTGCGACGGATTTATTTTCCGTTGCAAATTTGCGACAACTTTTTTACCGTCACAAATTTTCGACGAATTTGGCGACGGTTTTTTTTTCCGTCGGAAATTTGCAACGAACTTTTTTGCGACAGATTTGTTTTCCATTGCAATTTTGCGACGAACTTTTTTCCATCGCAAAATTGCGACGATTTTTTTTTCCGTTGGAAATTTGCGACGAACTTTTTCCGTCGCAGATTTGCAACGGAATTAGCGACGGATAAAAATTCCATTGCAAATTTGCAACGGAGTTTTCATCCGTTGCAAATTTCGTCGCAAATTTGCGACGGAAAATATAATCCGCCGCAAATTTCGTCGCAAAGTTCCGACGGAAAATTTCCATCGCAAATTACATGTTTTTTGTAGTGATTAAAGTTTAAACAACCCATAATATGAGTCATGAAATGGGAAAATTGTCCAAAAAATCATAAACATGTTATATTTTTGCCGATTGAGTCTTAAAATATTTAATTGTACCCATTGAACCCTAAACATTTTCACTTTTTGTCAATTGAGTCCATGCGATCAATTTTAATCAGAATTCACTAAAGTGGACATCAGCCATCCTGCGTGGTACGACTAGTGCTGACATGAACAAATTTTAATAATATTTTTTCAATTTTATTTTTTTTATTGTTTCTTTTCTTTTTTTTTCCTTCCCTTCTTCCTCTAGTCAGTCCCGGGCCTTAGACATAGACAACAACTAACCATAATTGAGGGCCGGCGAGGTCGATCTTGAGTGAGCCTCGCCCACCCTTGTTGAGGCTCAAGCTCACCGTCGCTAGGTGAGGCTCGAACTCATAAGATCTGGCGAGGTCTGGCGAGGTCGACCTTGTCTAGCGACGGCGAGGTCAAAGCTCGCCCTCATCAATGGTTGCCAGGGGCAAGTTTCGTCAAAGGCCGATGAGGCCTTGCCTTTAGCCAAGGCTAGAGGAAGAAGAGAAGAAAAAAAATAAAGAGAAAGAAGAGAAAAAAAAGGAAAAATAAAAATATATATATCAAAATGGAAGAAATATCAAAATATTATTAAAAATATCCATGTCAGCGCCGGTCATGTCATGTAGGACAACCAACATTCACGTCAGTGATTTTCAACTAAAATTTGCTGAATGGACTTAATTGGCAAAATGTGAAAAAATTTAGGATTCAATTGACACGATTAAAAAATTTAGAGCTTAATTGGCAAAAGTGCAATAAGTTTAAGACTTTTTGGATAATTTTCCCATCATACATCTCTAATCCGAATTAAAAGCATTGGAGCACACAAGAGAGATCATATCATAGCAAATCAAATCAACATTGAATGTGTCCAATTTTAATCAGCACAATTTAGTACTTTCCCACAAATAATTTCATTCCCAGTCCCTCATAAGTATATATATTTCTAACATATCGGGTAGTGGTCCAAAATAGAAATAAAAAATCCCAAATGAATGTTGAAGTATTGTTGACGATGAGTTGTTTGTCACAGCTTTCGGAATGATGGATTCGAGAGTAAGTGAACACACCAACCCCTCATGGAACACAAACCCTTTTAGAAATCATGTTCTCGCGTGATTAAACTGCGTTGGTCATTTCGATTCGTTTATGCACGTTCGATTGTAGAACTCCTATTTTGTTGCTCGAGAGAATGGCGATGATAGCACGATGATAAGGGCGATCATAAGCTCGCGATATGGTAGATTCCAAAGCATGAGATCAATGAATTGACGGAGACGATTTTAGTTCGAGCCAATCGATTCGTGACGTTAAAGGTTGATAAATCAATTGATGGCGCACATTGGTTCGGCTTCTTTTCTTCCTCTCCCACTTGCTATGTATGTATGTATATATGAAAAAAGACAGCAAGCTATACGTACAAACACACACCAAATAACTTGAGAAACAAACAGGAAGGAGTGAATCCCCTACTGCTTCATCGAAGCAAAAGATATACAGGTCTTCATCTGTCCTCGAGACATAACATTACATAGAAGAGAAGACCATCGGGGGAAGCAACATGAATTCCTGATCTTAGGCTCTATCTCCAGGACACAGTTAAGCACAAGCAACCACGCAATAAACAAAAAACTTATGTTACACATAATCTAAACCAGATTATTTTGCACCTGTCATTCATTGCCATGAAACTAAAATAGCATCTCAGTCACGTGCCTACTGAAAACTTCATTCCTGAGGATCACGATTGCGCAAAGGCATTAAACACAACACGGTTAAGGTTTGTGCTTGCACCTAGTAATCGGACTTTCCACCAAAAAAATAAAAATCGTACTTGGCACGATGCCAATTCGAACTATATCATTTCTGCTATCTGAATTCAGAGCATATACCTCCAGGTTTGACAGGCACCACAAGAGCGTCATCCGTTTGCCTTTGCTGCCAGGCACATGGTGCTCCTGTACAACTCATTTAACAATGGCAAAGAACTTTGAGGAGGGTGTTTTATATTTAGCATTTTCAGTGTCCATTCAAAATGATTGCTTGTAGAATTCGCAAAGAGTTCTTTTTTCATCCCCTATTGCCTCATAACCTTTTGCTTCTCAAGTAAAATGTAGACACATGGTGCTCCTGTACAACTCATTTAACAATGGCAAAGAACTTTGAGGAGGGTGTTTTATATTTAGCATTTTCAGTGTCCATTCAAAATGATCGCTTGTAGAATTCGCAAAGAGTTCTTTTTTCATCCCCTATTGCCTCATAACCTTTTGCTTCTCAAGTAAAATGTAGACCCTTGAGGGAAGCCACATAAGATCTCAAGGAGAACAAGTTGTCTAACATGACGTGGAGAATTTGCTTTCTCATTTTCTTTCCATTGAGAGAGAGAGAGAGAGAGAGAGAGAGAGAGAGAGAGAGAGAGAGAGAGGAGAGGGAGCAGTCATTTGAGAATGTTCAAATCCAAACAAGAATAGCGAAGAAATAGAGGTTACAAGCGTCCGTGATACAGAATACAAGGAGTCCCACGTAGGTAAGGAACAGGCAAAACATTTTAAAGAGTGCCAATTCCGAACAAACATTTAATTTGATCATATGCCCAGCCCAGTAATGTCAAGTTCCCTCAGGAACAGCTGCAACAAAAATCAAACAAATGAATTGCAGATTTTCCCCGCCTATCCATATCGAATCGTTGAGCGAGAGGAGCAGATCAGTCATCCTAGAAAGCCCTCCCACTACCCCATCGTGGGTCAACCGTTAAGCAGTTAAGCCACGTAACAACAGCTGGACAGATTTGGGCTGGAGTCCATGTTAGTCATTGCAAGCAAGAACCAAGCTCGCTCTCAACACTTGCCAGACCAAAGAGAATATATAGCAGGTGGTCACTGCACAATCTTGGGCATAGCAGCAGCCATACAGGGCTGGACCATCGGAATTCTCTCCATGGCAGTGTCCTGCACTGGACTGCCGTTGGCAGTTTTCTCCAAAAGAGGAACGAGTGACATAAATATCTCCATCCTCGTCACATCTAGATTTGCCTGCAAAAATTTGCAATAGTGAAAAAGACAGCACTTAATTTACAAAGGAGGGGATCCTCTCATAGGCAGTAAGAATGAGTTCAGACTGATGATTGGTAAAGGGATGATTCGTTTAAACTTGAGACACACCAACTCCACGTTTATAAGTAGAAACTCTCTAATATGCCAAAGAACGGAAAACGATAGTCGGGCAAGGGCAAAGTGTTAAATTAGATGATCACCTCCACAGCAAATTGTGCCCATATCTTGTCATTCCGGGCTTCCACCACCCCCTTAAGAATGGTCAATCCTAATCCTCGGATAATGTCAGCTATCTCTAGAAAGTAACCCCGTTCTTGACAAAGCATCTGTTGCAAACCTTAATGTAAATGAGGCAGATATCTGGAATTCTTCAGAGAGAATTAAGTAAATAGGAGATCACAGTCAATACCTCTACAAGCATCTGACGGGGTGGGTTAAGATCCTCGACTATGATTGGGCAGACCATTGACTGTGAACCTACTTCAAATGCCCATGTTGCTCCACCCGCAAAATTGTCTTTCAAAAGCAATCCACCTTCTCTGTCAATGATCTGCATCTTAAGACAAGAAACTCGTGAGCTACCTAAGGTGATCTTTTCATGCAAAGATAGATTGCCAAAAGGCTGAGAAATCATAAAAATCATAATCTATCCACCCACAATTCCCAGCATACTCTAATGCAGAAAACCCAGAAACATAGGTATAACATTTTACTTGGACATTGGTGCCAAAAGGAATCAATTCTGAGAGAATAGCGATTGTTGCCATCAAGCATTTCAATGTTTCCTTATTTTAGAAGGGCCCTATACACACAAACGAGTGTGCATGCACGAGAGAGAGAGAGAGAGAGAGAGAGAGAGGGGGGGGGAGCATACTTTGGATTCCGCAGTTTGTTTTAGCTTGTCAGCATGCTTCGTGACACCCTGAAGGAAAAGCATGTGCTTGATGGTATGTTCCAGCAGAGCATCTATACCAAACTGTTGAGGCCCAAAGCAGTTGAAGTTATTTAGGCATCATAATGTGAACATCATAAAGATTAAACAGTAGATATCGAACAGTGGGAAAATAAGTAAAAAGAGCATTACTTTTGCCCCATTGGGTACAATTTCCCGCAGCTCCTTTACACGATCTTGGATCATCTGGCGGTCCTTTGGCCTGGGTCTAGGATTCTCTCCAGGTTTTAACCTTTTACGATTTGATTTTATCTGTTCATCAGGCTTCTTGGAATAACCAGTGGAGACACTACTGTCACGCTTCATTGCATGACTCTGCTCAACCCAAGAACTAATCTGCGATCCACAGAAGGAATGACTGCATGTTCCCTCCTTGCTCTGGCCAGATACGAAAGAACAAGGGGCTGTTGTCCCAACCTTTTCCAGAGGCTTTGGGAATCCAAAAGACTCCCGTTGCACCTTGTCCAGCACACTAAAGCAGCTATAGCTGGAAGAACTACTAGGGACACTGGAGCTACTGACGTTTGTCAATGTCGTCTTACAGGATACAGCATCATCTGCACATTGCTTCGGAGCTCTAGTAACCACAGCATCTAAAAGATCACCACCTCCGGCACCAGCCCCCAAGAAAACACCACTTTCTGAAAAGCTCTCACTAGTTGAGTATAAAGTGGAACCAGAGTCCTGCTTTAACACTGAAATCAACGTTTCCTTGCCCATCTTCCCAGGGCTCCCATCAAGCCCGCCACCATTTACTTTACCGAAATTGCTGTTTAGTATTTTATTTTTGAATTCCGCACCCAATATGTCAAATAAATCATCTCCTGATGAATTATGTGAAGTTTCTTCCACAAACCTAAAATTTGTGCTATTACACTTCTCATAAGCATGACGAGACTGGGGAATGAGCTCCTTCACTGGCACATGCTCATTTGAATCATTGAAGGCTCCCACGAGAGCACTTTCCATCTGCAGTTGCCCAGAAGGAAAATCAATTCCAGTAGCTTTCATGTCCATCGGATGATTTGTCTGATTTGAGCCACCTGAAAGCAAATGGCTCATTTCAGTGGTTGTACGGTCATCTACACTCAGTAAAGGTATACACTCCAAGTTGGATGAATCACTCCCGCGGACCTTGACCTCATCCATATTTGTGAAAACCGGTCTAGAAGTTTCCTTTAGTTGACAACTCATTCCATTATAATTGACCCCATGCAATGGAGTTATGTCTGAAACTTTATGCATATCAATGTGCCCTGCCCCATTTATTCTCAATTGAGAAGTGCCACAGCCATTTAATGCATGACTCTTTTCAATGATAAGGTTTCGAGCAGAGACATCTGAATATAAATTCATCTCTGTCGATATCATGCGGTTGCAGGTAACACCTGATTGGCCAAAACCACTTCGATGATAAGATTCTGTCCTTACATTAGACAAAGCAGCCTGCTGGTGCGGCCATACCTCAAGTGTACTGCAAACTGATTGGGATCCAACATCTTTAGCTCCAAGTTGGCCATGGGATTCGAGCAAACTCAATGGCTGGTTAGAAGTCTGAAATCCTAAAGCAGTGGTCCAAAGACTATCTTGAACTCGTGTTATGTGAGAACAAGATTGATGATTAGCGAGGCCTGACAAATTAGCATTGGTGCTCATGACCTTACCATTTCTAGATAGATTTGCAACAGGCATTCCAAGAGAAACAGCTAATTTGGCTTCATACGTGTCAGAACACATGGAACCTGGCACAAACCCTAGTTGCAGGATCAAACTCCTCACTTCATCCACAAATCTCACATTCTCCATAATCTGAAGGGACACCGACCGATAGATTAGAAATGTATGTTCAAAGCAACCATTACCATGCACAACTTGCTTCTTGGAGAAGTAATTGAGCCATTGATTAAACAAGTAAAGAAGAAGTTTCTATATGATCTAGACTGTGAGAACCTCAAGAAAAGGATCGTCCTTCTGACTTATGAACTCTACACGAAGAATTTGCCCACATTTACAAATGTAAAATTACATCGCCCACCTACAACTATTTCTTCCCAGACTGTAGCTTTCATTTCCAGGCTAGAGGTTGGGCTAGCAAAAGGTCAAAGATTTTTCAATTGCCCAAATTTATGATTCTTCATGATAAGTAGCATTTCTTAACAACAGAATAATAACAAATTCTCACATGCTCATGGAGAAGAGAGAACCTGTTGTACCACAACCAACAAATTTGCACTCAGAAGCCATGTTTGAATATACGAGTGCTCCATAATTAGTTCAGCTCTAAAAGAGATCTAGTTAAAAGTGACATTTAATTTGTTTACTAACTTATTAACTGCCTTCTGGAAGTCCAGTGACACCGAGTATAACTGTTACAGTCCACAAAACTCAATATGAGAATACTAGAACCCTGCTTAAGATATGCTGCAAGAAGTTCCAAGACAATCACAGAGCCAATGACAAATAAAGAAAGATCAAATAATGCTCGCACTGAAGTTGATGAAAGCAAAGCAGCTAAACAACAGAAGTGGGAGGCAGTTCTCGGACGTCACTGGGAATTACAAGTTGTTCAGAAGGAAGACTTACGTGTAAAGAAGAACCGACTTGTATAACTCCATGCAGAGTGATTGGAATGACCGCAACTGTCTGTGGACCACATAAAAAGACAAAATCATAAACAAACATGAAACAGAAGAACATCCGAGGATATATAAAAGACTGGGTTACCTGCATTCCAGCCGAAAATTGGTGAAGCATCTCATTTTGTACCTTGAACAACGAAAATGCATTGACAAAAAATGAGTCAGATTAGGTTCAGTTATTTTTTGGTTTCGAAAACTTATGTTCCAATTCTAAAAACAGAACAACCTTCCCATGTTAATTAATTTTCTAAATGTAGGAAGCCATAAGCAATCGAAATGCAACAATACCCATCGGAATATTACAATATCTTATGAAATAGAAGAAAAAGAATCTGAAGGGAGACATCTCTGATCACATTAATTGCCCAATACAAACATCCCTCTCAAAGTGCTAGAAATTGAAGAGAAAAAAGATGCGCAAACTGTAGTATGCCACCATAACTTAATTATTGATATCGTCACTCAACTCCATTAAAGAAAAAACTATCACCAAAGGTGTGTATTCACTCCAAAATAATGGAAAACATACATGATTAGACTTTCCTATTCTCTGTGACAGCTACTAGTTCATTGATAATATCAGCAGATTTTAGGGTGTAGAATTTTGATAAAAACTCAAGAACGTAAACCATATTTTCCAAGGACCCAACTCAATATGTACTTTCCCATGTTCGAACAAAATTTCTCGGAGTCCATATTTGTCATACCTCGGGTGGATAGGCATCCCCATTATAACTACTTGAAAGTATCCACTGATGATTTCCTGTGAACGCAGCTCGTCCTATTATTCTGAAAATATAGTAACCAACATTGTACACACTCAATTCACAAAAATGAGGAAAGCAAGCACAAGTAAAGGAAAAAGCAGACACAGAAACTAATGCATACCCTTCCCCTACAATATTGATCTGATTTTTTATCATCATCTTGTCAATCAGTGACTGAATTTTATCCGCTGCATGATTTTCAGGCCTAGCAAAGTGATTATCAGGAGTGACCAGGCATCCATCAAACTCCCCCATTGGCACTTTACCAATCACAGATCCAGCAGTTGGAGGAGGAGCACAACATCGTAGAGGCTCATAGTAACATTCTTCCCATATTAACAGCCTGCAATGGATATGTTACGTTTCTCAAATTCAACAAGGGGGATAAGTGATGACATGTCTCAAGCTCGTGTTAAGAATTTTAAAAATGTTTACAACAGAAATTCAGTTTTCATGCTAGAGATAACACAGACAAAAAATGCTCAAGGGAAAAAGGTGCCTGAGTCTCGTCTCAGAAACTTGATATAAGTTCCGTCTCCCTTCCCAGAACTACAATTTCACAACATGCACATTGCTTGGAACAATTTTTTTTCCTAATTATTCTTGAAACAGCTTTTAGAATAAGTTCTTTGCTCTGAAGTCTGAACAGCCAAAAGTCAAATGGGTGCCTGGTGGACAAATCCAATGATTCATTTTGACAGTTTTCCTCAAATTATATGTCTGAAGCAGCAGTGATTATACAAACAAATTAAAATCTGGTTAGCGAATCCTTCCTGATAATTAATTCTTGAGCATTGCTATCATAATTACACGGTCTCTATTAGTTCGATAGATGCAACTAAGGAATCATTAACCTCATCATATGACAAATTCATAAAGTTTGAGAATTAATAAATTTCAAGTCATGGTATGTCACAAAACTTTCGCTGCTACAAACGAACTTCTAATATAAAATTTGCATTCAGCCGCATCTACTTGGATGTAGAAACTTTTTATTCTAGCAATTATTTTTACAGAAGGAACCAACTGGCCAGTATATAATTGTCTACGGCAAGTGCAGATCATAACAGGCGCACAGTGAAAGCACATAAAACTTGTTTTCGTCTATTTGATGGGATCTTCATCCAAACCAGAAAATTCCAAAAAATTAGGAACGACAATATTACCATGTCCCACAAGATAGTCAATGAGAAATATTTTCCGAGGATAAAGATTAAACAGACCATAGACTAAGAAGACTTTAAGCTGCACATGCATATCACATCCTCTTTTAAAAATAGAAAATTTTTAGGACTCAGTTTATTGGACTGCTGCGTCGAAATCTTTGACTTTTCCCGCATACCCACGACCACAAGCAACGAAAGGTCTGAGGATTCCTACATTGTGATTGACCCAAAAAAGAAAATAGAAACATCACTGTCACAAACTAGAAAACAAGACAAGCCTAACGCAACCACTTTGACAGTTTGACTCCACCTTCAACGCTCAAGGGGCTCAACACCGACAACGAAATCACTTCCGATTACAGAAATCTCTTCTTTTATCCATCTTTGTTTCGAATGCAAATAGAAAATTCATCCGAAAATACAAATATTTCGATTTGTTGAATGTTTTCGTCTTAGAAAATTAGCAAGATGCTGTTTTTAATATTCTCTGATAGAGGAAAAAACTCGAAACTCTATCAAGGGTGATGATCTTTCATGCAGTTTTTTTTTTTTTGGGAAAAAACAGCTGGAACAGAACTCGCAACGAGAGTTCAATTCATGCATATGTAAGATAATGAACCGCTAAGGAAAAAGTTTGAATTTTCCCGGTGATTACGAGGCCGCAAGAATCCTCTGGCAACCAAACAGTCGCCAAAACTCCGGATTGAAGCCCAAAAGGAAAGCAGGAGAGCGAAGACGGGCTTACTTAGGATTTTGGCAGCCGAACTTCCAGAACACGGCGTACGACCACTGATTCACACCGCAGATCGTCTTGAGAGCTTCTTTCAGCAGGTACCCCATCTCGCCTCCGAGCCCCCAACGAAGCTCCAAACAGCTACAGGGCGCCGAGGGTGTGTCACGACAAAGCAACGCGCGGGCGCGGGCGTGGGGGCGCGCGCGCGCGAACCAAGCATGCACCAGCAGACAGAGGAAGGGAACCGAAAGGGGCACTAGCGGGGGGGGGCCGGTGCTCGGCGGGGGCGCGGGGGTCTAACTGCCACGGCACGACCCTCGTCCCGCTTGCTTCGTCCTCAGCCCGCCGCTCCTCTTCCTCTCCGGCTCCAAGTTCCCGGACATCATACTCCGGCAGGCCATCTCCGGCGAAAAGTCGGAGAGACAGAGACAGAGAGACACACAGAGAGAGACAGAGACAGAAGAGAGGGAAGGAGGGAAGGAGGGAGAGAGAGAGAGAGAGAGAGAGGGGGGACCTGGAGAAGGGGGGGGGAGGGAAAGGAAGGGAACCGCCCAGAGAGCCTAAATGATGCCGAAGGCTTCGAGCTTGTACATGGCCATGATCTGCTCCATCTTCGCCGCGGACGGAGAGTTCGTCGGCCAAGCGACGAGCTCTAAGCCACCGTAAGCACTACCCCCACACAGAAACGGAGAGACCGAGAGAGAGGGAGGGGTGAACCGGCGAGCCAGTGAACAGTGACCCAGTGACTCAGGTCTCTCGCTCGCTGCGCTGCTCCGCTCTGCTCTGCTCCGCTCCGCTTCGCTTCCGCTATCGCTGTCGCTCCGATCTACGCGCCCGGCTTTCGCGCGTTTGGCCCCTCCCCCGATATTTTCTCTGCGATGCCTCCCCCCCGAAAACACCAAAAGTGCGTCCCTAATAATAAGAACGCCGGGAGGGAGGAGGGGGAAGAGACAGACAGAGAGAGAGAGAGAGAAAGAGGGAAGGGTCGGGGGGGGTTTGTGAAAAGGGGCGCGGAGTTGGGGGATAATTACGGGAAGCTGCCACTGAGGGTGGGGGTTGGGGTGGGGTTGGGGATATTTTAGAATGACGGGCCGGTGAGGGAGGGAAGGGGAGGGGAGGAGGATCGAGGTGGTGGTGGTCGTGGTGGTGGTGCGGGTTGCCGTCGCGGTTGCGTCATCCGATCCCCCCCGAATTTGCCAATTTTTTTCCCGGCTCACGAAAAACCCAACGGCCGATGATAATATATGTCTGGCAATTTTTAATTTTAATGCGGATCTTAATTACGCTTACTTGTAAGTATGGATGTTGTGTATTGATTTCGTCGATACCACGTTGGTGTCCTTCTTAGTTTGGAACGAGAATTTGACGGGATGCTTAGGGGCGCTAATGATAACCAATCCATCTCGTTGTGTTTTTTCATTTTTTTCATTTTTGTTCTCGAAAACAGGTTTGGAACGGAAATCCAGCTGGTAAAATAATTTCGTTCCTCTATTTTCCGGGATGGATTTTTAGCGCGGGAACAGGTTTGAAACAAAAATGGAAAGCGAAAATTTTCTACTTTTCTCTTTCTGGAACAAAAACAAAAATAGTAACTCTCTTTTATTACTTGCCCTCGTCGCATGCCGCTCGCCCCACTGCCGCCCGCCTCGCTTGCCCTGCCGCTGTCCAACCCCCACCGCTCGCCGGCCGCCGACCATCCTCCATCGTTACTTTTCGGCCATCCGCTGACTATCCACCACCGTCTGCCGCCTATCCGCTTCCACCAACCAGCTGTCTGCTTCCGCCCGCCGGGAACAGAAATTTAAGATTAACCTATCAAATAAATTTTTATTCTAGGAACAGAAATTTTGTGTCATTATTAAACACTATTATTTACTTAGAAACTTGTCCGAGAAATACTAATTAAAATTAGGCCTAGGGAAAAGAAATTTTATCATTCGCACCCTAGGTATCCCAAGGAAATATACGGGATCTAATATATCAACGAAACATAGTTAAGGGAGTAAAACCGAACACTTCCAGTAGAATTATCGGGATGCAAAATGTAGTTTTGCTGATTTTTCTTTTTTAGAGGAATTTTTACGAGAGGATTTAAATCTTAGCTTGAGAACAAAATAGTGACCAGGATAATAAAAAATAATCTGAAAAATGCGAGAACTAGAAGTGCGATTTCTCCTTAAATTAAACAAGGGTCACTTTAAGTCCTCGAAATTAAATCATAAAATTCAATATCATTGCGATGTATGCGCGCCGAATGTCCAAATATAAGGTTGTGTTATGGTAATCTTCTATGGCAAAGAGAAATCTTGTGTTTAAGCTCTTAATAACATCAATATCTCAATTTAATATATATATATATATATATATATATATATTCAGTTAAACAACTAAACTACGACATGAACAATTCAATCTCTTGTCCGCACACCAATCCACTTCAGAAATCCTTTGCTAATATCCAAGTTTTGAAAGTATTTAACTCTAACTCACCGACTATCAAGTTGAAGAATTCACGATGTGTTTCATTTGCTTGCGTCGGAGCCTTATGGATTTACTTGAAACCCTAGTTAGTCCCAATGCTAGAGCATATCTATAACTAGCCCAATGAGCATTTTCTTTGCACCTATACCAGATTATCCAGCATGAGCTACGTACAAATTAACTTTCCTAGGAAACAATCGCGCATTCTCTGGCTAGTTATAACCTCCAATGAATGGTTAAACACGAGCCAAACTCCACGATGTTCTCAAAGACTTAGAATCTTTTTCAGCTTTCTAATCTTTGAAATTCTGTCGATGATCAAAAAGGAAAAATTTGCAGTAGTTCACGCACTAACTTTTCTTCCAAAGAGCGAGACCAGAGCTTGAAATCGACTTTTTAATAAAATTTACTCAGCAAGCATTTCGATAAGCCTTTCTTTGACCCTTTACCAAGAATAAGACAGCTATTTCATTCTTCTGTCGTTTATCCATTTAACTTCGGGAAAAGGAGAGTCTGCCTGGTGATTAGTGATTATTATCCTACTCTTCCCTGATGTGCTGTTCTTTCTCGCGCAAGAAAAACTGTGCAGGTCATGTGCGTGTTGAGCCCATAAAAACGCCACTCACTCCATGAAAGTAGAACGACTTTAACCCTAATTCCCAGGTACAGGAAAGGGAGCAAAAGCCAGCCATTGTTTCGTTTCGTCTTCGAGCTTGGTGCTTTTTCTCTGCATGTCCGCAGCTTTTTGTTCGCGTAATGCTCTCCCACTCGATTTGTTTTTTGGCTGTGGCTCTCTATGGCTCTATGCAATCATGTGTCCTCATTATATGCCTACAAAGTCCAAGACGAGAATGAGGTTTTCTTATTTTATTTTGGTTGGGAACAAAATAGATTAGGGTTTGCCATCGCATCGTGTGGTTTTTTCTCTCTAATTTTTGCGGTAATTTGATGGTAATTTAGTTACTTTTCTTGTAGCTAATGAAATGGAAGAAATTAAAAAGAACATTTTTCGTTATCTTTAAAGAAGTTGCCTAGTTATCATGTACTTTTGTCAGGAGTTTTTTTTTTCAAATCTACTACGACCACTTGATTGATATATGGTTATTATTAATCGTTGAGGCATTATAAGAAGTTTCATGGCACTGATAAAGCAAGCACTTTTTCCACATTATACCATTCAAATTACCCTCTCTCATTTTTCATTCCTTTTATTCTTCATTTTATGTTTTTTTGGCTATTTCTATTTCGCTTAGTAAAAAACCCCTTTAGAATCAACCTGAGATGATTCTCATCAATGGCGATCAAGATCTATGTAGATCTAATTCATTATTGTCAAATCCGACCCAATCTTGCATGTGTGTTTTCCGTTTATCTTTCCTTATGTGTTATAGAATTGACATTCAAGTCGTTGGGAAAGTCTAAAGTAAAATATGAAACTCTAAAAGCTTCACATAAGGATTTAAAAAAATATGGGATCCTGAATAGTATGGAAATGACAATTCATTTCTCTTATATGTTTTATGTTTACGTGACAACGTTCTGTTATTTTCTTGTAAAGTTTTCAAATAGTGATCAGGTATGACTCTTGTTGGCTGATGTGGCAGTTGTGGTCCTATCTCTTTCAATAAACTATGAGATAATGTATAATATTTATGCATGGACCCATTTAAACTTTTTTAGCTAGGTATTGAGAATTGAGATGCTTCTGTTCTATACTCATTTCTTTTGCAAAAAGGTAAATAAATAATTGACAAGTAGTCAAAAACAATGAAAGATTCACATAGTGGGTGGACTGCTTGGACCGGGGATGAAGAGGTCTTTGAATATAAAAGATCAAGTGGGTCTTGTAAGATGCAAAAGCTGATAAGGAATAATAGTAATGATTTATTTAGAGTAGGGTTGGTGACTGGTCTCTCATCTGAGCAAAATAAAGAAGTTTGTGTTGGATGCATGAAAAGATGGAGCCCCAATTGTAATCACATGAGGATATTGCTTCTTTTGGGGTCTTTGTTTCCATTATTTTTCTTTAAGATCAAGTGTCTCAAGTGTTTAAATATGGTTTGGAAAAGCGGGTAAATAATTTATGTTAAAGAAGATAATTAACATTGATTTCTTGACTGAGTTTTAGTCATGCATCTTGCTCAATGCATATATTCTAGAGTATACTACATCGAAGTTAGGTATTATATTATAGGACCACCACGATATCTATGATAAATGGGAAAATCTAAACAAAGGCCGAACAAATTTTGGATGGCAGTACACACACATACAAAGGCCCATTGTATACGATGCGTGTATGCATAATAGAACTCATTTGTTTTGAGGCCATTTAATTGAAATTTAATATATTAACTAATAAACCAATTTTTGTAGATCAGTTTTAGTAAACCTATCACCCTTCCCGAAAAAAATGCGTTATTTTCTCACGTTTCATAATGTAAGATCATTTTAGAATTACGGCAAAAAATTGAAGTAGACATCAACCCACTCATCATTTGATCAGGTTTGGTTGTAATCTTTTGTCGGTTGATCGGACTTTTGAGGTGGCAATTAAATAAAAAAAGAAAAGAAAAGAAGAAGATAGGACTATTGAGGTGTCTTGTGTTGGTGCGAATGATATAAGTTTAAAAATCTCTAATGTTCTGGTTCTTTTGCTATTAATTATGCTATAAATGATCTAGTTATAAAAGAATGATGGGAAATTATCGAAAAAGTTCTAAACTTATTACACTTGTGCCAATCCAATCATAAACCTTTTAATTTGGCCAATTTAGCCATAAACCTTTCAATTGTGCTAACTTAGTCCTAAACTTTTTGAAAATTCACCAATTTAGTCTTAAAAATTTTGATAATTTGTCAATTTAGTCATTTCGGCCACTTTTTGTTGAAAATCACTGACATGCCAGTTTAGTCAACGCTGGTCTACATGGACAATTTTTTCAAGTTTTAAAATTTTTCGAATTCTTTTGTCCTTATTTTCTTTTTTTTTTCAACCCTGGGCCCAGGAGGGCTGGCGACCCTTGCCTAAATCCCAAGTGGGGGTCACAACCCTCGCCCATCAGCCAATGAGGGTCACCAACCTAGGGTTGGAAACAAAAGAAAAGAATAGAAAAATTAAAAAAATTATCCATGTCAATGTCGGCCATGCTATTTAGGACGGCCGACACTCTAGACAACCATAATAGCAATTTCCGGCCAAAATTGTTCGAAAAAATTAATTAGTAAACAAGAAAAATGTTTATGACTAAATTGGTAATTCGTCAAAAGATTTAGGACTAAATTGGTACAATTAAAAGATTTAAAACTGAATTTGCAAATTGTCAAAAATTTATGACTAAATTGGCTAAATTGAATTATTTAGAATTGAATTGATAAAAATGTAATAAATTTATAACTTTTATGGTAATTTTTTCAAGAATGACCTGTGACCGTTATTTGGGGACATTACTTGGAGTTAAAGATTCTTGCAATGCTTTGAAATAAGTTAAAAAATGACTTCTACCAATAAAGTCAACATTTTGATTCCCGTGACCAAAGAAAAATAAATGAAAGTAGATGGGCATTTTGCAAAAAATAAACTGTAGAAGTGGAAGTGCGCTTGAATTCAGATCAGATGAGCTTTGCACCTTTTTTCCATCAAATGATTTTGAGTAGACCAACTTGGATTTTGTTGTCGACCCACTTACTTAGTCCAAAACGATTTGGTACCTAAGTCAATAAACTTGACAAAGCAAGCTAATTACAATTGGATCCTATGTAAAATGAGAATATATCAAGGATTTGGTAGTTTAATAAAACGGACGAAGCTTTGCGTTTGTATCGATTTTACGTGGCGCGACACCTTCGATTTAGGACATAAAGAAGTGAGAAGTCCGAGATATGATTGTTTAATATAGTGCAAACAATTCTCTATGAATCTCCCGACTTAGCATCGACAGTCTATCTTTTTTTAACAGATCGTGTAAAAATTGATCGGCGATAACATTCGATCGATTTCTTTCCTAAAGAAAGAAAAGGTGAAATGGAGAAAACGACAATGAAAAGTTAGAACAAGGTCAAATCACTCGCAATCCATCCGCAAAAGCTCAAAAGGAGTTGATCTAGCCAAGCTCTTCATTATTTCTATCTCTTGGTTGAGTGGAAATGGGCAAAAGGGGGTTGGGTCTTGCGGGGTGGGGAGAGAGCAAGTGCTCCACCACACACACACCACCAAAAAAAATCAATTATTTCTCCACAATGATTTGATATTGAGAGCCATAAAAAAAGAAAAAGGGCAAAAGATAAGGCCACCAAGGGACAAACCCAGCATGAGAATCTTGACATTGGGACAAGACGTGTCATTGTGTGTGTAAAATCTCTCCTAAAATCCGTTCCTTAAACAATCTTTTGTCCAACGCACATGATGGAATGTTCTCCTATAGCCCACCCCAAATAATTTGCTTTTTTCTTATCTTTTGGCCAGATTTAGCTTAATCTTGACACATGTCAGCCATTGTGTTGATTTGTTTGGTATCCCAGCATTATTTATCATCCAATGGGGTCCTACTTCATATGTATGACCCGTTGATGGCGGATTTAATTGACCTTTTTCTCCTCTTTTTGATTTGCAAGGGTTTTAGATCCTTTGACATTTTCTCAGTTGAGTTCTCTTTATTGGCTATTGTCCAATTTTTCTTTTGGGGTGAGGGGAGGTGTTTGGAGAGACAATAATCCGTACACACGTACCGCCATAAAATATTTTATTAGTAAAGTGCTCCAATGACACTTACTAAGTAATCGAGATAAATTAACGAAGGAAACATTTGAATTTTCACTAAATGACTTATCGAAACTATTAATGAATAAATAAAACTAAGAAAATATATAATATCATATTTGACAAGTAAACAATAAGAATGTAAATTTCGTGCATTGCACAGGTGGCTGATGCTAATTTTAGGAATAATTGTTCAAAAAGTTATAAACCTATCGTACGTCGGCCAATTCGATCTTAAAATTTTCAATTTGATCGATTTAATCTTAAACACTTTGACGATTTACCAATATAATCATTTTGCCGAATTTGACTAGAAAATCGCTGACGTAGACATCCGTCGTCCTACGTGGCACGGCCAGTACTGATGTGTATAATTATTGCAGTTTTTTACTTTCTGAATTTTTTATTTATTTATTTTTTTCTTTCCTTTTCTTTTCTTTTTTCTTTTTACTGTTTATCTTCCCGAAATACCAACGGGGTCATCAGGCATTGGGCAAGGGTCGCAAAGCCCTAGCCGTCATCATCGACCTCAACTCCTAAACTAGAGAGACAATGACAAGCTCAAATTAGAACGGCTCAGGTGAGATCTCAAGGTTCTATGAGGGATTCCAGAGGACGAGCCTCTTGGACTGGTACGGGTAGAGGGTAAAGACATGGACGCCGTCAACAGAGAGAGGGGAACCACCAGAGCTCCACCCGATATCAGCAGGGCTGGTGGTGTAGGCGACAACACAAGAGGGCGTAATGCTCGCACCGCAAGATCAAGCCATCGGGCAACACCGGTCGCTTGAGCTACTCAACATGCTTCTCGACCAAGTCACTCATGTAGATTAGGCCACCCAAGAAGTGGCATGGAATAGAGCGGACAACCCTCACTGGGCACAAGCGAGGGCTCGCAGGCTCTTGCCAAGTGGCTAGGGATGGTCGTGGGGCAGCTAATGGCTGGTGGCCATTTCAGGAAGATAACCAATTATGGGAAAAAAGAAAAGAAAAGAAAACTAAATTCATAAAGTTATAAAAAAAAATTGCAAAAACCATTCACGTTTACATCAATCGTGTCACATAGAATAATCGGCATCCAAGTCAGCCAGCCAATTTTGGCCAGAAGAACTATATTGGCGAATCATCGTCTCTCTCCCTCTGACAGGTATTGTTCATCACTCCAAATATGTGGCTGGTTGTGGAGGACTTGGAGGACTTGGAGAGATGCCGGTGTGGGGTCACCTAAAGTCACGCAACACCGGCTTTGCCTCTCCTGGGGTCGCGCGACCTCGGCCGCCCTGACCTAGGGTTGCGCCGCCTCTCGAAAGATCAAATCCAGGTCGTCTAAGGTCGCATAACCTCAATGTCGACTTGAGTAGGTCGAGCAACCTTTATGGCACTCGTTTGGGGTCGCGCAATCTCAGCGGCCCTGGACTCAAGCTGTACCAATGCTCAAAGGGTTAGATTTGGGTCGCCCGAGTTTGCATAACCTTGACAATGGAACTTCTAGCTTCGCCTGAGCTGCTTAAGGTCTCCTGTTGTCATTTTTGGTTTTTTCTTTTAACTGAAGTCCTTTACAAATGTTATGTAAATAGTATTTTGCAAACACTGAAAATTCTTTCGTCTGAAGTCCGCCACCATCACCATTGTCACTACCTTGACACCGGTATCATCTGTGAACAAGAACGGCCAATCTCTCTCTCTCTCCCCTTCTTCATCTCCGCTGCCATCACCATTGCCATTGCTGTTGTGGATACCACTTACTGACATCAATATCATCTTCAAACAAAGACGTCCCCCCCCCTCCCCCCGGCCTCCCCCCCCCCCCCCTCTCTCTCTCTCTCTACCCATCCTTCCATAACTTTGAGGTTGTTTGACCTTAGAATTAGAGATCTTCGACACCTCGAATTAGAGATAAACCATCGACATCGACATTTGAGGTTGACATGTGCTTCTCGAAGGGGGCATGGCGAAAGAGAGCAGTATCTCTCTCACTCTCTTGATTTGCATTTTTTCATGTCTAGTTCCTTGTTTCGATTCTTTCGCAATACCAAACTATATAGTATTTGAAATTCTTTTTCTTTTTCAACATTAACAGATACTGAGTCATCGCCCTCTTTAGTGGAAGTGTGTTAATGACGAATGGACTTGATTGTAAAACCCCAGTTAGACAACTCGATTATGCAGAAAAAAATAAATCGAGCACCCAATTTCATAAATTGCACTAGTTAGTGGGCTAAGGTATAAACAACAAGAGAAAAACAAAGAGCCCCATATGTTAGAGCGGCCACTTAAATTGATATAGACATTGGACCAAATCTCTTTTTTCCCTTACATTTGTAATTTGAGAGAGAGAGAGATGCACAACGAAAGGGTCTCTCTGGGAGCATGATTTGGCTGACCTCCTTGTCCTTACAATCTATGCATGAGATTCGTTAGGGTTTTCCATTTCCTTGGTTTTTTAAGCACAGGATATTGACTAACATCAAACACCTTTTGCCGACCAGTGGAAAGGAGATCTCGGTGAGGCATCACTCCACTTGCATCGTATGATTAACGAGCTGGAGATGGAGACATGCATAATTCTGAAAAGCAGATTAATCATAAGTGTTTTGTTCTTTTGCCCATTAAGCGTAGGCTCGTGAAGAAGCCGAAAAAAATTTCACTTGATTTCCGTGGGAGGAAAACAAAAAAGGATTACAAAGAACCCGGGGAGGAAAAGTGAAATCGTTTCCTCGTAGAATTTATGGACCCGTCAGTACAATTTGCTTTCTCATAACTTTACATGGAGTTACGGAACCCGTTAGTACAATTCGAAAAGCTCAATCGGAGTCGGACACTGTGGACAATGTTATGCAGTGCAATGCTTTTGACCCATCTCACGAGCACATCCCCTGCCTGGGGCTTATATCCACCAATTCGGGTGATATATCCGCCATTGCTTTCGCTTGCAAAATCACTTTCTTACACGTCGAAATCTCGCCCCTGCAGAAAAAGGAATGATCGGTTAGCTAGGTCGATGGAGGATAAACCAACTCAGGTTCATGGAGATCAACTGTTCGGATTCCACTAATTGCGTGCAACTGCTTTTGATCAAGACTACCAACACAAGATAAAGGTCTAGACTTAACCGGTCAGGCTTGTAAGTGTGTCAACACACTTATTGATGCCATTTTGACATTGAATGCTTTCATACTTCAAGAAATGATCGGTTTAGTTAGGGTGTTGGAGGATTTGCAAACTCAAGTTTATGGAAATCACCCGTTCGGATTCCACTAAATACATGTAATTGCTTTTGGTCAGAACCACATGAACAGGTCAAATGCCTAGACTTAATTGATTCATGGGACTTATAGGGTGTATCATGGGCCTATTGACATAATTAATCTCAAAAGATTGTTCGAGTAAATATATATGAGGCATTACATCGTTTAAGGGAAAATTATCCAAAAAATCATAAACCTATTATACAGCGGCCAATTCAGTCCTGAACATTTTAATTGTGTCAATTTAGTCTTAACCTTTTGATAATTTGCTAATTTAGTTCTCAACCTTTCAATTGTGACCATAATTCTAAACTTTTTTATGATTTGCCAATTTAGTACTAAACATTTAGTACTTCCGATCAATTTTAACTGAAAATTGCTAACGTGGACACCAACCAATTACTGGCCATCCTACATGACATAACTAGTGTTAACATGGATAATTTTTACATTTTTTCTTTTTTTTTCTTTTTCCCTTTGCAGCTTGTGGCCAGTACTCAGCCATGGCCGACAACCGGCCATACCTGCCATGGGCCAAAGGAAAAAAAAAGGAATTTTTTAAAATATATATATAAATTATCCATGTTAGCATCGCCACGTAAGATGGTTAGCATCCACTTAGCAATTTCCAACCTATTTTGGCCGGAAGAATCTAACTGGCAAGTCATCAAAATGTTCAGTACTAAATTGGTATAATTAAAAGGTTTATAATTAAATTGGCCTTATATAATAGATTTTATAGAATTGTTGACATAAACTTATAATACGCACACCTTACCCAAAAAAATACGTACAAAATCGGACATCCTTCCACACAAAAATTGACGGGTCCAAACGAATCATCATCAATGATAGTATTTTCGAAGCACACTCGAAAAGTCGGGACGAGGAGGAACCATTGTGTCTTCTAAAACCGATAGCTCAAGAATGAAAATGATGGCCAATGATTGTCCCTTTGGGTATGGAAAGATTTCGAATTGCGAAAGCACTTCATCTTTATTTCCTTTTTTCTTTTTCGGCAAATTCTCCTTTTCGTGTGATTAATTTGTAGGCACGCAAATTAAAGACAGGACATGATGACTTCTCAAAGAGAGTAGGAGGGAGGCAATGGAAATGCAAAAAAGGGGTCAAACTACAATTCTAGAATGCCTATTGAGAAAATCAATGAAGAGGATCTAGGCGTGAAAAAAATATAGGTCGAAAGTACCAAAGTTCGATAGTGGAGAGACCACTCGAGGAAAAATATAAAGAAAACAGCCGTGGCTAACACGTCTCGAGTTCAGATGGGCTGTGGAACATCGCATTTGTTCTTCGCATGTTCCCACGACAACATCATCATCATCAACATCTTCGGTCATGAGTATCTATCATCAGCCCTAGCCAGGGAAGCTCGTGAAAATGGTGAGATTGGGATCGACCCCACAAAGATTTTTTCCAAAATTCTCAATAAGATTTAATATCACAAAAAATCTCAAATTAATACATTCGTGATAAATCCACCACAAACTATTTTTTTTATCACGAAAAATCATAAACTGATGCACCTGTGATAAATTCACCCCAAACTGATTCTTTGACCACAAAAATCAAACCGTTACACTTATGAGAAATTTACCCTCTGTTGAATTGGATTGATATCATAAAAAATCATAAATTGGTAAATCTATGATAAATAGAAGAGTAAAATCCTAACAGTTATACCCATCAACTGCCACGTATCATCTAACAGAGGATAAATTTGTTACGGATAAATCGGTTTGGGATTTTGGTGATTGAAAAATTAGTTTGGAGTAAATTTATCGCACATGTACCAATTTGTGAGTTTTTTGTGATATTAACCCTTTCAATAATGTTGATCTTAAGTAAGACCTTAAAAGGTTTCATCTTGATCCTCGTTGGACTTCGGGATTATTGAGATATAAAACTTTTAAAAGACAATGCATGTCGAGAGAGGGTGGGGGGCAAGACAAAGAAACCCCAGCAAGCAATTAGAGGTGCAAGGCTTGCAGGCACCGGTACATTAAAATAAGAAACGCATCTATTGAGCCCATCGTCACAATATATCAAATGAATATGTCATGGAGGTGAAATTAGGATCGACCCCACAAAGATTTTTTTTTCCTATGATTTCAATAATATCTAAGAGATGAAGGGTTTGGTTAGTTAAAAAAAAGAAATGTTTAAGGCGAAGATGGTAAATTTGTTATTCAAGAATAGTAGATCTTTTTTGTATTTTCTTTTATGAAGCTTGCTAAACACCTTTTGATTTCAAAACATTTTTTTGGTGACTTTCTTTTTTTTTTTTTTCCTTGTTGACAAAATGAAAAAAATTAAGTAGCATTAGGATTATTTGAAGGAATAATGGGTTGTGTATATTTGAAGTCCAAGGGTCCACTTAGTGCGTTTGTTTCGCGAAAAATGAATGATTTGAAAAACATCTCCCTAAATATGATTGTTCGTATAGTTCAGAAAAAATGAAAGAACGAATGCGTTATTAATAATTATTTCAAGCGATTTTTTTAAGAAAATATTTTATAAATTAATAAATTTTCACGAAACAAAGGGACCCAATTCTTGGTCCAGATTTATAAGCGAATCCTCGCGTTTGAAATTTTATAATTGCAAGGCAAATTATGGGCTACTTCCTCAGTAGACTTTGCTAGCCAGCCCGAGATTTGTATTATGAGTGGCGAAAGAGATTGACAAATGGGGCTTAGGCCCTAATAATAACCCTCTAAGCCCTACAATCGGATCCACATTTCATCTCCCCTTTGGCGTTAGAAAGCAAGTGTGACCAGAGTTTTTGGGCTTGTGCATCTCAATCGTTCACCTCGCAATTGCTTTCTCCGGTGATTCTAGGACGCTATGAATGCCCGAGGCATACTCGGCTCGCAAACCGTAGATTACAGGTTCAATTCCTCGATCTATCCTCAATTTTAGAAAACTGTGGCTGGTCCGCGCAAAGGAACATACCCGGACGAAGGCGCATCGCCGGTCCTTAGCTTCGTCTCCACTCATTCTTGATGGGGCTGCGGTGACGGGGTCGATGGACAATCGGTACTTCGTTGACTCCTCAAACCTAACATTCCGGCAGCGGGTGAAGTAGGTCCGAACGCCGTTCAAACCCTTCTTTACTTAGGCTTGAGAAATTAGAAGTAGTTGAAATATGGAGTACAAGCCGCTATCATGGAAAGGCCACTCGTACAAATTGGGCCAAGGTCCGTTACTCGCTCTTTAAGCCCTCCCCCAGTTTCGGAGTTTCAAGGAAAAAGAAAGGAAATTCACCGATATTAAATAGAAAAAAACAATGAGGTTAGGACAAACATCATCGGCCCATTTTATTGTCCCTAGAGCACCGACGTATACAAAACTGCCAATATGAATTTAGATTAAAAAAAAATGCACATCGAACTATATTAATAGAAATCAATAGAGTATAGTCTCTAATTACGATATTATATTGTAAAAATCCTCTGACTCTTTCTTCTTTCGAAAGTTATTGAAAAGCCGTGATGACTCAACGTCACATCAAACATCGTGAATTTTGGATCATCTTCACCGGCTGGACTTGAACGCCTCGATGTCTTTATCTTGGCGGGTGTTCTGATGAACTGGATCCTGCAGAATTTCGCATTTTCAAAAAAGTACTACTCTCCATGAAGTAGCGATTTTTCGGATTCTCTTACATGTCTCCATCGGTCAGGCATGCCGAAATAAACAAAGAAGCCTCACGTTTAAGATTTATCTTTCCGTGGCATCATTAATTTGAAGTTTAAGTTTTAGCAAAGGAAAATGACATAAGTAATCCTTGGACTGTAGTCAAATGTGCAATATCATCCATAAATTTTTAAGCTGTTTGATATGATCCCTGAAGTATTAATAAATGTCCAATCTAATCTCTAAACTATACGGTAATGTTCGATGTCGCACTTTAGTTAATTCAAGTTAAATGGATTATCCAAGTAAAGATATCCATCTCGATTCACGGTATCATACAATTCACATGATCTAATTACGACAGACGAGCGAGTGCCGCCACGACGAGCGAATGAGAAAACTTGGTAAAATGCCGCCGGCCCTCAATAAAGACCGGCGTACGAAACGGGTGCGCCGTGGGGCGCAACACGACAAGTCGCCCCACGAGGGCCACGTGAGAGAGAGAGAGGGGGAGAGAGAGGAAAAACTCGGTACCGGGTGTCGTGTCGCTCCGGCTCCTCCAGCGCCGAGCGGCCACGTGGGCCTGCCTCCGGGGCCCATCGGCTCGCCGGGATTGAATTGGGCCGCGGGCCCCCCCCACCACCCCACCCCCCACCCGTCTTCCCACTACGAGGCCGAATCTTAGGGGCGGGGCGGGGCCCATCTCGGGAGGGCTCCGCGAGATTGGTCGACACGCGTCCGCGGGGGCGACAAGATCGGTACCCGCGGCGGGCCCCGCGGTTCGCGCTAGCGTTCAATGCGCCGCTCGGGAAAAGGGGTTTTCGTTTCCCCCCACCACCCCCCCCCCCCCCCGGCTCAGCGCTCCACGCCCTGCCACGTGGAAGGATAATGTGGGGCCCGCCGTAACCTGCCGTCGCCGCAACTCTCTCTCTATCTCTATCTCTCTCTATCTCTCTATTGGGCGGACAAAATAAGCGCTTGGACTCATCCCGTGCCGCGAGAGACGAAAGGCGAATAATAATCTATTGTTAAAAGATTAAAATTCGCGCGTGCTTGGATATGAAAAATCCCGTTGTAAAACTGTATTTCTCTCTCTAGTCATCGATGTGATGGAAAACGATACGGACGGTCCGTGAACTTTAGCCTGATATATAATGTGATTCATAAGTTTTTAATTTGCTCGATGTGATCTCCAAACTTTAATCCAACGTGCAATGGGATCCCTGAAATTTTAATTCGTTCGATGTCGCCTTTGAAATTTTTGTAAATATTCAATTTAGTCCCTGAAATACATGAAGATGTTCGATTTAATCCTTCTATTAATTCAGGTTCAGGAATTATATTAAACATTTTCATATAGTTCGGAGACCGCATTGAATATGTATCGAAAGTTTATGACTATATTGAACAAATTAAAAGTCGAGGGACCGCATTGCATATTGGGTCAAAATTTATGACCATTCCTATCATTATCCTTAAATGTCAAGGAAATGGACGTTCCATGTACCTAGATTAACGAGCGCGGCGTTTTCGGAACCTTTCAAACAATGCATGGGACTTAAAGAGAAGGTTTAGAATGATGCTAACGATTCTTTTTTTTTCACGAAAAAATGAATATTTTGAAAAATATCTTTCTAAAATTAAGTATCTGTATTAGGAGTGTGCAACGGAATCGGGAACCGGATCAGACCGGCTCGAAACTGACGATTCCCGGTTCCAATTTATTATAATTAGTAAGTACTGATCCAGTTCTCGGTTCTAGGCGTGGAAACCCTAAATTCCCTCGTCAATAGCTTAATGCCTATCAACTAAGTGTTCGTCTCGTCTTACTCTCATTTTATCTGAGTCGTCTCTCTAACTCTCATTTACGGTTTCGACTCTCAAGCTTAACACCCATTAACTTACGGCCTCGACTCTCAACTTTCATTAACTGACGACTGCACCTCGAACCGTTCATGGCCTCCTTCTCTCATTCTCGGTCACCTCTATTTATGTGAAACTTGGTGGGACTGGTTTCATAGACGCACCTGAGAACTGGACCCGACCGATCCGATTTTCGGTTTCAATTTTTCAAAACCGGTCATTAGTGGGCAGTTCCCAGTTCCATGGTAGAAACCCCTCACTCGGACTATGTTCATCCCTAATCTGTATGCTTGAAATAAATAGTCAATTTAAAATGTTTTCATTACTAACAATAATTTATGTCTAAATATTTCTATGGACAATGAAAATATTTTTCATTCAATTATTTTTGTAAGTGATATAAATGATCATTTTTCGGGAAAAGTGCCAAAAAAGTCCTAAACCTTTTGCATTAGTGCCAATTTAGTCCTAAACCTTTTTTTGGTGCCAATTCAGTCCTAAACCTTTTCCATTTGTGCCAATTTAGTCCTAAACCTTTTTTGGTGCCAATTTAGTCCTAAACCTTTTAATTTGGTGCCAATTCAGTCCTAAACCTTTTGTTTTTGTGCCAATTTAGTCATTCCGGTCAATTTTGACCGGAATTTGCTGACGTGGACGCTCGCCGGCCGGCTTAGGACTGAATTGGCACCAATTTAAAAGGTTTAGGACTAAATTGGCACTACTGCAAAAGGTTTAGGACTAAATTGGCACAAATGGAAAATGTTTAGGACTGAATTGGCACCAAAAAAAGGTTTAGGACTAAATTGGTACTAATGCAAAAGGTTTAGGACTTTTTTGGCACTTTTCCCATCATTTTTCAAAATATTTATTTTTCGCGAAACAAATAGAGTCTAAAAGAGCTTATCGAAGATTGCTTTTGTATGATTTATTGCAATGCATACCCTCCTAAAGTTTGCGATCACATGTTGCGATATAATGTTGTTGGTTGTATTAAAATCAATATATTTCGATAAATAAATATTCTCAGTTCGCTTTTCTCACAAAGGATAGACATACGTCGCAAACGCATGACTTCAGGGTGTTCTGCCCTAAGAATATCTACAATAACTATCTTTGAATATATGAAAGCCTAACTTGACTCTTCGGGCATATTTTTTTCATGAAAAATGAATAATTTGAAAAATATTTTCGCAAAAATAATTGCATGTATTACTTACAAAAATGAATGGGCGAAAAATATTATCATTATCGACGAAAATATTTAAACATAAATTATTGTCAATAATTTATTCAAAGAACAATTGATACCAACTCTCGTGGCCAAAAAGAACCTCGCTGTCCCCCTTCTGGTTTTCGAGTTTTCTGTACCAATGTTCACCAAAAGTTGGGTCGTAGGAAAGTGATATGTTATGAGATAGTTCTACAATGCGATTGGGGCTTAGCTTGAAACAAGCACGAGTTAGGTCAATTCTTGTATTCGAGGCCAAAAAACAAGTAAGATCTCCATCTTCTGACGTCGATGAAGATGTCATAGTCTTGACCAAGTTGGAGAGGTGGTTGCTTATAATTATTGTATTTGTTCAAGCTATCTAGAAACCACCTGTTGTCAACACTAACAGAAGAAAATAATAATAATGAGAGGACAAAAGCGTGCCTTTCATAGACATTGTTTTACCTTATTTAAGTTCGTCTGGGAAAAGTGGGAGTCTACAGAAGTTTAATCTTAGTCAACTAATGGAATGATATATGGTAATACTTGTGGTGTTTTGAATTTAAGGGGAAAAGAGAAGGGAGGAAAAAGGATAAGTAGTATGTTGTTTCAAGTCAAAGAATCATACTCGACGCCTGGAAAAAGTGCAAATAAAAATTCTGACATCGATTTTACTTTTCGGTTTCATTTTTGTTCCTTTTACATTTTCGGAAAGTGAAATCCCGAAAGATATACAAACTCATTCTATCATATCAAATCAATTATATTGCTACTTGCGAACGGGATAAACTGTGCGCGTCCCTAAGCGATCGAACCGGATACTCAAATACCCGCATCCCTTAGAAAAGCGCAAGGAGCGATCATGCTTCGCAGACCGATTAGACTCGCTTTGTGACCCCGTTTTACAAACAAATGGCAAAACCATTGTCAAGATCGCGCCTAAGATTAGCCAAAAGCCAGGTTGGGCAAAGATATTTGCGCGGTCGTATAATCATGCCTAAGGAGAAGAGTCGAACAGGGATATAAGTAGTTGCACATTAATGGTGATCGTACCGTCGCATCATCATTTTAGCAAACATGGCTCCCACCATTTCGCGATGTGTACATGGAGAAGTCGCAATCGAGGGGCCTATCGTTCGCGATGGCTACCGAACAAATCAAAGGCGGACCAAGTTACGTGTTTGAATTGGAAGGGGCCTTGAATTAATTAGGGGGAGAAAACGATGCATAAACCCTAACTTCGCAGCCAATAAGTGAGAGATTATCGGCGTAACCACAAAGGTCGCCATCACCTTCTCTGTCGTCGGTCCCTCCCTGTGGGGGCATGCACATGTTTGGACAAGTGACGCTACTATGCTCTTGATGTGTCAATAATTGCACAACTCTCGTCTTTTGGCTAGGGAAGAAAAAACCCCTTCTTCAAGGGATTAATTACGTACCCTAGGTCGCAAAATATATATGCACATCAGCACTGACCATGCCACGTAGAATGCTAGGTGCCGACTAAATCGCCACATCAGCGAATTCTGATCAAAATTAGTAGGAAGACTTACATTGGCAATTCGTTAAAAAAACTTAAGATTAAATTGATATATCGTCAAAAAAGGTTTAAAATTAAATTAGCACAATTGAAAGATTTAGGATTGAATTGGCAAATTATCAAAAAGTTTAAGACTGAATTGGCAAAATTGAAAGGTTTAAGACTGAATTGGCCACCGTACAATAAGTTTAGAATGAATAATTTTCCATATATGTGTGTGTATAGAAACGGGTTAAATTGCAGAGAATAAGAGAAAAACGCAAGCTATGACATGATCTTTGTGATGACTCTAATGTATATGTTAAGGATATAAAATATGGACATCGCTAACGGTGTTCTTTGGCAGCACAAGAGTCCCGGAGCAATCGCATGTATGTGTTCCCACTCCAGTATGGTATTTTAATTAGCAATTTTAATGTGCAATTCCTCACATTCTTCCTCTTTTATTCCCTTTTTCTTTATATGTCACGAGTTTCAATTATTCTCTCTTTGAGTATTGGTTGATATGCTTTAAAGTCTTCTGATTCCACCAATGAGGAAGAGTGCTAAGGTACTATATATATAAAATGTTTTCATCTCTTTAACCGAATATTTGCAGCTTTATTCCTTCCTAAATTAAGAAATCGAGTCTTTTTACCCTAACTAATTAATGGGTTTTTACTTATTGGAAGGCATAATAAAAGCCCAATACCTCTATCTGGGGTGATCGCTATAGAAGAGTCCAAGTCTAAACCAGTCAATATATCTGGTTTGACTCACCTTCACTCAAACAATTTAAACCTCTAGATTATGGACTATTTAGGGTACACTAATTGCTTCACTTTCCATCACATCCCCTATATGATACTTTTTTCACATAATACGCTTACACGTGTATCTCAACAAATTTCTCCTCACGTGTGAGTCATCTATATCAGGGTAGCTCCCTCTTAATCTAGGTATCTTTGGGCACCTATACCATCTCAACTTAAATCTCTACCTTGACGTAGCCAAGTTCGGTAAAAACACAACATATGACTTGAATCCCTCACAATCGTCTTGGCCCCGTCAAACTCAGCAGGAACAAAACATATGCCCAAGTGCAAGCCCACATCAATATAACCAATTGAATCCATCTTCTCCAGCTAATGAGTTATGGAACTTCATCTCACAGCACATCCTCGATAAGGAACTTCTTTCGCACAACACCCTCACACATGCACCCTAACATTACGTTTTGTCAATAAACAAAAACCTTAATTAATTTCCCAAAATCAAAGTGATAGTGCGAGAAACCTAAAAAGAAAAGAAAAGCAATCTTTGATCCAAGGCATAGATTCCCTCACGTTCCTAGCATCCAAGAATTCTGTCACTCGATGCACACGAATATCACACGGATGGCATAAATCCATCACTCAAAGAACCACTTATTATGTGAAGAATATGCATCTTGAGTTCCTGCAGTGTCTGTGTCGCCTTCAACTTGATGGGGCGTGGAAAAAGCTAAGTGATGCGATATATATGTCGAAACGCAAGCTTTCTTTTTGAGCATTTGATCCTCAATGTGTTCCTGATTTTTATTGACTTTTCTGTGTTTAAAGCACTCTTTGGGGACCAGCTAACTATCATTGTTTTTGCCACCATGCAAAAGTGTAGGTCACACCAAATGGATAAGGGTCTTCATCCATCGACAGGGCTCAATGGCTCAAGAGCCATTCAATGTTCTTAACTTTTGGTTGAAGAATTTGAACCAAGATAGGCCTAGCATTTTTTTCAAATTACTTTAAATTTTATTTTATTTTCTAAGCAAATCTCAATGTCACAGTTCGAATTCTATTACGAAAAAAACGTTACTGTTCAAGTTGTTGGGGGTGTACTCTCCACTGACAGAAAGGCACGTAGATCGCGCTCATGAATATCACTGAGTATATGTATAATCACTTTCTCTTGTAATTAGAAATTGTAACAGAGAGGTTTGATGTGCTAATTATAGTAAAATTTTCTGCTAGACGTAGTTCTAGTTTAAGGGTGAATTAGGAAAAAATCTTTATCTTGATTTCTCTTTTTTGTATTTACTTTATATTTTGTTGTGTTTGTGCAACTAATCCTAACACAAATAATGACATACCGATACTCTGCGTATCTTGGCGATTCCATCAAGTAAAAGGTTGGTTCGTGGAGTGTGTTGCTAGTTTCTCTGGGTAAAAGAGGTAGGGCGCCAATTTGATTTTTCATTTTCTTATGAATGACACAGAAACTCTTACCATTAACCTAACGGTAGAAATTCACTCAATCTCACTAATCAGTAAAAAGAAAATACAACCATACTTCCGAAGATATTGAACCCCGAATTTCAAAATGCTTAATGAACCTTCTGCCGCCTCTAGCTATCGGCTCCAGTCCGTCACTAGATGAAAAGCCGATAACGTAGATACTACTCGAACACTCTTTTGTTTAAATTTCACTTGTACCATTTTAGGTGATCATAGGCTGAACATACGCTCCTTGCAAAGTGACACTATTCACATAGGCTTCTTGTATTTTTATCTTACTCTTCCAAAGATAAAACTTCAATCTTCCTTTTTACAATGAGGAGCACCATGTCGTAGGTAGATAAATCTTTCTCATCAACTACCTTACTATCTTCATGACCTTATCTTCCCAAGAAGCGTATTTATAGCGCCTCCAATAATGCAACTCGAGAAGCACGTTTTCAGCCTCCGCAACTTAAGTTACATCGTAGATTTTTAGGAGATAATGATCCTATTATGACTTTGAATGTGCCTTTCAACACTCTAAATTATTTTCTCCCTTAAGGCTGCGCATGACAACCATTCTGTCCCCGGTAATAGATTATGCTCAGAAATGATTTTTTTTATTATGTGTCCAAAAATAATTTTTAAACATTTGAAGGCGTTTGGTAACTGCCCAAAATTTCTATTCTTAAAACATAAATGCATTTGGTAACTACACAAAATTTCATTTTATTAATAATATTTTGAATTTTTTAATATTTCTTTCTTTTTTTTCTATCTTTCCCTTCCCTTTCTTGGCCATGGCCAGTCGTCGGTGCCAGCGACTGGCCATAGGCCAAGGCCGGCGAGGGCATTGCGGCCCTTGCCGCCTCCCTCGTCGACGGCCTTGCCTTGGTTGGGTGAGGCCTCGCCGTCGCCGCTGCGAGCCACCCTCGCCGGCCACCGGTGAGGGCCGCGACGCCCTCGCCGACCCTGGCCTATGGCCGGTCGCCGGCTGCCGGTGGCCAGTGGGTGGCATGCGGCGGGCAACAGGCGACAGGCAACAAGCCAAAGAACAATAACAAACCAAAAAAAGAAGAAAATCAAGAAGAATCAGAAATGGAAAAATTGTTCCAGAATCAAGAAACTACCTTTTTTTTACTTCTTGATTATGTTCCAAAACTGATTCTAGGAACATTTTTTTGCAAAATTGTGCCCGGGCACAAAAAA
The DNA here is from genome assembly GCA_031216285.1 of Syzygium syzygioides. Taxonomy (NCBI): domain Eukaryota; kingdom Viridiplantae; phylum Streptophyta; class Magnoliopsida; order Myrtales; family Myrtaceae; genus Syzygium; species Syzygium syzygioides. Next base: position 7,437,995 of record CM062251.1, on the reverse strand, counting down.
TTTAATAAATAGATTTCTACTCCCAAACTGATTCTGGAAACAAAAGAACAACAATTTTTACTATTTGGCAAGTTGCCAAACAGGCCCTCAGTAACTTGGAACAAATCCTTGCCTGCAGGCACAGAGTCATGATTTAAACATCCAAAGAAAAATAGGTTCATAAGAAAATAAATTATGACTAAGGCGTCGTGTATTTCGTGGAAAAAATATTCCGAGAAAACATTTTGCGGCATTTGGATTGCTTAGAAAAATGAGTCAACAGAAAATATTTTCCTAGTCAAAGGAAAAATGTTTTTTTCCTAGGAACAAGGTTTTCCTATCAAAACTTAAATTCAAAAAGATGATTTCTTCTTAAAAAGATCGAAAATCATTTTCCAAACTACGACTTGGTTTAGCGCTTGGATTAGAAATTTCGCGCATGGGTATAGGAACTCCAACGCTAGTTCCCGAGCCTTTGGCAAGACCCGGCCCTCGAGCCTTGCTCCTTTGAGGCCAAGCCCGGGTCCATCCAGGCTGCGCTCGAGTCCATCAAGGCCAAGCCCAGGACCTCGGTGCTCGTGTTCGGGTCCCTTTGTGCCCGCGCCCGAGTTCATTAATGCCTAGCCCAAATTCGAGTGCCAGGGATCAGGACTTGACCTTGATGGACTTAGGCATGGTCACCAAGGTCTAAGGCCTGACCTTAATGGACTCGGGTTCAGGCGTAGGGGACCGAGTCTCAAGTGCTAGGTTTGCGGCCCGACCTTAATGGACCTAGGTGGGGGCATCGAACTTGGAATCCCAAGCCTGGCCTCGATTAACCTATGCTTAGGAGCCAAGATCCTGATCGTTGGTGCTAGGTTTTTGGGCTTAGGTCTTATCGAGGCCTGACCTCTATAAACTAGGGCCAAGGTACCAGGGAGCCGAGCACGAGCATCGAGTTCTTGGGCACGATTTTGATGGATCCAAAAGCAGTGCCCGTGTTTGGAAGTTAGGGATTTGGGCTTGAGACCTTGGTGCCTATGCCGGATTCTTTAGCTACCCATGCTCAAGTCATTAAAGCCTGAATAGTGTATGTTTATTTAGGAAAATCCTTACCAAGTGATGGAAAATATTTTCTGGTTCATTTCAGGTTTTAGCCAAACACCGGAAAATATTGTCATTTTCCTAGAAATTTGCTTCTTAGAAAACATTTTTCAGAAATGTCACATTTTCCGCAAAACAAACGGAGTCTAATGCAAATTGTCACGTCCTTGCACATCGATTAAGATAGGAAGAGGCACATATGCACCTTTTAATTTTCAAGGAATGCCTATTCCACGTGACGAAAGACTCTAAATTTTTTCTTTTTTGATTAAGAGGTACGAGCGCATATGTCCAAATACTTGAAGAACCACAAAACACGTCGCAAGTCCCACGAACTAATTAGCCTTTGCCCATAATCGGAAGAACCCAAGTGAAAGATCAATCGTTGATTTTTCTTTCTCTTGGTTAAAAAATATCTTTGATTTTCCTCGAGTCATGACCCCGACCCTTGTCTAATCTCAACGGTGAGAGCTATCGAGGAATCGGTAAATAAGCCATTACAATCAACAATGATCAATATATATAGGGTCGATATTGATGAGTTTTTAAATCTATGGCGCGACAATAGTTCTATGTACGGAGAAGATTATCAACAAAGACCAATATGTTGCTATCGGATTACCATGGAGAAAGTATCATACGCATCTATCTATCTTACGTATCATTGACGGCAGGGAATAGGGAGTCAATCAACAATTTATTATTTTCCCCAAAATTCAAACCGAAAAGTAAATTCTATACTACTATATAAAGAGAATAGTCGAATTTGGTATTACACCCTAGAAAGACACTATGACTTTGTAATATTATCCTCACGCATACCGCGTGCTTCTCCATCTCATCGTAACACATTTTCACTTTTTAAAATACCAAAAAGAAAGGAAGAAAAGTATAGAATTGACATGAGTCAATGAACAGATCTAGACTTTGTTGAGGCGTACGCGACATCATCTCTTGGTCACGGACGACATCTCACCAACAACTTGGAATCTTAAGTTAGCAAAGTACAAAAGTAATAACCGTTGAAAAATTAGGGGCAGTAGTACAAATAATACACCGGTTCAAACACGCAAGAAACCGAAATTATTTTCGATTCATGTACATCTAAGCTCATTCCGATAGGAAAACCTAATCATATTCTGATGTCTATATGCATGATTGGTGAACATACGGATTGTCCGAATGCACTATTGAATCGATAGGAAGAGTTTATCATCCAATATAATCGTCCAAAAGCGACCTTAACTATCTCGTGATGTTGTATACTCTATGATCTTGGAACTTTGAAGCAGCCTCCTCCCACGTAATCCAAAACAGTCGCGATACATAACACCACAGTTGGCGCAAGAGAGCTAAAAGATAATTAATCTTTCGTTTCCATCATGGCCATCTAAAAGTGTACATGTTTCTCGATTTGATTACACCTAGATGTATAGCTACTTTAATGGTGGACCTAAACCACTTCTTAAACGAAAACTTAGACTTCTTTAATATATTCGATATTTAATAAGTTATCTGTTGGAATCCATTGCAATCTCCATGATTGATTAAAGTTAATGCACGCACTTGTCATCACTAGTACATTGCTAAACCGACACTGATGGTACGTTTGCACTTTATCTTTCTCTTAACTTTCCTCTCCTCTCCACTTATAGTTGGATGCATGGAGAAAAAGTGATAAACCAGCTTTAAAATTGTCTCAAGAACGTACAATTAATCGATCACATTTTACGCGGATAATCATAGTCAAATATAAGGAAAACCCTAGATATTATGGATAAGGAAGAATGCTTTAGTTTAGAAGATCTTTCCCTCAAACCTTCAAGTCCGTTCAATTTCCTCCAATGCGTAACGCCGAAATCTGTGATCATTTGAGTTTCTTCTGAAGAATGCTTAGTCCCATAAGTATGTTGATGAGGACTTCTGTATAAGATGTTTGCTCTATTTAACGGAATAGTGTTCTTTTTCCCAAAAGGAAAAGAGAAGAACAGAACTTGTCAATTAGGAAGTGACATGTTTAAAAAAAAAAATGCACCGCTGAGTATCTAAAAAGCGTAAATTGTTGGAAAAGTGCCGATGATACTTACATCAAACAACTTCTATGAGATTTGACAATAGAAAGCAACCCTTTAGAAGCATCAAATAACTTGCACAAGAGTCTTGTGAGACGAAGACGCACTGGTGATTAGGGTTTACAAGAGCGATTTTTTTCGGGTGAACATCAAGCATAAAATTTATACATGTGGCGACATGGTGTTTGGGCAGGCGACGGTAGCACAACCCGGAATTGAGAATCCTTAAACCATGCAAAAGCGTCTCTCTCTCCCACACACACGATTATCCAACCAAAGAGACACGGTGGTTCATCTCGAAATCAAGAAAGTGATATCAATGTCGCTGAATAAACATGCTCTCGGACTTAATTTGTATCAGTAACATTTGCTCCCTTATTACTACAAGCTTTAGGTACATTTAGCAGAAGGTCAGTGTATCCGTACTCCCATGCTTTCATGTTTAAAAGTGAAGCTCAGCCCGTACTAGGGTTTCCTAAGCGCATTGGATCTTGCCTTTTTACAACTATCTCACAACCACACGCAAGATTTTACACCATAGACTATCTTAAAGAGGGAGGTTGGGTTGGCTTGGAGTGCACTCCGCATGGAGTTCCCAAAAACTATTCATCGGCTTTATATCCAAAAAAACTCTCGCATTCCACCACACAAAAGAAATAAAATAATATGAAAAAGAAAAAGGAGAAAGGAGAGAAAACCTAATCAAGAGAGAATATAAGAAAAAGGTGGGTAAAGGACAAGGAGATATTTTAATAAAGGTGGGGATTCAATGAATGGCAAGTGACCATCTCCTAAACTTTCTCTTCCTGTTTTCTCTCTCTCTATTATTATTATCGTTTGGCCCCTCCTCGACCTCAAGTGGAGAAGTCGACATTTCCTCGTTTTTCAGCTCTTCCCATCACCTCCACGACCCCACAAACTTCATCTTCTTTCTCCCCCCCCCCCCCCTCTCTTTCTCTCTCTCTCTCGAATTCCTGATGAGACATGCTAAATTTCATCAGATGATTTTGAAAGAAAGAGAGGGTCAAGCCATAGAAAATTATCTTCGTCTTCTGTATCCATCTGCTTGTACCTAACGGAGACTGTGCGGTACTGATTCTAGGATGCAACTTCTCTCTCTTTCATCAAATAGATAGATTATTCCATAACGCCATCGGACCGAACTTTTCTTTTAAAAACGCGACGTGGGCAATCAATCACGATGAATAAATATGTGGAGTCTTAGGTGTATGTACGAGTACCAGTAGTTTTTACCCTAATGTGAAAATAGTTGGGTAATATTTTTGTCTAGGGTAAATCATTGCATTCAACAGTCAACTGTTGCAGTTTCTCCATTCTATATCATCTTTGAGAGGAAATAAGTACCCCTCTTTATTAGATGCAAACTCTGCTTAAACAATCATTTTTGTCACCAGAGAGAGAGAGAGAGAGAGAGAGAGCCTGCAGAAACCCAAGAGAGTGTCTCTGACAAAGAAAAGATTTGCTCATCTTTCTCCATCTCATGATCATGTGAAAGAGAAAGACACACTTTGATGGATCTGGTTCGACACACACACACACACACATATATTTATATTTCATTCTCTCGTGTGTTTATCTTTTTACCCATTATTGGCTTTTGTACTCTCTCTCTGTCTCTGCAACCTCCTTTGATGGTGGATTCCTCCTATAAATACATCCGCTCTTCTCACTCCTCGTCTTTTCTCCACGTTCGTCACCTGTGATTTGCTGGAACCCTCTCTCTCTCTACCTCTCTCCGAGGCTTCAGTTTCAAGAATTTCAGCAGCATATCAAGATGGGATGTTTGTCATTGCGTCCAAAAGTTGTTGATTGAGTAAGAGATCAAACAAGAGTGTGCAGATCTCGAGATCGAGTCCGTACTTGCTTTGCACTTTCTTGACAGTGGATATTATTTCAGACGCAACTCCTCTCTCGGAATCTCATGGCGACGTACTTTCATGGGAGCTCCGAAATCGAAGCCACTGACGGCTTGCAGACACTTTACATCTTGAACCCTAGCTTCATCCCCTACTCCAGCGCGGCCCACGACGCCAGCGCCCCCAATACCCTCTTCTTGAATCCTATGGGGAGTGCCACACAACCAGCTCACGCTCCACCGTTGAACCACAACCACTTCGTTGGGATTCCGCTTTCCGGACCCGCAGCACCGTTTGGACCTGCTGGATCGGACGTAGACCTCTCTCGTCTGCACGAGATTCCGTCCCTTCACAGCGTAGCTCCAAGGGTTCGGCCGAACCACCCATGGGGTCAGCCAGATACATCGGCTGCCTCCGCAGACCAGCTCCAGATTTGCTCGGCGACCAACTCCGCTGGGCTCTCACCCTCTCAGCGCGGCCTGTCTCTGAGCCTCTCCACGGAGCAATCGTCGCTCATGTCGCTCTCAAGGGAGAGCGACATCCGTGGGCACAGCCACCATCAAGTTTTGGGGGTCAACAAGGAAAGGGTGTCGGCGCGGAACTCATCCTCGTCGGTCTCGAACGTGGTCTTGGGCCTGCACGGCGTCCTTCTGGGGTCAAAGTACTTGAAGGCGGCGCAAGAGCTACTGGACGAAGTCGCTCATGTTGGGAAAGAGATGGAGAATCGCTCATCAGCCGAGGGTGCTAATAAAGAGAAAACTAAACTTGGTAACAAGGATTCAAGTAAGGACGAGAAAAAAGTTGAATCATCATCAAGTGGGAGTGAGCTCGGTATGGCTCAGAGACAGGAGCTTCAAATGAAGAAGGCCAAGCTTATTGACATGCTGGATGAGGTATACATAACATATGTACATATGTGCAATCGCAATATAGTATGTTTATCAAAGGTATTTAGCTTGACTACATGTGAATAGTGAATCCTTAGATATCTGTATTATTGGAGATTGGCGTGAAGCGTATGGGGTGATGCATAAGTTGTTGTTAAACGGTTTTTTGGGTCAGTGTCAAGCTAATCATGCCTAATCACTTTGTAAGATCTCAATTGAGAAGAATGTCCTGCTGAAACTCCAAAGTGGTTTGACTGAGAAACTGATATAGTTTTAGATTACTAGCTAGTTTCTGATACTACACCACAATAAAATATTCAATTTTTGCTAGTTTTCTACTCTCTCTCTCTCTCTCTCTCTCTCTCTCTCTCTCTCTCTCTCTGAGTTTCAGTCTGTCTTCTAAACATTCCTACTTCCAAAGTGCTGGTGATAGTTTTGGAGACAATGATCAAGGCATTATGATTGTCTAGCTACCTAGCCTTTAGGTATTTTCTCTCTAAAAGCATTCCCGTTCGTTCTTGACATTTAGCTTATGAAATGACAACACAAACTTGTATGACCATTATTCGATACCTTGTGTACAAGCAGTGGAAAAAAAAAATATGGGAACTGTCCATATGCATGTTCTTAGTCATTGTATTGATCAGATTCGGTGGATATTATGGGAACTGTCCATAATAATATTGTCACATTTGTGTGGGCATTCATTACTCTACCCTGCACATATACAGGAAAGATTTCCTTCTTATTCACTTCCTTTTCATTTACTTTTTCCTTATGAACCATGAAGGTGGAGCAGAGATACAAACAATACCACAACCAGATGCGACTAGTAGTCTCCTCGTTTGAGCAAGCCGCTGGCATCCGTGCAGCGAAATCGTACACCGCCCTGGCCCTGCAGACGATATCCAGGCAGTTCAAGTGCCTCAAGGATGCTATCTCATCGCAGATCAAGGCCACAGGCAGGAGCTTAGGCGAGGATGACTGCATGGGCGCGAAAATGGAGGGCTCGAAATTGAGGTACGTCGACCATCATTTCCAACAGCAAAGGGCACTTCATCAGCTGGGAATGATCCATCAGAACAACACTTGGAGACCGCAACGAGGACTGCCCGAGCGCGCCGTTTCAGTGCTCCGCGCTTGGCTCTTCGAACACTTCCTCCACCCGTAAGTACCTTGATCTAGCTCAATTTATTACCCTAAAAGACATACGTCCGAAGGTAATTTCGATCAACTCTAGATCATAAGAGTAGTTTAAACCACGTTCATGGTCAACGACCACGCTTTATGTTTGTGTTTCGATTGTACATTCAACATTCCGGCTTGTTGCAATCGCAGCTATCCCAAAGATTCGGATAAACACCTGCTCGCAAAACAAGCGGGACTAACCAGGAGCCAGGTACGTAATGATCGGGTCCAACTCAAGATCATAATCTTCTTACAAGTTTCCAGTTGGATTGACTATGCATCCCATTCTCGTATATTTTCGAATTTTCCGTGAAGCTTGTATACAGAACAGTGAATGCAACTCGAAATTACAGGTGTCTAATTGGTTCATCAATGCTCGGGTTCGCCTCTGGAAGCCCATGGTCGAAGAAATGTACTTGGAAGAGACCAAGAGCCGAGAACAAGCTGGGTCTGAGAACGGCACGATTCGCAGGGCCGCCACCAAAACCAACAAGGACGCCGGTTCAAAATCCATATCTCAAGAAGACGATGCTTTTGGAATGAACAACTCCATCAAATCCTTCCAATCAAGCCCGAATAAGGCCCTCAATCGAGCCACCATTTCGCCCTCTGAGAACTCCAACTCAACCTCCTCGACGTCTCCCATGGCGTGCTCTATCCCTCCGCCTCCCGGCTTCACTCTGATCGGACCGTCATCCAACATAGAAGCCGGGATTGCCCCAAGTCCTAAAAAGCCGAGGATGAGCCCCAACTTGATGAATCCGCATGGTATCATTCTCTCAAGGGACATGGACATGAAGGGGGGCGAGCCGAGCCAAGGGCTTAGTGCTGCCGCTGCCAGCGGCCACGAGTACGTCCATGGTGGGTTCAGCGCATTCTCAATGGGAAACATCGAAGGGAGATACGGGAACGGCGTCGCTCTCACTCTCGGCCTACCGCATGGGGATCAAAGCCCTTCACTCTCAGTCTCAGCAACCCCACAGAATTATTTCCCCAACCAAAGCATGAATAATCATCAACTGGGAAGGACTAAACTTGTGGTGGGAAATGGTGGTGAGGCTGATTTCTTCGGGATTGCTGGTGCTCCACAACCATCTCAATCGGGCTCAATAAATTATGAGGCCATCGACATCAGCAACAGGAAAAGATTTGCAGCCCATCTGTTGCCTGATTATGTTGCTTGATCGATAGCATCAAGATAAAGATCTGATGAGGATGCAAATCTCTCCAATTGTTTAATGGGCAATTCATTGCTTGCCCATAACCATGGAGGTATCTTTCTGTACGATATATATCATAGAGATAGAGATTGTTTGAGACAGAAGAGATTAGTGTAAATGAACAAGTATTGTAGTAATATACATGCAAAATAGGAAGCTTTCCAGAGTTTTCTCGGAGCTCAGATTATATATATATATATATTCGAAGGATTGTGGCTGTTCAAATGTTTTGATCGCTTTGCAGATGAACGCGACGAATAATGCAATTGGAGACGTATACTTAGGAGTTAATTAATGTAGTACTATACTTTGTATTTAATCTGTCTCCTACATCACTGCGAGATGGCATCGGCATCATAAGTTTAGCTTAGTTTAAATCATCTGATTAATTATTCTGCAGAGAATTCCATGCAAGAAGAGTTCGTAATTAGGATGGTGGAATTCACATCATTTATAACTACGTACTATATTTGCTATGCTACCATTGTTGTTAGGGAGTCCATATATGCATATGCTATTGTTTTGCCATTCGATGGTCTTACTATTATTGATAGCCTCGAAATAGAACAGAGAGTTCAACCGTCGTCTCGACAGAGTATTTTATGTACGGGTCATATCGTTAATGTTGTGTACTAAGTAAAACCCGATATCCACGTGGCATGAATCCCTAACCGATCTATATTAGGAAAGTTAAATGAGTTGGAGAGAGGAGTCAATATTGAAAGTTTGGAAATCTTAGGCTTTTCGGCCAATTGGGATAGAACATCTAATATCGATCATTTTCTTGAAAAAATTAGCAAAACTTTTGATTTTTAAAATTTAAAATTTTTATATATTTTTTTTCTTTTTCCTTCTTCCTCGGTTGATCGCTGACCTAGGAAAGAGATGAGCTCGCCCAAGGTTGGTGAGGCTCGACCTCCCCAGCTTCCGGCAATCTCGAGCCTCGCCCGGGTCGATAGAGCCTCGCCGACCTCTCGCAACCTCGGGACAGGCTCGAGCCTCACTTAGCTCGCCGGCTTTGAGCAAGCTCCACCTTGCTAGATCTAGCAAGGTGGAGCCTTGCCAGAGGCTGACAAGCTTAAGCTCGTCAAAATCTAGCGAGGTCGATCCTCTTCGACTTTGGGCAAATTCATCCCTTGCTTGTGGTCGATCACCGTCATCGCCGTGGCGGGAGACTGGCGAGGAAGTAGCAAAATAAAAAAGAAAAAATAAATAAAACTTCATTTTTTTCTGAATTTTTTTTTATCAGAACGAATGTTTCATTAACTAAAAACTCAAGCACGGCCTTTATGCACCTAGGCCCGAGTGCCGGGGCATCGGGCATGGGCACTAGGGCTTCTGGCTCGGCCTCGAAGGACCCGAGCCCGAGCGTTAGAGAGCTGGTCCTGAAGTCGAGGACTCGAGAAGTAATGTTGAGGTTTTCGTGTCTAAGCGTAGAGTTTTCGGTCTAAGCATCGACATAGTCATAATTTGAAAAATGTTTTCCAATTTTTCAATAAGAAAATCCTTTTCTAGAATTTAAGCATATGTTTTCCGTTGATTTGGAAAACATTTTCCGTTGATTCATTTTTCTAAATGAACCAAACGCCAGAAAATGAGGATAATGGAAAAAAATTTGCAAAAAATATTTTTTGCAAAACAAACGTAGCCATAATTTACTTTTTCTTTCTCTAGCTTCAAACCTAAAGATTTTGATATGGTACACTCAAGCTATTTATTTATTTTTATACAAACAATCTTCGTAAGCTACGTGAAGAAAGATGAGTAGACAAAGGAGGACATATCCACGAAACTTTGAGCTTAATGTCTCAAAGAATGATTATATTAATTAAACCTAATTAATCCTGTAGTTTAATCAGTTCCTTGTTGACTGGGCTTTCCGTTCCAATTGTAACAGTTGGACTAGTCTGGCCCGTTAAAGAAAACCCATTTTTCTTGGATCCACCCTCGAATTTTCTCCTCTCTTTTAGCACATCGAGAAAACTAGTTTATTAAATATTAAGATAAGTACGATTTTGATATGGTACACTCAAGCTATTTATTTTATTTTCATCAGTGAAATAATTCGGATTTACGGTCTTCTTAATATTTAATAAGCTAGTAAGTACTTTGATAAACCGTTGTCTTCAAAGTTCACGGGTTTACGTGGGTGAAGAAACGAAGTTAAGAAATTAATGGGGGACTTGTGGGACCCATCAAGTCCTAAACTTTGAGAAATGCACTTGAAGTTGTAGACTTTGTTTATAAAATGCAACCGAGTCCTAAATTTTTCGATTGCTTCAATCAAGTCCCAAACTTTTTCAAAAAGCGCAACGATGTCTTTTCAATGAACAATACGTAAAATTGCATACATGGCTCTCCAAGAGTGCCTATATGGTGTCCTTTAATTGCATTTTCCAGTATAAGTATGATCTCATGCTTTCAGGTAAAGGTTTAGAACTTGATTCAACCAATTGAAATGTATAGGGCTCGATCACATTCTCTACATGAAGTTCAGGACTCGTGGCACATTTTTTTTCCAATATCTTAAAAAGTGCGCAACATAATTGATGTATTTCGAGATTAGGGTTTTTGAGATTTTTTTCTCTAATTTCTATTATATTCTGAGTTTGATCAATGAATTTAATTATGCTCCTCTTCTTTCCCTTGAGCAGGCCGGTGGCTAAACTATAACTAAAGTAAGAGCTTGGTTATTTCACGAAATATAAATGATATGGAAAATATTTTGCAAAAGATGATCACTTATCTCGCTCGAAATAATTAATTATGTCTAAACATATTCGTGGACAATGAAAATTTTTTTTGTTCATTTACTCTTATAAGTAATTCAAGCAATCACATTCATTTTCTGTGAAACAAATACACCCTAAGAATGCATTTTAAATTGAGTCATCAAAACAAGCTCTAAAAGTTCCTGTAAAGTTTGTGAGGTCTTTGAGACTGTTGCTATCAAAAGACTCGACCCATAATACATTCTAACTCGACTTCATTGTCTTCCAACTGTATTGAGTTGATATTTCTAAGTCAAGTTCAAAATCCACTCCCATTCCAACCAGTGTTTCTCGATTGAGCATTTTTATAGCCGTTGAATTCTCGAAGCACGCAAAAAGCGCGCTTATTGAAAATCATAGCGGTCTATTGAAAATCATAGTGGTGCTTCTCGTGATTGACGGGTGATACATTGTCCCACAAAATAGAGCATATATATCTAAATTCGTGTGTATAAACAAGTATGTGCAACGAAAGAGAAAAAAGAAGTCATAAATGCCAGAAATCACGAACCGCATCATTTATCTTTAACTTTTCTCATACGGTCATTTACAATATGATGCCACGTGAAATTTCGAGGCAGACCATTTGCAACTGATCATCTAAATTCCAATCTTGTTCCTTGCCGATGCCGATGTATCGATTGATGTCAAGTTGGCAACGTTACTTCCTTCGATAATAATGATAATTATTCTTTTTATTACCGTCAAAATGAAAGTTGCAATGTTAATGCCTAACGTAGCCTGAAGTGTTTGGTTATTTACCCAAATTCAACAACTAAATATTCGGTCCAACGTGAGAACGAGTCGCGACCCTCGAGTTCCTGTCTACGCACTTTGAATCGATGCAGATGAACGTGCTGTCCTCTGTTGGTCGTCGGTCAAAAAACACGTTGACGCCAACAGTTTCAGAAATTTCCAATCGGTCAACACCCGCTATAGTGTCCCATCACTATTATAATTTTCTTGGTCAACGCTATCTCATATATATACATATATATGTATATGTATGCTATACTAATCGTGTTGATTTCGATTAATCGATCGATTACGTCATGGTTTAGAAAATAACGCATTTGAATATGGCGAAAATTAGGATGGAAATAGATTTCCGGCAACTTATCAAATTGATTTCCCTCTGACCAACTATTCGTCGAATCATTTTTTTTTTTTGATAACCCAGGGAACCCCGACACGACCTACAGCCGGGGAGTAAACCCTGGGGGCGATATGTGCTAGCCACCACACACGTGCCACCAGTTAAGTCACCCTGCAGCGCCTGGGATTCGAACACTCAATCTTTTGCGAGGGAAGAGTGCGCGCTCCAGCAGTGCCACTCAGGCGGGTGGTATTCGTCGAATCATTTTTCTTTATAAATTCAAGCAAAAGTATATCAGACGTATTGAATTTGGAAATAGCGATTGGTGCGTACAGTACCAAGAATTAGGCCAAACACTGATTCATCGAAAGTCAACAAATCATTCTATTGGACCATCGAGGTGAATGTCACTCTAATTTCCCCACATTTCCAAAGCAACGGTGGAAAATTCTTTGTCAAACATCACTTATCGACATATGTCACAAAATGGAAAAAAAAAATATCAGTTTTTGTCAATTACCACGCAATAGGCTCGATATGTTTGATAATTGAGTAAAGCTAGCTAGAACTAAATTGATTGCGAGATCAATTTATTTAACGTGGTGCGAAATTGCAAGAGGGAATTTAAAACTTCGGTCAGATTCAAGGATCAATAACGATTTTTCACATTGCTTTCCAAAATAATTTTGTCAATCGATGTTACGTTATTTAAGATTATTCTTAATAATACCTCGGAATGGATAGTTTACAAGCAAGTGATAGTGACCTCATTGTTAACCATTTTATATAGTCGTTAGCAATAAGTTCCAATCTTGGGGATTTTGCCAAAACAATGTGCGGGACCTCCTGTAATTTAAAAATTCGTTCTAATACCTTAGGTGAGAATATATCATTATTTCGATTTATAGATAAAAATGTTAACGTGACCAAAAAGCTTATGAACCCGACCCGATGGCGTTAACTTGACGCCACATCCATTCTATCTTTGCATATTTCAAAAACAAAATGGATGTATTGAAAAAGACGATAATGAACATCCGACCCTCTTTCATCTCGACACGTGAAATTTGACAATTCATCGTCCTCTGACAAAAGGGGATTTTTATTTTTGGGAAATTCCTACTGTAAGTTCACTTTTTCGTAAAACTTGCAAGATATGATCTAATGCGGCGCCACATCAATACCGAATGGTGTCGAGATCGCGTTTTGAGCGGCAACAACCATTTTTTACCCATTTTTCGAGATTTAATATTTTTCTATTCATGTATTGCTAACTAATTGTAGTACACAACAATATGGAGTGATTGTCGTGGTTTGTGCATGTAGAAGCCGTAAAGAGTGAACCAAAGTAAGATTTGATTGTCTATGGACATAATAGTAGACTAGTCTCTAGCCAATAAAAAACGCGGAAGGAGCAATATTCAAAAAATTAACTGAAAAAGTACGCTCGCACTAGTAAATTAATTTCGATTAATGTTATATCAATGGTTTTTCCATGTAGTGCTGTCTTCTAGAGTAATTATAGGATTGATACTAAATCTATTATACTAATGCCAATTCAGTTTTAAACTTTTCAATTTTATCAATTTAATTTTGAATTTTTGTATGAAATTTCAACGTAGTCCTTCAAGTCAATTACCGATGTGCATTCAGTCATCATCGATCATCCTGTGTGGCAAGTTGATGTGTATAACTTCTCTTGAAACGATGTCCTACGTAATCAACGATTTCCAGTAGAAATTAGTCGAAAAGACTATATGGAAACTTCGCACAAGATTTAGAACTACATTGGCAAATTCAAAAAGTTTAGGCTGAATTGACATTCGTATATTGGGTGTAGAGTTTTTTTTCGATCAAATGAAATTTCCATTCATTACCAAAATGATACATGAAAGGATACATGGTAAATCTCAAAAGTCACCATAACAAGGCAAGCCCATAAAGCTCTAAAACAAATCAAATCAGAACATGGTTGGTAAAGATAATCACACACTTATCCTTCAAGAACAGATATGTGATGGCATCAATGAAAAGATTGACAGCTGATTACCGAATCACGCATCATCATCAGTGATAAGCACGTGCCAAGATCTCCATATGTAGTTCTAGCTTTTGTCTTTCGACGGTCTATGCCTTGGTTCAGGTTGTGAATAATAATCATTCTGTTTCAAAAATTAATTTTTGAGCAAAAAAATATGTTTGATAATGATATAAAATTTTTGTTCCCGAAACAAAAATTTATTTGATAATGACACAAAATTTCTCCCTCTTGGGTGGCTAGCGACGCGGCTAATGCGGAGGATGGCGACTGCAGTCGACTGGTGATGACGGGAGGAGGGCGGTCGGCGGTAGGAGACATTGGCCAGTGGATAGCAGGCGGCCGGCGAGGGGAGATAGGCGGCGGCGGGAGGAGGGCGGCTCCGGCCGCTGTAATGGTCGACGAACGACAATCAGTGGCCTATGGCAGCCAGAGGTGGGTGGCAATTGAAGGCAGGAGACGATGGCCAGCAGTGGGAGACGATCGGCGGCGAGAGATGGTGGCCGATGGACTGTGGCAAGAGACGGCGAATGGCGGGAGGCAAGCGACAAGCAGCGACGGGAGACGGTGGTTGGCGGTGAGAGGAGGGAGGCTGGCAACGGGAGACGGTGGCCGAAGGTGGGGGGAGGGCGGCTAGTAGCGAGAGACAACGAATAGTGGGAGGCGGCGACCGGCAAGTGAGCGGCGATGGGCGGCGGGTGGACGACCGGCTAGTAACGAGGGCAAGCGATGAAAAAAATTTAAACTTTTCATTTCTATTCTAAACCTATTTCTAAAATTAAAATTTATTTCAAAAATAAAAAAATGAAATTATATTACCAAACGAATTTCTGTTTCAAACCTGTTTCTGGAACCAAAAAAATAGAAATAAAATGGTTATCATTCGCAGTCTCAATGTCCCAACATCATTACCGTACGAGACAACATAAACATATTGAATAAGCTAAAATTCAACACCTGTGAGAGTGAGTCCTTTAGCAAGTGCAATACGCCAAACCTTTTAACAAAAACACATTGAACGAGCACAAATTTGACATCAAAGCTGCTGTGAACACCATTGAAACTGGAGGTAGAATACTAATTCATTAAAACTCCTAAATCTAGAATTAATTTGAAGAGAAAAGATCCCAAATCTATAATTGGGAGAGCAAAACTCCTAAATTTAAATCTAGATTGGGAGAGTAAGTAAAGCAACAAGCAGAACTAAAAAGGAAAAGGAACTTGGGAGGGGAGGGAGGGATGCAGGTCAAATCCCTCGCTACCAGAGTTGAAGAGACGAAGGCTGAAACTCAGAGAGGAAGAGAGAGTGGAGGGGGAGCGTTTTACTTACAAAGTCATACGATGGGTACAGAGCTTAATTAGTACTTTCCCCATTTTTTTCAGCGGACACAAACATACCCTTTAAATATACGACACGAAAGTTCAAAGTACATGGCGCGCACTAAATAGACAGAATATGACAAGTCCGATAAAATACATCGTTCCATAATTCACTTCCTCATTGTAATAAAGGCGATTTGCCCTAGACGGAAGATGTGTAAAGCCAAAAAATGCTCGTGTCTTACAAATCAAGTAAAGAATAACTTAAGGGGACAGGTCCAGGCTTGCGTGCTGGCATGTGAACATGATGGTGCATGAATGCGTTACTACTACAAAGTCGCCTCTTATCCATCGCCTAACAAGTCCAAATAAATTTCAGTTGAGTCACAATACCACTTTGCCCACCTAGGTATTCATTCTTACATGAAAACTTTAAAAGCAAGGCCCCGCCTACAAAGTTTTGCCGGTGCTTTGTCTGTTTGAATCCCGAAGTTGCAGAAGAACACGGACTCGAGGGTGTTTTATAAAACGTGACCTCCACGACGATAATGCCTTTGTCGTCTTTCGCCTTGCGACGGCGGGCCCCGAGGAACAGCCAGCGATCGGCCGTCACGTGGCGCTGCGGGATCGCCTCGCGAGGAAAATTCGTGGAGGTGGATGTTCGTTCGTATATTACGTCTCGTGGGGTTGACCGCTGAAAAGCCCGACTGGTAAAAGATGAAGACAGCAGCAGACGACGGGAAATTTATGGCACATGAAACCTGTGCTGGAGCTCCGTCTTTACGGCCCTCGGTTCAAACCTTGCCCCATTAAAATCAACCGCTATCTCTTACCACCATATAATCAACTCCATTTTCAGGAAATATTGTCCCTCCTCCCCCCCTCCCCCCCCCTCTCTCTCTCTCTCTCTCTCTCTCATACAGAACAGCTTCAAGTTCAAGACATTCTCTGTAGTCTCTCCCTCTCTCTTCCTCACTCCTATTGTTGCTTTGGATAATTCTTCGATCCGAGAGTTGCGGCATCAATCATGGAGGGCCGTGATGTTGAGATCCCTCAGTACTTCCTCTGTCCGATATCCCTGCAGATCATGAAGGACCCCGTGACGACCATGACCGGCATAACCTACGAGCGTGAGAGCATCGAGAAGTGGCTGTCCAAGTGCTCCGGTGGCGCAGCCACGTGCCCCGTCACCAACCAGCCGCTGCCTAGGGCTTCTGGCCTCACGCCGAACCACACGCTCCTCCGGCTTATCCAGGCGTGGTGCATCGGCAATGCAAAGAACGGGGTCGACCAGATCCCAACCCCCAAGTCACCCCTCGACAAGGCTCACATCCTAAAGCTAGTGAGGGGGCTCACGGCTGAGCACTTGATCTTCAGGTCGATGAAGAAGTTGGAAGAACTCGCGAAGGAGAACGAGCGGAACAGGGCTTGCATGGTCGAGGCTGGGGTGGCTAATGCGATGGTAGGAGTCATAATAAATTGCTTCAAGCAAAGCAACACGACGTGCCTCGATGAGGCTTTGAGGATCCTCCATTCGATATGGAGTCCCACGACAGAACTCAAGAATCTCGTCAAGGAAAATTACTACTTCGTCGATTCGTTGGCATGGGTGCTACATTTCCAAACGGTCTATAACGGTGTCGAATCGAAGACTCACGCGTTGGCTATAATGAAAAAAGTGATGGAGATCGCGAACGTTAGCTTATTGGAGAGACTGAAGCTTGACCTCTTCAAGAGTTTAGTGAAGATATTGAGAGACACAAGGATGTCTCAACAAGGTATCAAATCAGCCCTACTAGTCCTCATTGATGCATGCCCTTGGGGGAGGAACCGGCTCAAGATGGTCGAGGCTGGGGTGGTCTTTGAGCTCGTGGAGCTCGAGCTTGGGAAGCCCGAGAAACGGGTCAGCGAGCTGGCCTTCAACCTCTTGGCTCAGCTGTGCTCATGTGCCGATGGGAGAGCACAGCTCCTGAGACACGCAGGAGGGATCGCGATGGTTGCAAAGCGAACGCTCAGGGTATCACCAGCAGTGGATGACAAGGCGGTGCAGGTCCTCGCACTTGTGTCCAAGTTCTCGGCGACGAGTGAGGTCGTGTCGGAGATGTTGAGGGTCGGCGCGGTGTCGAAGCTTTGCATGGTGTTGCAAGCGGATTGCCCGGCATACTTGAAGAGAAACGCGAGGGCGGTTCTCAGGATGCACTCCAGCGTGTGGAACAATTCTCCTTGTATTCAAGTGTATCTCCTAACAAGGTTTCCTAGGTAGGCATTAATTAGGATGCACAAATGTTTTTTTCTTTTTCACTTTATGTTTGATCTTTTCATAATCTGTTTGAATTTCAATGGAAGGTCTACATACGAAACTACAAAACAAATCCCTTCTGACTTGGAACGAGTTCTATATCCAGAAATAGTCACAATTGTTGACTTGTCATCATAAACTATATCTATCTATAGATATGACGTGTTAATATAAAGGAATCTTTGACCAAAAGAAAAAAAAAAGGAAAAGAATGCCCTGAATCTATTATATTGGTATTAATTCACTCATAAACCATTTCACATTTATATCAATTCACTCCTAAACACTTTCGCATTGGTACCAATTCAGTCGATCCGGCCAATTTAAGCAAAAAATCGCTAACATAAATGACGGCCATCCTACGTGACATAGCCGGCATTGACATGGATATTTTAAATAATATTTTAAAATTTTAAAATAATATTTTCCCCTTTTTTTTCTTTTTTTTCCTTTTCTTCCCTTTGGCCCATGGCTGGTACTCGGCCATAGCCGACGATCGGACCAGCCATAGTCGAGGGTCTCCCTCACCAAATTCAGCGAGGGCAACCTCGCCTGTGGCCGGTCTTCAGCCATGGTTGAGTACCAGCCATAGGCAAAAGGAAGAGAAGGAAAAAAAGAATTTTTTTAAAAAAATTATTAAATATTCAAAAATTATTAAAATATTATTAAAAATATTCATGTCAACGTCGACCGTGTCGCGTAAGACGACCGGCATCCACATTCGTGATTTTCTGTCAAAATTAGCAGGATAGATTGAATTGGTAATAACATGAAAATATTTAAGATTAAATTGATGCAATTGAAATTTTTTGAATAAAATTGAATCAATACAATAGGTTTATGACTTTTCTGGTATCTTTTCCATCATAAACTCTATCTATATAGATAGTTATGACCTGCTAATATAAAGGAACCTTTGACCATAAATATTATAAATGAATCGAATGATTAAGATAACTAGAATTCCTAGGACTAGCCGCTTTCACGTGAAATCTGGGACTGGTACTTTTCTATATTTATATAAGGAAATATAAAATCTGTGACGGTGTTTGCTTGATGGACTTAATAAGAAGCTCTGACCGGAAACCTAGTTGGTCGACCACGGCAACGAAGACTTAGCTCTTCAAAAGAGAGCGAGAGAGAGAGAAACAAGAAGCAACTGCAACAGATATTCGAAAATGAAAATGGCAGCAAAAATGCAAAACCGTGAACTCTCGTGCGCTTTGCTCATTTGCTTGCTAGAGATGGGAACTAATATGCGGCTGATTCACTAGGTGAGAAAGATTATTGTGCTCAAAATTGAAACTGTTAATTCTAATTAAGAGATTGATTGATGAGTTTATAGTTTATGTAATTCGATTTAAGGGCCCATTTTGTTTGAAAGAAAGCTGTTTCCGAGAAGTCATTTTTCGACTTTCCGATGTTTAGAGAACGGAAAATCAACATATTAGGGCGTTAACATGTCCATCATTATTTGATGACATAGATTATTGTATCCCGATTTGAAATGAATATGTTAGTTGGATCATCCACGTAGAACTTTTCTTCGTTGTTCGACGTTCATAATCAACATATTGGAAGCAACATCAACAGATTTCGTTAACTTGAATTGGCAATATTGAACATCTTAATAGTCTAGGGAATAGATTAAACATATATACACTAATAATCTATGGATCATATTAGACAAATTAAAAGTTCAAGAATGTCATTGCACATTAAACCAAAGTTCAGGAATCATTTGTGTCATTTATCCTAAAGCAAAAGAATGAATTGTTGATAGAAATCGTATATGGAAAATTACGAATATGTGCACACAAATTGTGAAGGCCAAATAAGATGAACGTTTTTCTTATGGAATAATGACATGTGTGTTAAATGACTACCTTAAGATTGACCATGCTTCAATTTATATCGGTTTGCAAAAAGGGTCAAATAAGACGGGATATTGCAATATCTAGCTCTCAAAAACAGGCCCATACATACGAAAAGAAATCATTTGGATTTTTTTTTTTGACATAGGCTGTTTGGCACACTAGAATAAAATTTGTACTCCAACATCATGTTGTTTAATAGAATTCGGGTCAGAAAAGAGCACGAGCCCAACTCCTAGCCCAAAAGGCCAATAGGAACAATATTAAGACGTGAAAAGCAAGTGACGTCTCATCTAAATTCCCGCCTCGTCAGTGTCTTATATCTTTGTTAGAATGAAGAGCACATGCACATTAAGAATGACGCGTGGAAATTGACGAACATGGCAAAAATCGTGGAATTAACCAAGGCAGAATCTAGCTTTGATATCGTGTTCGAATTATCAACCCAAAATTTTGAGCCTATAAGTAGAGGGAAACCACATACACATAAAGAGCAAATAAACACATAGATAGGCGAAGTGGGATACTTACAATCGATCGAGTTCACTAATATTGATTGGTGAGTGCAAGACAATACTTGTACACATCATCTTCGTGTTTGACTACTCGGTAATATTATGTCATGTTCATTTTCTTCATAAACCTTTTTTGATAAATTAACGAGAATTAACTCAAAAATTTAATAGAATTCTCGACGCATATTTATAATTTTTAGTGGGTTTTGTAGTATAATAATAAATCCCAAAGTGGCCCGTAACACTATATGTGCACGTAAATCATATATAAAGTTAATTGTATGATTAGCTGCCTTTTCGCAATACCTTTTTTTCTTTTTGTCAGAGCCTTTCTAATACTTTAGCCCATGATATATATTAAGGGGTACTTTAGGTCAAAGCTCTCGTGCAACATGTAAAGTTTCAAGTTCCGGCAATATATCCATGCAATATCCTCGATTCCTTACCTTTTCTGAGTGGGCTTAGGTCAAACTACTAAGCATAGGACAAGGCAGTTTTTGATTTTTTATGCTTTTTAAGTCACCAAGATTATATCGCCCAAAAAAATATTTCACTTATCAATTCAGGGTAGAGGGCCGTTTGAATACCCTATACATAAAATTTTATTTTATAAATTCGGGGCATGTTCAACTATCCAATTCAATTGAATCCCTGACTGAATGCACTCAATACGTCGCTTGTACGTGCATTCAATAAAAATTATTCTGCATGGAAGATGCTACCATGTGAACATTGGATCCGTCATGAATAAATCCGTCATGCATACAATAGGCTTGCACTCTGAAGAAGCGGCTGATTTGAGCCTCACGTCATCAAGAGCAAACAACCTCAAACCATGGTTTCATATTTCTCAATGCATATTTATATTTTTTAGCGGGTGTTGTAATATAATAATCAATCCCAAAGTGGCATGCAGCATTATATGTGCAAGTAAATCATGGATAAAGTCAATTGTATGATTAGCTGCCCTTTTACAAACTTTATTTTTGTTAGAGCCTTTATAATGCTTTAGAACATGATATTATTAGGGGCTACTTTAATTTAAAGCTCTCGTGTAATAAATAAAGTTTCGAGTCGCGGCAATGCATCTATGCAATATCCTCAACTCCTTACCTTTGTAAGTGGGCTTAGGTCTCCGACCAAAACAAAGCGGGCTTAGGTCAAAACTATTATGCATGGTCAAAAGGCAGGTTTTGATTTTGATGCCCTTTTTTTTCATCAAGATTATATCACGCAAAAGAAACTTTCACCTATTAATTCAGGATAGAGCGCTGTTTAAATACCTGATGAATGCATAAAATTTTTATTTAGAGATAATGACACAAGTCCTTGAACTTTGGGTCAATGTGTAATGTGGTCCATGAACTTTTAATTTGTTCAATGTGATCCCTGGACTTTTGGTACATGTTTAATGTTATCCCAAAACTAAATGAAAATATTCAATGTAGTCCTTAAATTTGAATTAATGGAAAAATTACATTGAACACTTTTTTATAGTTTAGGGACTAAATAGAACATATACCAAAAGTTCAGGATCACATTGAATAAATTAAAAATTCATAGACCATTTTGCACATTGGGTTAAAGTTCAAGGACTATATTGAACAAATAAAAAATTCAGAAACCGCATTGCACGTTGGGCCAAAGTTCAAGAACTATTTATATCATTTTCCCTTTTATTTATAATATGGAGCATATTCAATCGTTTGATTTAATTGAATCCTCGACCCAATGCACACGATATGTCACTTACATGTGCATTCAATAAAATTAATCCAAGTGGAAGATGCTGCCACATGAAGGTAGGAATTAATATGTGATTCATATGTATTATGGAGTCTTTCTGTAATTTTGTTTTTATTATCTACCCTGACTATAATTAATCACTATTATAAATACATATCGTACAACCTACCACATTGGGCAAGCCACCATAAATGTTATGTCGCTATTCTTTCCGCCTCTTTCGCTACTTTCTCTATGACTTTGAATTTCAACATGTTATCTTAACATAAAAAAACACATCAAATTCTTTAACATGCCTACCTCAAATCAACACTTAATTTGCTTCCATTGCTATCGCAACAATATCCTATGCGTCCTCAATTTCTTCTTCTCTTCCATCTTTTTACCAATCATCATAATCCCAATTTCGCATCACCTCTCAATAACATTATGCCCACTTTCATCTATTCTTCCATTTTCTCTGCTGCTCCAATTTCTATTCCCTTTCAAATTACAGCTGTGCAATCAACCTCGTCGTCTTTTGTTCTTCCAAACATTACAAGTCTCGTTTCCATCAAGCATGATGCAGACAATCATCTTGCATGGAAATCTCAATTTGAGCCTATTCTAACATGCAACAATATGCTGAGCCATGCGGATGGATCTTTTCTGTATCCGTCGATTGTCACTGATCAAAATGGCATCGTGGTGGTCAATCCTTCCTATTCCTCTTGAGTCAAGACAGATCAATGCGTTCGGATTTTGATCAATTTGACCTTCATAGTTCAGATCTTCCATGAAGTCCACGCCCTTTAGACATCTCGGGGAGATTTGCTCGCTCTAGGACAACACTTTGCTGATTGCTGCGTGGCCAAGGAAATTGAACTAAAACTTGATTTTTAGAATGCTGTCAAGAAATCCAACCAATCCATGTTTTACTATTGTCGGCATCCGAAGCTAATAGCAAACTTTCTCAGCCAAATCAATTGCTCCGTCTTCAACAATGACTTGGTGATTCATGCCTTCAATGGGCTTTAGTTTGAGTATGATCCCTTTCTCACCATGGTCACTAACGGCTGTCTGATTCTTTTTTTTTTTGGTGATCTACTGTCACGCCTCCTCTTCCAAGAAGAATGATTTCTTTGAAAATCGAATACCTCATCTTCATTTGATATTGTCATGCTTTGATCGATTGTGCCACTTCACCCACTCCACTATTCCGAGGGTCTCAGGGTGGGCCTAATTCTAGGGGCCGAAGATCTGGTAGGGGACAAGGTGGATGGTTCTCTCCTAATCAATTGGGTTTGCAATCCTCCTATGATTGGTTCAATTTGTAGTCATTATAGGCCCCTTATGCTGATCGCCCCTCCACTTCTTCTGATCGATCCCGTGGTGGTTTTAAGCCCCATGTTCCCCCATTTACCTGGGGAGGCATTCTCAGACCTATGCCTCATATTTTTTATCAGATATATAACAAGGCTAGGCATACCGCTCTACAATGCCGACGACGATTTAACCATGCTGTCACCACCAATGATCTCTCGGACTTCTTCTTAACTCTCTTAAATGGTGACACTTCTGATCCAATGTGCTATCTTGACAGTGAAGTGTCAGTACACTTGACTAGTGAAATTGATAAAATATTAAATCCCTTTTTATGATTTGACAAAAGTCTCAGTCAGCAATGGTCATTTATTGCCTATGAAGCAAGTCGGTAAAGCCTTTTTTCATACTTGTTCTCGATCTTTGTTATCATCTCTTGTCTATCATGTCCTTAATTTTTCTTGCAATCTCCTCTCAGTCACTTAACTTTGTTGTAAAATACAATTTAAACAAAGATCGTACAATATTATGCTTAAAAGTGAGGATATTTTGGTTGATTAAAAGACTGATTGATGTGTAGATATCACCCGCATGTAAACTAAGTTGAAATTAACAGTGGATAGGTTCAACATTTGTAATTCATCAATTAGAACCATGGTTGGAGGAACTGAGGGAAAAGAATATAAGCCCACTGGGAATTCGGAAACTTTGGTTTCTTTCTACCTACTGATAGTTTCGGCTGTCATTTCTTTTTCACAATCTAGCAAGAACTTTTGATGGGAGAGAACTTCTGTTGTTTTTTTCTAACTTCGAGAGCATAAAACTTCAATGGGGGTCATTCTCTATAAGTTAAAAGTGAAATAGTGATAGTTGTGGCTAAAGCAAAAGAATGAACTGTAGAAAGCAATCGTACATGGCAAGTTAAGAATACGTGAACGAACATTTGTGAAGACCAAATAAGATGTATGTTTTTCTTATATTATGAGGAGATGTATGTTAAACGATTACCTTGAGATTAGATATGCTTCGATTTATATTGGTTTGCAAAAAGGGTCAAATAAGACGGGATATTGCAATAGCTAGCTCTCAAGCACGAACCGACATAATATGAAAAGAAATTGTGTTATTTAAATCGCTTGACGTTGGCTGTTTGGTACACTATTGAACAAAATTTGTACTCTACCGTCATGTTATTTAGGTCGTTCAATCCGTGCAGATATTAATCTTCGAGTAAACGGACCCTTCTTGGGATTGAATTTGGGTTAGAAAATGCAGGGCACGAGCCCAACTCGTAGCCCAAAACGGCCAATAGGAGCAATATTAAGACATGAAAAGCAAGTGAAGTCTCATCTAAATTCCAGACTAGTCAGTGTCCTATATCATGTTAGAATGACCAACCCAAAAATTCAAACAATAAATTGAGGAATACCACATGTATATAAAGAGCATATACATATTAGAAATGGCACATGAAAATTGGTGAACGAGAGGCCATGAACGCAAAATTAACCGGGGCAAAACTTAACTCTAATATCATGTTTGAATGATCAACCTAAAAGTTTAAGCCAATCATTAGAGGGAGACCGAGTGTGCATAAAAAGCACAAAAACTCCGCAGACAAGCGAAGCAAGATATTTTAACATATCTATATCACAATCGATCGAGTTTACTAATATTGATTGGTGGGGTAAGACAATACCCGACCACAACATCTTCGCATTTGACTACTTGATAATATTATTTCATGGTTATTTTCTTCATAAGCCTCTTCTGATAAATTAACGAGAATTAACCCAAAATTTTAAGAGAATTATCTATACGTATTTCTATTTCTTAGCGGGCGCTGTAATATAATAATTAATCCCAAAGTGACCTGTAATATTATATTTGCTAGTAAATCAGGGAAAAAGTTACATGTATGATTAGCTGCCTTTTTGCAATCCCTTTTTCTTTTTGTCAGAGCCTTTCCAATGCTTTAGCCCTTGATAAATCTTAAGGGCTACTTTAGGTCAAAGCTCTCGTGCATTATGTAAAGTTTCGAGTCCCGGCAACACATCTATGCAAAATCCTCGATTCCTCACCTTTTTAAGTGGGCTTAGGTCGAAACTATTAAGCATAGACAAGGCTGCTTGTGATTTTGTATGCTTTTGTTAAGTCACCAAGATTATATCACCCCAAAAAGAACTTTCACCATTCAATTCAGGGTAGAGGGCTGTTTGAATACCCTATGACTACATAAATTTTATTTTATAAATACAGAACATGTTCAACCATTCGATTCAATTGATCCCTGACGGAATGCACTTGGTAAGTCAACTCTATGTGCATTCAACAAAAAATTACTTCACGTGGAAGTAAATTTGTCATGCATACTGTTAAACTATTAAGAAATAAACCACGTCATCATCTAACAGCTTAAACTTTTTAGACAGTCGGTAGTGATCTCGTAAAATCTTACATGATATCGAAGCCATTACTTTTCCTTTCATGTATGTGCTTCTACCCTCCAACAGTCAAATTTCACGTGTCGTGGTCAAATATCACGTGCCCGCTCCCAAAATCCGGCTTGCATATAAAATGGGGTATTAAAATATTGCCCCACATCGCTTGACAGTAAATCATATATATTCTTCGTATTCATGTGGTCTTAAGCTTTTTAGTCAAACTTTCTAATATGGAAGCATTAAAATATCAAATAATAAATCGCGCATTCATTAAATGGCTTAAACTTTCGTGATGGTGAAACGGTCGAACCGATTCTCATGCCATCAAGATCAAATGCACAGATAAATAAATTTCCTTTTTCTGTGGTGGAGAAATAGAGATGCGCACGACTTTAGATGGAAGGATGCTAGGCTGGCCAGCAATAGCGGAAGGGATGGCTGAGCGCTGAGCAGCGGGGGGGGCAGCAGCGGCAGGATTGGAAGCGCGAGAGCCACAGCAACGGCTGAGCCTCCCTGAATCATCTGAGAAATTTTTCCAATTGTTAACGGGTCGATTCCTGCGGACCACGACAAGCCAAGCCCCTGCCTCCGGCCAACTCTAACCTTCCCTCTTCCCTCCCCCTCTCGTTTATTCCTCCTCGTGGCCCACTTGCCATTCCCCGGCATGGCTCTCCACCGTCACTCGACAACACCCAAAAAAAGGCTGAGGAATTCGAAAGAGTTCCCAACATATTCTCGCCAGACATTTCGCACCCATTATTTCATATGTAGTGAAAAACCAACCTTAGATAGAGAAATCCCGATCCGTGAATGAAATAACTCGATGCTAGCGTGGAACGGGTATGATGTGAGCTGATATACAGATGAGTGGCCTAATGGGGAAACTTTTTCGGAGCCTACACTTATAATTTTTTGTGGCTACATTCAATATGTTGGATTTGAACATGGCGAGTCTAGAAAGAGCGATTTTAAGGTCGTGGAAATTGAATTACAAATGGCATAAGAGCTTTTGTGTTATTCAAGTGGGTTTCGTCCAACAATCATGTCCATTGAGTTAGCTGTTTGTGAAGGGGAAAAAAAACATGCTTTAGGGCTTGTGCTGGCGTTTCCTTCCCATGATGTGTCCATATGAACGGAAGTGAGGCAACCGAGATACCCTCGACAATAGGAATTACACATCGATATCGATCGTGACGTTTGTGTGACTTACAGCTCTCGTTCTAGATCCGGAAAGATACTTTCGTAACTCGGTATGAAAAATAACCGTCGGATCCAACAATCAATCACATGCGTTCCGAATGGATTCCGCCAGCAGTCACGTGTATTCAATTATCCGTCATTATCTTCGGACGATGGGAAAAAAAACCCAATAAAAGAGTAATTATGGACACCTTCGATCTCGCATTAATGAAGGTAATTTTCTTTAAAAGATTAGGTTTCTGAAAGTAATATCCTCTACTGTGCGAAACTATTGTTCTTCGTTCATTTCGCGGGGGGTCTTAAGTTCTTAACTCCATCAATTTCCCATCAAGAGCGCCCACATAGGCACATGCCGCACATCGTTCATCTTCCTGTGCACCTTCCGTGCCACGAGATCGGCCAATCACCCCCCTCCCTCGTAATGGAAACAGATTGCGAGAGATCTCTTTGCTGGGATGGACGGGGGAATATGAAAGGTGGTGGCGTCGTTGGGGACGAATCTCTCCCTCTTTTCCCCCCTCTGCTTTTTCTCGGATTTTCTTCGGATTTCCCCTTTTTCCCCCCCGCCTCCAAAAGAGAAAACCGATTTTCCTTCCCACCCAAGAAAGAAGATTTTATCGAATTTTCTTGAGAAAGTTCTGCTGACGCCCGTTTGACATGATGGTGATCCAGTAGAGAGAGAGAGAGAAAGAGAGAGAGAGAGATAAGGTGGAGCTTTTAAGACAAGCAGTGTCCTTCGAGTACGTACGTGAGAAGCACACGTGCGTACATGGTAGGTCGTGCGTGGCGTGCTAGCGGACGAATTTCCCTCTTTCTTTTTAATTACAGTATAATTACATACGGACAAGAAAATGGCGATGTGTCTTTTTCCCTCGCTTTCTGACGAAAGAAAATTATTGTGCGTGTCGTATCATTTTCCGTATACTCCAATTTTGAGGTATTTTTTTCTTTTGGAAAATGCTTGCCTCTTTATACGATTATAGGGATAAATCATCAGTGCCCCCCCTATAATAAATCTCGAGAGGCCTTATAATGCTTTTCGTTCATCGACCCGTCTCTTTTGTACGTACATATCGTGCGACGTATACAAAAACTTCGAAAAGTTTAACCGAGTCTGTGGAATAGTTGAAAACTTCGTACGGCACGAGGAAGTAATTCATTATGAATCATATGGCTTTCGAGAGCAAATGATTTGCTTTCGAGCAAGCAGGCTGTGCATACGAATGAAAATTCCGCGTTCGAGAATCGATCCCCGGACATTGCACAGGCCATAAAAAAAAATAAAAATGAAAATAAACTGATGAAAGGGAATCACATGCTGTCATTTTGCACACAATGCTTGGTGTCCCTTTTAAGAACAATTTATTTATTGGGGAAAATTCAAGAAATATCCCTCGCCTCGGAAATTCCTTGCTTCCCCGACTACGTGGCAAGTTCTCATTGCGCGCCCTTCGCTGCCGGTCGTCCAATGACGGCGCGCCACCTGTGCGATTCAATCTAAAACCGGTCTAATCGTGGCAAATTCCCCCTCTTTTTCTTTATTGTTATTATTATTATTATTTGTGTGGACGTTGATGCCAATATCGCTTTCCGCTTTTGTCGCGGCTTTTTGCCCGTCCGTACATGCGGCCTTTGGCACAAAACGATTCCCCTACTTTGTTTATAATTCGAATATGTCCATTTTTATGCGATACGTATGGTCCTCAAGCTTTCGAGTGCATAGAGGCATTGATGCATGAAAATAGAAGTTTTCGTCTTCTGAGGATCTACCTCATATTTTAATTCACGATTTTATATATAAAAAATACCATCAAAAACTCAAAACTATGTTACTTGTGACAAATTTACTTTGAACTTTTTTTTTTGCGATACGAAAAATCACAAACTATATCACTTGTGGCACATTTACCCCACAATATTTTTCCCAAAAGCATTTTCGACTTTTTCTTTTTTAATGTTTTTTTTCCTTTTTTTTCTTTCTTCTCTCTTCCCTTTGCCAGCCATGGCAGGGGGAAGCCGGCGAGGGCAGCCCTTGCCAGATCCGGCGAGGGTCACCCCTGCCAGCTTCCCTTCGCCATGGCCGACGAAGGGAAGAGAGAAGAAAGAAAAAAAAAAGGAATAAAAAACATAAAACAAGAAAGAGACGAAAATGCCCTTGAGTAAAAGTATTGTGCGATAAATGTGTCACAAGTGGCATAATTTGAGATTTTTTATGTAACAAAAAAAAGTTTAGGGTAAATTTATCACAAGTGGCATAGTTTGGAATTTTTTGTGGTGTTTTTCCTTTTATATATAATCAATATATAATTTGAATTACTATAAGGTTCATCGCTGGTGCAAAGCATTTTTTACACAAGCAGACATGAAATGGAAACTTGCATCTACTAATGGAATGAATACTGTCGTTAGAAAACTAGAAACTGTGTACATGTCGGCACCTAAACCCACTTGTGTAATGATTTTTTTATATACGGTCGGTGCACCATATAAAAGTCCATATAATTTTTTCATGAAACAACGTAGAAGTTAGGAAGATCTTGCGAGTTCAAGCTTGAGAAAAATCGAATTCACGTCTAACATTGAGCATTGAATCGCGTGAGCTTGATTTGAACAGTAAGCAACGTTAACGTAACTCAATAATTTTGAATGCACGTGACTATTCTCTAATCAACATAGTCGCTCATTGATATCCTAAATACATCCCTATTATGGTGGTTATGTCCACAAACCTTTAAATATGGAGTCTCGGGAACTGCACACTCTGGCATCTGAAAAATTATCAAAAAATGTCAAAAGTAATTTTATGTATGCTAATTCAGTTTTAAATCTCTTAATTTGGACAATGTAGTCCTAAACTTTTTAACAATTTTTCAATTTAGTCATTCCATTCAATTTTGACCAAGAATCCTTGACATATACAATTTTTAAATTTTTATTTCTCTTTTCTTTTCTCCTTCTTCCTCCGCCTATTGCTAAGTCTTGGTGATGATCGACAAGTGACCTTGCTAGGCTTGTCCTCATTGAATCTGGTGAGGGTGACCCTCACCTGCCATCACCGAGGCCCAACGATCAGCAGAGGATGAATGAATAAAAAAAGAAAAAAGAAAAGAAACAAAGGAAAAAAAACTGGAAAAATAAAAAAAAATTGCAAAAATTGCCTACGTCAATGCTGGCTCTGCCACGTAAGATGGCCAACGTTCACGTTAGCGATTTTTGGCTAAATTTGGCCGGGAAAACTAATTTGGCAAATTATCAAAATATTTATAACTAAATTAGTCAAATTAAAATATTTAAAACAGAATTGGCATTCATATGGTATGTTTATGATGTTTTTGGTAATTTTTTCCCTCATGCATCATACACCTTCGCCGACACGCACTAGTTATTTGTATATGGATTTTGTTAAAGGGTGTCTCTTGATACCTATTAAACAATTAACAAAAATGATATTTTGGCAAATGTGTTGTTTTCTTATGTTATGTATTATTGATGTTTCGGAAAATCAAAATATTTCTCCTTAACAAATGGCCTGGAGACACTCATTAATGAGACCGTTGGAATAGGTACCTAAACTCGGGATGAAGTTTGGTGACAAATATTTTTTGGACAATTGCAACATGAGTCGCAAAATTTGTCAGGGCAATGCACTCGAGTCCCAAAACTTTCTTATTGCGTAATTAAGTTCTAAAACTTGTAACTCCAATGCATTTGAGTCCTTCCCTAAACTCCATCGTTTTGCAAGTCAAGTAGAGAACGACTCATGCTCGGTTGATGCGCGAGGCAATTAACAACTCAAATTACGCATATTAGTGGACAATTAATGAGTCTGTAGAATTAATAATACAACACTGACCCGGTGATGATGAAAAAAATACAAATGGACTTTTCAAAGTACTTCAGATTCTATGAATATCAAAATCCAAATATCAGTACAAGTCAACTCCGTATCGATTCATCCCGCCTTAATTATACCTATAAACCTTTATTATCGATTATAATTATCTACTTAAGATTTGGTGCTGCATTAAGGGGAAGGGGTTGACTATTATTATGCAATCGTTTATTAATTAATTATTTTCCTTTTTATTTTTATAACAGACAAGCAGAATGTGGGCAAGATAAATTAAGTCAAAGCGTAGGGGAAAAGTGATAATGGGAAGGAGAGGCCACCATAGCGCCTATAAGTATCTATTGTTTGTGTCATTTTATTAAATATTCGAAATTCTTCAAAATGAAAAAATAAAAATAGAGGAAAAAAGAAAAGGACTTTGTGCTATGGAAAGTAGCAAAATGAAAGCAAAAGTTCTCTGATTGGTCGTCATGGATTGTAGGCGATGCTTGTGGAGGCGTGGCATGAATTCATTGACTTCGCTTTTTGATGACCCCCATCTTATTAGTTGATAAAAAGATAGAAAGAAAAAGGAAAATTATCCAAAAAATCTTAAATCAATTATACCACAATCAACTTTATCCTCAATTTTTTAATTTGATCAATTTAGTCCTAAATCTTTTGATGATTTGCGAATTTAGTCATTCCGGCCAATTATGAGAGAAAATGGCTTACATAATGATCCAATCAGTGCCGGTCGTCCTACATGGCAAAACCGGTGTTAACGTGGACAATTTTTTAAACTTTTTTATTTTTATTTTATTTTCTTTCCTTTTCTTCCAGTTTCCTACACTAGTTGCGGATCACAGGCGAGGTGAAGCGACATGAGGAGACATGATGCAAGGTAAACTTCGCTGGTCTCAGTGATGGCCCATGGAGGTAAATAAGAAAAAATAAAAAAGGAAAGGAAAGAAAAAAAAAAAGAAAAAGCATTGTAGAAATTTTTTAAAAATTGAAAAAATTGTCCACGTTAGCATTGGCTGCGTCACGTAGGACGCCCGGCGTTCACGTCATCAATTTCCAACCAAAATTAGCCGGAATAAACAAGTTTTCAAAAAGTTTAGAACTAGATTAGCCAAATTGAAAAGTTTTACCACCAACTGTTGCAGCATGGCTATTGGATTGACTGGGCTGAGCCAACTATTTATACATTTTAAAATAATCGTTACTCATTGCAGCCGTATAATTGGAAATATAAATTATTCATATATATAGTCGAGATTAATATAGTGGAATTTGAGTGAACAAAAGTCGTATCGACTGAACCATATAATTATTTTTAATATTGCTTTTAATTAAATTCCTGACACGTGGCATTCTACCACTCTATGAGGATCAAGACCAGAACTAAGAAAGGAGGAGAAAAGGAGCATTAGCACAATAAAATAAAGTACAGATTAATTAGCCCATCAACTTAAGGGTCAAAGCCTACAAATACCTAGAAAACCATGGTGGTACCTAGGTCCAAATTAAATATTTGAATTTCGCCTCTGGAACTTCCTTTCCGACATTCGGCGATCGAGCAGAAATTCTCTCACCAACTGTCACTTTATATAAATTATTTTTTTTTCTCAGGATGAATAATTTTTATAGTTTTATTAATGCCGTCGGTCCATTTTATCTCAACTTTGAAATTCCATCGGAAGTGGAACCTTTGTCATATTGTCATCCTCCAAGCCACTCATTTGGTTTGGTCCTCAGTCCCACCCACCAATCATTATCAAATTGATTAATTCTCATTTTTCTTTTTTTCTTTATCATATTCCTTCTCGGGCAAACACACAGAATACAAATGGATAATGGATATTCTTGTTTTCATTATTATAAATAATTTTAATTGCTGGATGCCCAATATATCCTGATCAAGTAGTATGCTCTTTAATTTGGCTATTAATGGTAAATTAAAAGCGTATGTATATGCAGTTCTTTTCCTTTCTCTTTCAACGTAGAAAGCCGATGCTACAATACTTCTCTAAGCTTAATATTTCCTAACACGTGTAACCTAGGAAAATGATGCTTCTGTACAATTGAAAAGATATTGTGTAGACTTTTTTATTGATCAAATACTAATTAATTTTGGAATATTTCAAATTCACAGCATATGATGAATAATTATTCTTCAAAATAATAGCATTACAGGTAACATAATCATCTCCGATTTCATCTGTAGATATTCTATTAAAATATTATGAATATCGAATGATCTGAAAGGAACCGAGAGAAAATGGATCCAACATCAATGATTACATAGAAAAAATATTTTCAAAATTGAATGCCGAAAAAGGTGGATCTAACATCAATGATTTCATAGAAAGTTCATGTTTTTGCCGCTGTATAAAATTAAAGAGCAACTTAGACATTTTGAAATGATAATTTACCATTTTGGGACACTCGAATTTCGAAGAAGCAGAGAAGAAACCATCGACTAATTTGTTTTCATAGATTAAAAGAGAGGGGAGGGGCAACTTGTAGAAACCCACGTGGGGATTTTACAAAGAAAGCCTTAAAACATGCCGTAAAACTTGCGGTTTGATTTGAGTCGTAGTCATTGCTCATAGCGTTTCAACCCAAAAGGGATCTTTTGAATCCAGATCTCGGGAACGGCAAGTCATCACTACATATTTATAGGTTCGAAGCTTGAGAAATTACCCCTATCTATACTTTATGAGGATTTTTAACCTAACAAATTTCTGTCCAAAGTCTTCATGGAATACCCATTTCTTCTTTTTTGAGATGTATGATGGTGAAGAATTGACAAAACATTCTCAACCAGTCCCATAAATACTCTTTTCTGTTTACTATGCAGTTTTTCTTCTTCTTCATTTTTTTCTTGGGGTGTTTCCCTTGTAGTGTGGTTGGCTTATATACGTAGGCCATCATACAAACTCCGAAAAAACCAGAGTAGATAAGATTGCGGGGGAAGTGAGTGGTGTTGCTTTATAGGCAGAGACAAGACCCATCGCACAAAGTTTTTTCGGTATAGTCTCGGACACACTTTCCTCAGTTCGAGGCGAAACCATGGAAGAAACCACATCTTTTTAGTTTCTTCTTTCCCTCTCTCTTTTGGCTCTCTCTCTCCAAGTGTCGTTCCACATCACCACGTTTTTTTTAGGGCATTATTACAATAATTTGAGTGAGTGGTCGGTTTATTTTGGCACTTTATACGTATAAACCACACGAGTACTTTTCACTCAGCTTAGAACATGCTCTCTCTCTCTCGTACACACGAAAAAAGGTTTGGATAGAGAGAAGCGACAGGCCAATACAAAGGCAAAAAAGAGAGCTCGGTCCCATTTTTAGTGAGACCTGACACCTGCAATTCGTTTTCACATACATTATTCCTTTTGGTTATTATTGAATTGCCCTTCTAATTTTTTTTCAAAAATTTTATCCACGGGTATTCTTCAAGAGAAAGCCTTATCTAGATCCGCACTTATAGCCGGTGTGGAATTATAGCCATTGGACCATGTTGGATTCATGCAGAACTCTTGAAAGCAACTATTAATATTGATCCGGTCCATATAAATATGCATCGTCAAGGCAAGATTTTCCCGTCCTTTAAATGCTATTTAGGCAGTTAATTAACAATCCGTTGTTTTTTTGTTATAATTGTTCCTTGTTAAGCATGCTTTATTAATGTGTTGAATGCACAAAATATGTTATATATATTTATTTATCTATTTTGATACTTTTATAGCAATGATTCTCGTGATGATGGTGTCTAGCCGCCCAATCATGCTGGGGCCTCATAAAGTGCTTCATTTTGCTTCCTCCTTAAGCCATTTTCCAACCAATCACCATCATCTCTCTCTCCCTCCTTCAACTTTTCCAAATTGGTAAATGTTTATCGTTGTCTGGCAGCTCTCGCTTTTCCTTTCGAGGTAATGGGACTATATGGTATGAGGAGGCACTGGTCATAGGTGTTAAAAAAAATTAAATCATAAGAAAAAAACTTGTCTCCTTGACGAAGAAATCAATCAATCATTTAACTCATGCTTTTAGTCGTATATGGTTTGCTTTTTTGAGCAGGTGATTTAAAAAATCAATTATATCGTGCAACATATTATTCATAATGGTTCCCTGAGGGGCACATGTTACATGCGTTGTAATATACCGGCAAATCAACATATCGTGATTTCATGATGTTTTATGCCAATCTGAAATATTCATTACACTCGGTGCATCATGGATCATACATGGAGAAGTTACTACTTAATGTTTGTTTATTGGACCACTTATAGAGTTTGCTAATCTAGGGCTTAATTCCCTAATGAAAATGCCTATGTTCTGCGCTAAGGTAATTTCAAATGAATGGGGCATTGCGTTCATTCTGTGTCATGCACATTGAGGGCATGTGAGCTCTCTTTTAGGATTCGGCATTTGGTTTGATGCAGCCGTTTAATTGGTTTAGTGGTCGGTCCAATTCTAAGTCGGTTCTACGATGAATCGGTTCATTCCTCGACTCTTGAATACTCATTTTAGCCTAGTAGGACTGGTGGGATTCTCAAGGCCGACCTTAGAACCACCCCTTCCTCCTAAAATTGGCCTAATCAGTCCATTTCTACAGTCGAAAAAAATGAATTCCAAGAAAATTTTCACATTTATTACTCCTTTACGATACCATATAATTGATAATTTTAATTTGCTATTGTTTTCAGAAGATTTTAGATTGCTAGAATTATACAATTAATAATTTGGAAAAACAAAAGATCATAACGTACGTAGAGAATAGAGAGAATCGGTCTTGAACCATCTATTTGGACTATGATTCCAACTTTTGAGAACTTGATTTGGGTTGACTAGATTCGTAGTTTCGTCTCGGAGACCAAGCCGCTCAAGTCTCAGTCATGCTCAATGCTACTCTATATATGGTAAATATTGTTGTCCACACTTCAAAATCGTATCACGCTCTATACAAAAATTAAATCTATGACATTTTCTCTCACATAGGTATGGACAGATATAACAAGAAACTCGATTAGAGTTCATCCTATTACTCATTGTTCGATTTTGCAAATATGTCGCAATATTCACATAAAAAATCACCATTACCCTTCTTATACTATGATCGATATATGCACTAATTTCAGTACAACTTTCTCATCGCCCATGATTGATTTAATACGTATATAAATGAGTGCATACCACTATAGTTTGGCAATATTTTTACAGTGCACGCACAGAGATGTCTTTTCAAAGGAGGGGTCCCATTGCACACGATTCCAAAGGCCTTTTGGCCTCCTTTTTAAACCCCCCAAGCCCCCTCCCTTCCCCAGCCATCAGCCACACACAACCGTCCCTCCCTCAAAAAACGTCATCTTCTCCTTCTGTGTTCTCCTCTTCGTCTCCTATCCTCCCCTCGAAAAGAAAAATATTCAAAAAAAGAAGGGAAAAATCGACTTCTCAGAAGAATTTTGGAAGCTCTTGCTTTAATCAGCTTGAGGTAAATGGACACGCACTCTCACTGTGTGTCTGTTTCATGATTTGATCCCACGTACTCAAATGCTTGTCTATAAATCACGAGGTTCTGTAACTCGATCTTTTGTTCGATAACTCAGTGTAGATTCTGTTTGTTGGGATTCACCAATTCATGCATGTTCTAGCTCGTTTCTTCTTTTGCCCTAGCTCACTTGTTATCTCCATCATTTCCCTCTCTGCAGCTGATCTGAAGCTAAAGCTTCTTCTTGGAGATCAGAGAGAGAGAGAGAGAGAGAGAGAGAGAGAGAGAGAGAGAGAGAGATAATATGACAGCTTTTCTAAGCCAAAGCCTTGGTCTATCTCCTACTCTCAAAGCAATGGCCCATCATTATGAAGTGGTCATCGGCGAAAAGCAAGGGATCACTACCATTCTTGGATCTGAGCCTGCAAAACCCACCCCTTCATTGCGCCGGACTCTATCCGCCGATATGTCCTCCAAGAAGTGGCTCTCCCAAAATGGGTTGCTCTCCAAGAATGCTCTGGCCCATATTGCAGATTCATCTTCTTCCTCTGAAGAAGATGATGAAGAAGACTGTTATGAGGATAAGAGGAAGGAGAGTCGAGATCTGGAGAAGTCGAGCCAGTTCGATAGCTGGAGCTCGATCATTTCCCAGAAGCACGAAGAGCCGTCCGTGCAGGCCCTGCCGCCATATGTTCACGCCCTGGTGAGGCGGTCTGCCAGCTCCTTGAGCGGGAAGAGCCTTGAGATCTGCACGGAGAGCCTTGGCTCAGAGACGGGATCCGACAGGTTCTCCTCGTACCCGGCATCCAAGATGGGCGATCTCCCAGATGAAGACGATAAGGAGAGTGACACGGTGCTTCAAGATCTGGCAAAGCTTCAATTGCCGCAGGAAGATCAAGATCAACAGCTCCACTTTGCAAGGTACAGCAATTACGCGGGGTGGGGCAAGAAAAGGCAACAGCCGAAGTCTTTCCCTCCGCCACTCCCTTCGCTCTCTCGCCCTGATGGGGCCTTGCTCCGCATGCAATCCCGTAGGGACAATGGGCGCTTGGTCCTCAAGGCCATCTCGGTCCCTTTGGAGAAGAACTTCTGCGTGCAACGCCAGGATGGCCGCCTCATCCTCACCTTCAACGTCAGCGGTGCTTTTGAGCATGTCAACGACGACAATGAAGCAGTAGGAGAAGAAGGCGAGGAGGAACAAGAGGAGGTATTAGAACTCAACGAGGAGTTCTTGGGTTTCGGCGAGAGCGACGAGAAGGAAGAAGAAGAGGGAGAAGATGAAGAAATGGTAGAGGTGGAGGAGGACGAGGAGGAGGAGGAAGAAAAAGAGGAGGAGGCCAAGAAATTGATATTTGCCACTGAAGATGCTCCACCAAATATATTAGCCAGTGGGGATGTGAATAATGTCCATAAGATTGCAATTATGATGAACAAGAAGCCCATGGATTTAGCTAATAGGAACCCCGCATGGCCTAACAAGTTCAACGAAGTGGTTATCTTTAGTGGTAAGGAGGACAATGAAGAAGATGAGCCAATCCTCCTTCCGCAGTCGCTCCCACCGCTGGCTCGGGTGGCCCGAGTGATCACTGATCCGCCACCGCTGTCCACCGCAGCCTCCTTCAATGCTTATGAGTACTTTTGGCGGACCAAATGCACTGTTGCTAGCGCCACTGCGACTGCGGTAATCAACCCAATCAGTAGTGCCCAACAACAATCCCTTGCCCTTAAAAGCTACTCTAACAAGTACATCGTCACAAAGAGTTTTGTTTCAAATGATCGGCAACATCAAGAACAAGCAGCAGATTGTTGGGCCTCTGGAATTAAAAGTTGCAAGGAAAGCAGGAGGTCTCTTCTGTTCTCGGAGCCCCATTGCATTGCCACATCCTGAAAATATGATTCAAATCCTCCCTTTTGTTCCCCTTGGGACACTGATTTTCCTACTTTATTTCTCCTCACATCACAACTTTGTGCAGTCAAATAAAAGAAGAAAGGAGAGAGGGCACTTTGGCTTTGATTTCACGTAGATCAGAGAGAGATAGAGCGAATCATGTGTCATCAGTTATAATATATAGCTTTTTTTTTACTTTTATAATGTTATGTCCTTGTATTAACTAGCAGCTACGAAAGCCTAAAAACAAGATCTTGAGATCAATATTTGACTTAAAAGGAGACTTTCATCCATGTAACCTTCGCCCCAGATTATCATGATGTTCCTTTTACTTTATTAATTAAAATTCGCCTTTCTGTGACTCCTGGCCACTGGGGTTTCACCAGGGGTCGGTTTGTCCCAAACTAATTGGTGAATTTTGGGGTAACATCATCGCTACCTTTTCTTGATGTTTTCTTGTCGGTTAAGGGTGTGATGGATGTTTTCTTTTTGTCATCCTCTAATAATGAATTGCTTCATGAACAAACCTGGTTGAAGCAAGTTGTCCCTCAAAAGAGTATTCCGTCATCCACACTGTTCGGTGTGATCGTGTTGCTAGAGTACAAGAAAGAAAAGGTGACTCTTTTTGTGACGTGAAAGGAATACCGCAAAAGCCATATACATGGTTAACGTCTAAGAAGTTGTTCCGAGTAATATTTCACCATATAAAACATGCACGGAGTAATTCTAGGTATACTATACTAGTTTATAAAGATGGTAAAATGACCTCACACATTGTAAATTGGCTTTTATGGATAAGTAGGTTATACCCAACATCTTACAGATGATCTTCTTGTCCTCAACATGTCTTTGATCCTAGGAGGACTTGTAGGAAACCATGCATCCGTTCTTGTTGTGATGCTCATAATTCAAAAGTCAATCAGCTAATTAATTGCCTTCTCTTTAATATAGTGTTGTACGTTAGCATGCTAATCGCTTTGATTTAGTTTACAAATAAATCAATGTCCCCAACCATGGCTAGAAGTCATTTGGCTATCCATTGTTCATAAGAAAGTACCCTCATTTACCAAGTTAAGAATTTTCATGAAAATGAGAGAGAAACAATATTTTGTACATCTTTACCAAAAAAAAATGATATTTTGTACATTACCAAATGAAGAGTACGAGAGCCTAATTGTAGGCTTTACATGATAACTATCTAAAGTAACATAATATTAACTATAACTAATCGAGACCAATCAAGGGAAATATATAGAATCTCCTAAATAGATCTCTAACATCCTCCCCCAATCACAAGGTGATTTGAATGATATCAACTTGAGTTGATAAAAAGATTCAGAAAAACACCCAAATGGATGTGTCTTGGTGAAGACATTAGCAGTATGTTCGATTGATGAAGTAAAAATAAGTTAAATAGTGCCACGAAGAACGTGATATTGGATGAAATGACAGTCTATTTCAATGTGTTTGGTATGTTGATTGAAAACATCATTATATCTTATTATATATAGCACTTCGGTTGTTGCAATGAATGACTGTTTCAATATTACAGCGCACTCTCATGTCCCCCATGTCATATCAGTAAGAGCTCAATATTATGCTTTTGTACTAGAATGAGCCATAGCACTCTGTTTCTTGCTACGTCATGAGATAAGAGTAGCCCAAAAAGAAACAACACCCCACAGTGGAGCGACAATCTCGAGGGTTCTTAGCACAATAAGCATAAAAAAAAGTTGTCAATTACAAGGTAAAATGAGCAAAAAAACTTAAGGTCAAGAAATAATGTACCCGTTTTATGTATTGAAAAATTTGAACGATTGCAGCAAAATGAGTCATATGGGGCACAATCATGTATTGATTAACAATATGAATAGCATAGGCAATGTGAGATTTAGTAATAGTGAAACATATAAGACTGCCGCTAGCTATCAATAGAGAGTAGGATTCGAAAGAGGAGCCTCATCTTTGGCATCAAATTTGCCATTGGTCTCTGAAATTGGAGAAGACGAAGGAGAGAAGAGAGCGGCGTTAGAGAGAGAGAATACGGTGTGTCACTAGGTTTGACACACTTCTTCTATTTAAAATAGATAATCGTTTACATTAGATGGGCCAAGCCCTAAACACCAATAAACCACCATAAAATAATAAATAAAATAAAAAGAAAGAGAGAAGAAGAAAAGCCCACGTGACTTAACACTCCCCCTCAAGCTGGAGCATAGATGTTCATCATGCCTAGCTTGTTACAAATGAACTCTATCCTCTTTCCAGTACACGATTTTGTAAGGATGTCAGCAAGTTGATCACTAGTCCGAACATATCTAAATTCGATGACATTCCTGAGCAAAGCATCTCTGACAAAGTGACAATCAACTTCAATGTGTTTAGTCCTCTCATGAAAAACTGGATTATCTCTAATATGTAGGGCTGACTGATTATCACACCATAATTTAGAAGGATAATCAACAGAATAACCTATCTCCGTCAAAAGCTGCTACAGCCACATAATCTCAGCAGTTGTACTTGCCATTGAGCGATACTCTGCTTCGCAACTAGACCGAGAAACCACATCTTGCTTCTTACTCTTCCATGAGACAAGATTACCACCCATAAATATAGTAAAACCAGATGTAGATCGCCTATCAGTGGGAGATCCAGCCCAATCCGCATCACAAAATGCTTCGATGCGGGAATGTCCATGATTTTGATAAATAACACCCTTCCCGGGATCCTTTTTTAGATACTTTACAATCCGCAGAGCAGCCTCCCAATGAGGAACACGAGGATCAGCCATAAACTGACTAACAACACTAACCGGAAAGGCAACATCAGGTCTGGTCATAGTGAGATAATTGAGTTTTCCCACTAATCTACGATACCTCTCAGGCTCTGGAATCGGGGTACCTTCTTGCGGCATGAGCTTATCACCAACAAACATAGGGGACTCGCAATATTTTGCCCCAGACAGCCCTGTTTCTCGTAATAAATCTAACACGTATTTTCTCTGAGACAGAAAAACACCATTCTTACATTTGGAAACTTCAATACCAAGGAAGTATCCTAAAGAACCAAGATCTTTGGTTTGAAACTGACTGTTTAGAAACTTCTTGAGCCTAGAAATGCCTGCTAAGTCACTGCCAGTGATCACAATGTCATCCACATATACAACCATATAAATACAACCTGCAGGAGAAGTATGATAGAAAACAGAACTATCCTTAATACTCTGCTTCATGTCAAAATCCCGTACAACAGCTGTAGTAAACCTGCCAAACCATACAC
Source organism: Syzygium syzygioides (assembly GCA_031216285.1). Classification (NCBI taxonomy): domain Eukaryota; kingdom Viridiplantae; phylum Streptophyta; class Magnoliopsida; order Myrtales; family Myrtaceae; genus Syzygium; species Syzygium syzygioides. The sequence continues at coordinate 7,396,588 of CM062251.1, read as the reverse complement.
GATGTGACTGCTTGAGACCATATAAGGAGCGACGAAGCCGACAAACCTTATGAGACTCCCCCTGAGCAACAAACCCGGGAGGTTGCTCCATATACACCTCCTCGTCAAGATGTCCATTCAAAAAAGCATTCTTGACATCAAGTTGATGGAGTATCCAATCATGAGAGGCTGCCAGAGAAATAAATAACCGAACGGAGGCCATTTTAGCCACCAGAGAAAAAGTCTCAAAATAATCAACACCATACTGTTGAGCATATCCCTTAGCAACAAGACGAGCCTTTAAGCGAGCAAGCGAGCCATCCGGATTAACCTTGACAGTATAAACCCATTTACAACCAATAGCTTGCTTACCCGTGGGAAGAGGAACAAGCTCCCAGGTCTCATTCTGAACCAAGGCCTGCATCTCATCCACCATAGCAGCACGCCAACCAGAATGAGCCAAGGCATCAGAAACTGATCGTGGAACAGAGATGGTATCCAAAGTGGCAATCAACGCCTGTGTCTGAACTGATAAACCCTTATAAGAGTCAGTATAAATAGGTCTATCACGGCAAGCACGAATACCTTTACGAAGAGCAATAGGCGCATCATCTGAAGGGAGATCCGGTATCGATGGAGAGGTATCCAGCGGAGGTGGCGTTGGAAAAGATGCATCCAGAGGAGGATCCAATGAGTCATCAGAAGGCACATTGGATGGGGTAGAAGAAATCACAGGAGTCGGCTGCCGATGATGCATATGACCATACCACACATCAGTGGATTGAGCTGTGGGGGTGGACGATATCTCAGAAGTAGGACTAGATTGAGAACGATGGACCAGAACATCCTCCAAGAAAGTAGATGAAGAATCATCCTTGGTGCCATAAGATTGAGACTCATGGAAGGTAACATCTGCAGAGACAACATAGCGACCTAGATCAGGAGAAAAACAACGGTAACCTTTTTGATGTCGAGCATAGCCCAGAAAAATACAACGAAGAGACTTAGGGTCGAGTTTAGAGACCTGAGGTCGTGTATCACGAACAAAACACACACACCCGAACATCTTTGGAAATAGAGGAAATAGAGATTTAGTAAGGAACAACACACGGAAAGGGATTTCTCCATTGAGAATAACAGAAGGAAGACGATTGATAAGATAACAAGCGGTCAAAACTGCATCGGCCCAGAATGACTTAGGGACATTGTGCTGGAACAAGAGAGCACGAGCAACCTCTAACATATGCCTATTCTTGCGTTCTGCTACACCGTTTTGTTGAGGTGTATCAGGGCAAGAAGTTTGATGGACAACACCATTACGGGAAAGAAACGACATGAATTGATGTGATAAATATTCCCGACCATTATCACTGCGCAAACACTTAATAGAAGTGGAGAATTGAGTTTGAACTTCAGCGTAAAATTCACAAAAAATTTGAAACACCTCAGAACGATTTTTCATTAAATAGACCCATGTCATCCGTGAATGGTCATCAACAAAAGTTATATAATATTTGAAGCCAAGCTTTGACACGACAGGACAAGGACCCCATACGTCTAAATGGACTAACTCAAACGGAGCTGAGACTCTTTTATTGACTCTGGGAAAATAAGACGCACGATGGTGCTTAGCAAACTGACATGACTCACATTCAAAGGAAACGTTCTTAAACTGAGGATATAACTTCTGGAGGGTGGTAGGAGCTGGATGGCCAAGACGACAGTGAATCTCATATGGACTAGGTGATGTGGTGGAGTAGGCTACTGATGGTGGTGTGGCTTCAATAACATAGACTCCTTCTTCGACCCTTCCTCTACCAATGGCCTTCCTCGTCAAAAGATCCTGAAAAACACAACCATCAGGGAAAAATAAGACCGAACAATTCAATTGTTTTGTGATCTGACTAACCGATAGTAGATTAAAAGGAGACTTCGGAACATAAAGCACAGAAGACAATGTTAAATCTGACGTAAGACTAGAAGTCCCACTCCCTTTTACAATTGCTGAAGAGCCATCCGCCACAGTAATAGCACTAACATGTGATGAAGAGGAATAGGTTGTGAGATTACCTACTATTCCTGTCAGGTGATCCGAAGCACCTGAATCAACAACCCATTTGCTACGAGACATGGAAACACATGCTGTATGATTACCTGTCTGTGCATATGTAGCAGTAGAAGTCTGCCCATCCACCTGAAACTGAGTATACCGTGCAAACTCCTCATCAGTCATCTCAATCATTCTTCTCCTGGATCCAGGAGAGGACTCCTGGATCTCAGAAGATGCAAGTGCATTGACATTAGCTGCCTTGTTACTATTCGGATAACCGTGCAACTTATAACAGTTGCTCATTAGATGACCGGGCATACCACAATGATGACAAACACGTTGGTCCTTACTACCACCACGGCCTCCACGACCACCACGGCCACCACGACCTCCACGACCACCACGTGATCCACCACTTCTAGAAAAAGAGAACAAGGCAGATTTGTCACTAGATTCTGGTTGCACAGACGGAGTATGAGCCGCAATGGTAACACTACTTAGCCGATTATAGACCTCGGAAATAGATATGGGAACCCTCTCGGAGAGAATCTGATTTTTTATTGGCTCAAGTCCAGGATGAAGACCTGACAAGAAACACATAACACCAAACTGCTCCCTTTGTGCAATCATCTCATCAGGACTAGTTGGAATCGGCCACAACAAATCAAGTTCATCAAACAGGGCTTGAAACTCAGTATAAAACTCTTGAATAGACCGCTCCTCCTGATTGAGTTGAAATAATCTCTTCAACACATCACACACACGACATTTGTTGTTGGTATTTGAATATAGTAGTGTTAGACGATTCCACACATCTCGAACTGTCGGACAATTAGCAATCATAACCTTAACTTTGCGATCCATGGAATTTAAAAGAAGTCCGAAGATACGATTCTCTTCAATCTCCCAACTCAAATAATTAGGGTCGGTAGACTCAGGAGGCAAATCAGTCAAGTATTTAGCCTTACCCATACCTTTTAAACAGACAAGAATAGTCTTTCGCCAAATCTGAAAATTTAGGGCTCCTTCCAATTTTTCATCGGACAGTCTCGTTGGGAAAGAGATAACACCCTCAGTATTGCTGGAGTTTGTAGAACCATCACCCGTCTTTACCTCCTTCTGTCGATCATCTCCTGCCATTGCTGTTGCAAAAGAAAAGGGAGACACTTGCTAGGTCTCTACGCAAAGAAAACGGCACCTCTGGACCGGAACAAGGAGATCAGCCTACACCACTGGGCAGGCTGCACAAATCTGTGGCTTAGAAGCCATGATGTTGTATGTCCATTAGAAGAAAAGAAAAAAAAGAAGAAGAAGATGAGGGCCGATCAAAACAATGAATGAAACAAACCCTAGCTCTGATACCATGAAATTGGAGAAGACGAAGGAGAGAAGAGAGCGGCGTTAGAGAGAGAGAATACGGTGTGTCACTAGGTTTGACACACTTCTTCTATTTAAAATAGATAATCGTTTACATTAGATGGGCCAAGCCCTAAACACCAATAAACCACCATAAAATAATAAATAAAATAAAAAGAAAGAGAGAAGAAGAAAAGCCCACGTGACTTAACAGTCTCAATATGAGTTATAGCAACTTTGTTTTCAGTGAGATCAACTCGAGAAATAAGATCAGTAGCATATTTTGCTTGTGAAAGATATAACCAAAGGAATTTGAATTAACTTCCAAGCCTAAAAAGTAGCCAAGTCGCCTAAAATCTTTAATTTCAAATTGTTGAATGACATATCGCTTAAGTTTTGAAATGCTAATATGATCATCATCAATAATAACCATGTCATCCACATATAAGAGCAGCATAATATACTGATGAAATGTGTGTCGAACAAAAAAAGCATGGTCATAAAGACTAGATTTAAAGCCAAGAGGTTCCATGGTTGAGCTAAACCTGGAATACCGTGCATAAGAAGCTTGTTTCAAGCGATACAATGCTTGATGTAATCGATGCACTTTGTTAAAAGGATGGATGTATCCAAGAGGAGGCATCATATAAACTTCCTTAGTGAGATTGCGATTTTTAGCATATATATGGAACAAATACTAGCGCTTAATTGCAGCAACAACAAGAAGATTGTGGATAGAAGTAAGACAGGCAACAAGGAGCAAAAGTCTTTTCATACTCAATTCCATATTCCTTAGTGAAACCTTTCGCCACTAGCTGAGCTTTTCAATGGTCCACAATACCATCTGTCTTTCTATTAATCTTATATACTCATTTACAACCTACATTGAATTTACTAGTGGACAGATCAACCAAATCTCATATATGATATTTGTCTAAGGCTTACAACTTATCTGCCATTGCTTGCTACTAGAGAGAATTAATACTGGCTTCTCTATATAGCAATGGTAAAGTAACAATTGTAATGACAAAGTCTAACTGAAGGTTGACTTATTCTTGTGAAACGGCGAACAGAGGATGATAAAATGTTGTCCGGTGGAGAATCAGCTGATGGAGCAGATATGTCAAAAGTTGCTAAGGTGGTTTTGCCAGAAAGACCGACATCAAGATTAGAAGAAGATGACAGTTATTTGGAAGAAGCTTCATGAGTGAATAGAGATGTGGAATCTTTTGGGAATAATCAATTGAAGTGTTGGTGAAAAAGGAAATGTGAGTCTATGATTTGAAGGGATGAAGATATGAAAACATCTTGTATTCCCAAAGGATAACATGATGAGGCACATGAAGATGGTTAAAAATAGGATCCTAACATTTATACCTTTTGTGCTTAATGTCATATCCAAGGAAGCAACATAAACGGGCACGAGGTTCTAATGTCATATATTTATGTGGAAGACGTACGAGACAAGTATACAAAAGACTCAAAGAAGATTATAATTGGAAACACTACCATATAAGCTCTCATAAGAAGAAATGTTACCTATGACAGGTGACAGAGTAAAGTTAATAGTATGTGCAGCAGTAAGACAAGACTCTCCCAAAAACTGGTCAGGACAAGAGGCAAAGACTAGAAGAGTGCTTGTATTATCTAAAATATGCCTATGTTTGTGCTCTGCTCAACCATTGTGTTGAGAAATTCTTGGACAATAATAACAAACAATATTACCATTTTGGGAGAGGATTTCGATGTCTTTATATTCCATGGCATTATTATTACGAAAAGTTTTGATATCATGAGAAAATTTTAATTTTATCATGGCAAAAGAATCATGGAAAATACGAGTAAGTTCAAATCAATTCTTCATAAGATAAAGCTATATATAACAAGAAAGGTCATCCTCAAATATTACAAAATAACGATAGTCTCTCATAGTGGGGTTGGAGAGAGTCCCCAAGTATTAGAGTGAATTAGATCAAAAGGGCATGAGAGACATTACTAAGATCAAACGGCAAGGCATAATATTCTCCTAACTAACAAGTTAGGCAATCAAAATATTTATTATCAACAGAACGAAAACAACCACGTGAAATCAAAAATCTCAATCTAGAGCAAAAATCATGATGTAACGAAGAATGCCAAGTTTTAGATGACATTGTGGCAGCACAATCATCAAAAAATTTAAAAAAACAAGCTCAAAGAGACATCCCACTCCACGGCTAGTCGCAATACTCACATGACAACCATGAAAAGAGAAATGACCATCAAAATCAAGTTCACACAATTGTCCTACTGAAATCAAATTTAAAGAGAGTTTGGGAACCATAAAAGTGTTAGGTAAGGATAATGTGGATGACGAAATGATTCATGTATGGTTGACTCTCATTTGGGAATTATCAATCATGTGAAAAGTAGGTGCATATGAAGTGAATGATTTTGACCAAAACAAATTAGAGTTTAAAGCCATATGATTGTAGCAAGCGGTGTAAAAAAACCACAAATAAGAAGTTCTTGAAGCAATGATAAAGCAGAGGGGATGGAGGAGCTAAAAGTACCAAATTTTTGAAGAATGAAATAAACATCCTCTAAAGAGAGAGAGCGGTACACATTCCACGTGGAGAAGCCTATATGAAAGCAGCAGTGGCGAATGAACTTGCTTATGGACCTTGGTTTTGAGGTTGGTTGTTCATCCCTGTATGTTACTCAGGTCGTAGCTAATGGCAATTGTGCATTAAAACTTCTAATTTATTCATACTATGCACTATATTAGTTTCAATTTAGCTAATTGGACAAGGAATGTGAAGAAATCAATAGCTGAAGAGCATAGATGGATTGATTAAGGCCAACAGTAAACCCATCATGTTGAAATACTTTGGGAACTGGTATGCAAATGCAAGGAACTAGTCGAAAAGTGCCTAAATCGGTTAGAATTAGCCTTGAAATCAGTCAAACCGATTTGGCTGAGCCATTTAACAGTCAACGGTTAGTTAATGCTGGTAAACAGTCGATCCAAGCCGGTCAACAATCCATGGCCAGAGGCTAACTTAGTGTGACACCACAAAACGTCACACACAACACATGTCCTTTCCAATTATTACTTATAATTATTAAACACGCGGAAGCATATTAAAGCATTCACAAAATTCACATACAAGTTTAATAAAATATATACATCTTTTTATATACATTATCACCAGTTGTACAATACAACATTCAGCACAAAAAACAAAATACATGATTCCTAAGAAGGGTCAGGGTCACCTAACTATAATATTATACTTCTACGCCCAAAAGCCTGCATGTACACTATCAGGCCATCAAATAAAGGTCGATAACTTTACCCGACAATGAGCCATCATCGCCAAAACTTGAAGGACCACCAAAGCCTCTAAGCGGTCCAATTAACTCGCCATCGATATTAACATACCAAGCGACGTAATGATAGAGTATAGACTCTGGTAACCCCACGTGGACCCATATAACAGAAGTACACTTGGTATAAACTATTGGTGATCCAAGTACAACAATATCTTCATAACTATAATCAAAGAACATGGGAGCTCCAAAACACGGCGGTGGCGAGGGATCCATCCTACATATCTGAAGAATAAGGAGTGAGCCGAGGTCTAGTAATTATAATCTCTAAGTTTGAGGTAGAAGATTCACTCACCACTCAAATTAGTATCAACAATAATTATAAGTTCAAGGCAGTGCAAAAACACATGAATAATGGTACTACCCTTCCTATCATGAAACTTTAATGAAACAATAATAATATTGCATAAAATCAATCGCTTGTGTGTAAGCGGTTGGCATAATATATATCATAAATATCACATAACATCTCATCGATTCACACATTTAAATTCATATTCGTCACTGACCAGGACCATCTCGTTTTACAAGGCATATCGACAACGAGGCATCATCACCATCAACTCATGGGGAACGGAAACATACATACCCATTTGCCACGCCTTTGAGCCTATCCATCACGGGTGTCCTCTACATTAGCGAGGATAAATACACCATCGTACATCCGCATTATGTTGGCCATTTCTTAGCATCATATTATGGCTACCCAAGCCATATCATATCATGACTACACAAGTTATGTTATCATAAAATTTCATGTCATCTCAACCTTGCAGAGGACCGTCTCATATGATAGAACATCTAGCTAACTCTAGAGTCTCATATACATTCTCGTACAAGGGAGTTTGCTCGGTGATAAATAGGCCGTGGCAAAAGTCTTAATCACTTAACATCAAAGATATACATAATTAATTACAACGCAAAACATGTCACGTACTTTCATAATTACAATCGCAAACAACAACATGTCAATCTATTGATATTTCACATAATGTACAAGACAATCAATTAATTATGCACTTTTCAATATAAAATATTTCTTTTTCTTTTCACCAAGCCAATATCATTTAGAAGAGAACATTTACAAGTTTTATAACATTAAACACTACTACTCCAACCACCGTCCGCAGCGGCTGCATTGGCTTGCGCTCTTGTCCCCCCACGAAGGGATCGGAGTTCAAACCCCAGCCTAATCGTTAGGGATTCTTAAGTGTGGCGCCGTGGTGGTGGGTCCTACGCTAGCGTCACCCCAGGTTTACCCCTCCGGCTATCGGCCGTGCGGGAGGTTCCTGGGTTACCAAAAAAAAACACTACTACTCCATAATTTAGTATATCATCTAATTTTCATTTATTTATTATAAACCCCCTTGATTAAGCTCACTTTTATCACATATACTACAGATTATTTCTATAATTCCTAATTCTTAGAATTAGAATATTATCCTAGTAATTTCTTATTTTATAATTTTACCCCTAATTTTCAATTTTATCCACCAAGCCATAATAATTAGGCTAAAAACTAAATGATATTAATATGCTATTTGAAACACATAAACATTTTATTTATATAAAAGACATCACATATGTTATAAAATTTTCAAAACTGCCCACTTTTAATTAATTATTACAAAGTTGTTCCAATTTGCATATTTAAACATATGACCTAATTTCCTTACCAAAAAAAAAACATATGTCCAAATTAAACAATTATCTCTAAAAAGTAACTTAATCACTTATCAAAATGACGTTCCACATGCTGTGAACAGTCCCCATAACTTTAAGTTTTTATAGATTCATCCCTCAATTTGGTAAAATTACCAATTTACCCCTAAAGCTTATAAACTCAATTTTTTTTCGACTGGTATGATTTCCTTTAATTAATATTACCTAATAACCCTCTAATTAACACTAAAAGTAATAAAACAACACTGTTCACAGCCCTCTTCATTTCCATAAATTCGAAATTCTCCTTTACCTTGACAAGAAAATTACCAAAATACCCTTTCATGCCTAGTTTTACCATTTTCACACTTTTCCTACTCAAAATGCAGCAAAACCTTTTAGTAATCTCTCAAGAACCACATAAACATGTGAAAAGTTTTTTACTTCAAGCTCAACAATCACCATAGCTTAATATACAACTATTGAAACTTGCTCATACATAGAAAAAGATCCAAACTAAATAAACAAACAATCAATCAACCAAGCTCAAGAGTACTATATAAATCATTCTAGCTTGGTCCTTAAAGTTTTCACTTACCCAATGTGAAATCTTCAACAAAGCAAGTCTCTAACCACCTTGAAATCAAAATAGATACTAAAATAAATTAACAAGCCTTATTCTTTAGAAAACAACAAAGCTTATTTGTTAAAGAAAAAAGAAAGGGAAGTTTAACAATATACCTTGTCAAGAAACTAGATTGAAAGTGAGCTTGAACTTTGGCTTTTTTTTTTTTGAGAAAGAGAGTGGAAACAAGAGAGATTTGCAACTTGAAGAAGAATAAGGGAGTGATGTCCACGCCAAGAAGAAGAAGAGGTGCTTTTTAGCCTCTTGTCTTCCAAAATTTTGCCACAATGAAGAGTATTTTGGGGTCACATTAAATGGCTTCGGTGAAAAACAATAATAACCAATAACTAGAGTTACAATTAGATAATAATTTACTAAAGTTAAAAATGTAATATGTCATGCATGAGGTCACAAGCTTGGGTTCAATGCATTTCAATTAGGCATGTGGCAAAAAAAAATAGGGTGAGAATTAAGACATTCGTTCATGAAAATATAGTGACAAATGGCATAGTTTAATTGAAAAGAGAGATAAATTAGGTTATTTCGGTATATACTATATATTACGGTAAATAAACAGAGAAATCTGTATTCGTTTGGAATGCCGGTAAATCAGAAAATTATTTGAAATCGCTAAAATTATTAATAAAAGTATAAAACAAAAGTGACACATTAACTCAATAAAATTTTTAATGTTTGAAAATCATTCGATACGTATTTTGAAGCGTATCGGTCCCCATTGACAATTACTAAACTAATTTTATTACCTTAATGACTCTCACTACTTAATATCTTAAATATCATAAACTACAAAAAAATTTCGGATGCCACACTTGGACTAATGACAATATGTTGATGTGGCAAGGGTTAACATAGCAAGCAATGTTAAAATAATTAAATATTAAATCATGTATTCATCTAACAGCTTAAGTTTTTAGAACAATTAGCAGTGATTCCATGAAATCTTACATGGTAGTGATCCCACCAAATATCACATAGTATTAAAGCTGAAGGTCCTAAGTTCAAATATTTTTAAATCCCATTTGCCTCTCTAATTAAATATGTCCACGCTTAGTACTAGATAAAAAGACTAGACTAAGCATGAGGGGGAGTGTTAGAATAATTAAATATTAAATCACGCATTCATTTAATAACTTAAGTTTTTAAAACAGTCGATAATAATTTCACAAAATCTCGCAAGTTAACACGACGGGCTAACGTCAAACTTAATCGTGGCCGCTTGGCACACGACAAGCACTTGTAGATGACGCCTGCAATGACTATGGAGACGAAGGGCTAGCTGGTGCATGTAGACATGGAGCGCGCGTGAGGGCACGTGGATCTTACATGCAAGGGTGCGTGTGGGCGCGTGAGACGGTGGACGGCGATGCGGTTACTAGAGTCCAAGATGCTTATGGCGGTGTTTTTTTTTTTTCCAAAACAAGCACCTGAAGGTGACGGAATAGCACTTAATCGCAAGGGAGCTTGGTGGATTCGAGACGTGGTGGCGCGTGAGGTAGCGTTCAGTGGCCGTTTGCGACGAAATTTAACGATCTAGTTCATCTGAGATCGAGCGGCAACTCTAGTGGTGGTGTTCGTTTTCCGGAACAAGCGGTGGAAGAGTGCCGGATAGTTACGGGAGGTTGTGGACCGGTGGCATTCTTACGAAATAAACTCGATGGGTATTTTCTCAAATAACAATAAGGCCTTGGTACCAAGTTAAGAATTGTGATATGAAAAAGAGAGAAATATAATATTTTGTGCATTGTTAAATGAAGAGTAAATGAGCCTATTTAAAGGTTTTACATAATGACTATATAAAGTAACATAATATCAACTACAATCAATCAAGATCAATCAAGAAAAACATACAAAATCTCATAAATATATCTCTAACATGCCGTGTGCAAGCTGGAGATCCGAATCACTTATCCTACACTTTTTTGGATAGTAAGTACTCATCGTGTATCCCATGGTTTCTCTGAAACGGTGCGAATCTCTTGGACCACGCAATCAATCAACGCCAGAGCACATATAAGTTCTCCACTAACGACGAACCTAAAGTGACCACCAAATGATAAACATGAAAAAAGAGCAGAGACGTTGAAAGAACGAGCCACCATTGCTTCTTCTTCTCGGTGGCATCTCTTTACGATTCAAGCCCTGCGCTTCCACCGCTCGGCTCATTGAGCTGAGGTGACTGTTAGACCTATGGAGGAACTTTAACCCCCTGCTAATTTCACAAGAAGTAGGAGTCAAAAGAGTTCGAAATCTCTCATATAGAGTAATTGGGAAATGGTATTCAAACAGGACTACCCTAAGGCCTATATATCCGCACTGAAATATAGATGATTTTCGACGAGACGGAGGGTATGTATGTTTGCTATACGAATAACTCAAGACTCGAAAAATGACCATTTTTATCGCTTATAAAAATGAATGAATGAAAAATATTTTTCACCACCCACAAAAATAGTTAGATATATATTGTTGTCAATAATGAAAGCATTTTCCATTGATTAATTTTTCTGAGCGATATAACCAATCATTTTTCGGAAAATATTTTCCAAATTTTGAGTTTTCCGTGAAACAAATTCAATCGTAATTCTAGATTGAATAGTAACAGCGGCATTCAATATGAAAATTCACCAAATGCTTCGTTTTTCTTTTTACAAGCACGGGGCATCCGAACATTTCGACCCGACCGATCCCCCACCGGATCTGAGTTCGCTCATCTCGCGTGGGCCGAATTTAGCCGTCCCCGAAAATTCGGGCCTCTGTGGAGGAGGCCCATTGAGCCACATAGAGCCTTGGGCCAAGGAAGCCCACGTCTCGAAGCGAAAGCCTTGAAGCACCGAAACGACGGCGCAGCTTCCGCGAACTCAGCTTCGTCTCCTATTCTTCGAAATCTCTCTGTCACTCTGTCTCTCTCTCCGGGTTCGTTGCGACGTCGATCGAATTGCATCCTCCGACGCTGAGGGAGGGAGGCGCGATGGGGGAAACGGCGACGCTGGACGATGAGTTGCTGCTCAAGAGCTTCTTCGCCGAGGTCAGCGAAGTCGAAAGGGACAACGAGGTCGCCAGGTCTCTCTCTTTCTTTCCGCCCAAAAGTCGCTTGCTTTCCCTCCGTTTGCTGTTCTCTAGTTGCACAACCCCCCACCCCCCGGTTGACCGTGGCGATTTTTGGCCCTGATTGCTGGCTTTTTGGCGGTTGCGCGGTCGATAATTGAGCTGGGTATTCGGTTGTCGGGGCCAAAGGGGAGTGCTTTTTGTCTGATTCGAGGGAATCTCGTGCTGTGGTTTTTTCACTTCGCTGAATTCGCGAGTTCTGAGGATGGATTTGGGGAGAGGGACGGGTAGGAGGATGCCGTGTGTGGCTGTTCGAGCCTGTGTTTTCTGGGAAATCGGCATTCTTGCGATCCCGTCGAGGCGTGAGATGGTCTCAGCTGCTGCTGCTGCTGCTGCTGCTTCGGCTAATCGGTCGAATAAGGGTTGCGCGGGGCGGTACCTGAGCAATAATGAAAATTTGATACCTTGGTTTGATACCCCTTTGTCGGAAACCATGTCGGATTAATTTGTTTCTAACTGAATTTTCGCGGAAAGAATTCACCGGGGCATGGTCCTGTGGAGTTAGAAACTAAATAATAGAAACGATTGTAAACATAAGAAAAAGAGGAGCTTGTTTTGGCTAGTGCGATACTAGCATAATCTGTTGCAGAATTTAAAATGCGGGGCTTATTATGTGCTTCATGCATGGAGAGATGGGCATAGCTCAGTTTTGGTTTTGTGTCTGAAGAAAGTTTGCTTCCTGAATTTTGCTCCGGGATCTCTGATTGATAAAAGCGCTATGAAGTTTTTGGAGAAGCAGCTTTCTATGAAACTATTTATGGTGAAGGAGCTTTATGAATCAACTAGCAAGAGGGATCCTGGGCTTTGGGCCGAAAACTCAAACGTTTTGTTGTCAAATGGTGTTAGCATCCTCCCCAACTGCAACTGGAGACATCATATTCAAGAAGTAAATTAACTCAAAATCCCCACCCGCCAAAGAAGTAAAAAGTGGAAATAATATCTCCTTTCGGATAGCTGTCATACGGTAACAGCATCTTAAGATTACGGAATGTCCTCCAAGAACATAGACAAAACAACCTATTTTATCCTTTGACCCCCTGGAATATGGTGATTTCATTAAGGGATATCCCTTAACAAAAGAAAGGTCATTACTTTCAATTTCTTGTTACTAGATGAAAGATCCTTGTCTTTTTCTTTTTTGTTGAATCGTCTCTTTGTTCAGGCTTCACATGTATAGTTTATTGAATAATCACTGCTTGTATTGACGAGTCTTCATTATTCTCTTGACGTATTCTTTAATGCTCATGGGCAAAATGAAATTCAGGATCCTTTCATGCTTCAAGTTGAATCCATTTGAGTATCTCAATCTACCCTTTAACTCATCACCCGAGGACGTGAAAAAGCAGTATCGTAAGGTATCTACTTTAACTGTTCTAACTATGGTTATCTGTCTACTTTGACTGTCTAAGCTCTTACACAAGTCTGTCATTTGACACCTGTCGTTCTCAGTTATCTTTGCTGGTTCACCCTGATAAGTGCAAACATCCACAAGCGAAGGAGGCATTTGGAGGTAATAGTTCCATAGCTTCATTTTTTGGGACCTGTACTTGGGTTAATCAAGAATTATCTGATGATGATAGTAAATGCTTAGAACTTTCCAAGTATGAAATCAAGGTTTAGTGGTCCTATATTGTAATGTTCCTTGGGTTAGATACCTCTAGAGACTAGAGACCTTCAGTCATGTTGTTCTTGTTGCTCCAAAGAAAACAGAAACAACCAACAGATGAAAGCTTGTTATTTATTCCTTTTTTGCTCAGGTTGAAAAGGTAAATGCGGGGATTTGTTGTCTAGAGGAGAGTTCGTATTGTCATTGGTGGATTGATGTAATTTACTCGGACTTTTTGGAAGAAAGTGCTCTTAAAATGGCTGTAGAAGCATGGGGTCACATCATCACTTTGAGATTGGACTTCTGAAAAGTGGCAAACCCTATAAGATAGGTGATATTGAGCATTGGAAGTATGCACGACTGAGTTCTATGGTGGATAGAATGGGATTTCATGATTTACATGTCTATCTTCTGTCTAATTAACCAATTACAATAGATATCTGAGTGCCTGCATTGAGAAGTGCACTTAAGAATTATGTGCTACCAAATGGGTTGTTGTTCCTTTGAACTGGATTATCTTTTGCATGAGGAACTCTTTGCTGTTAGAAAGTTCACACTTTTAAGTGACCGACTTATCTGACCAAAAAAAAAAGGTGGCCGATTTAAATTTCACCTGTCTGCACCTATGTCTGTATTAGCATTTTACAGAGGTGATTCTTGAAGATTGTTTAGCCATACTCTGGCTTGTTCAGACTACATACTGGCAGACTGTTAGTGTTCAACTGGAACTTCTCTTTAGGGGGCCAAGGTTCAACTAGAGTGAAAGTAGGGCTTTCTCTTTGTGGACAGTACATTTTGCGTGTTATTCTCAAATTCAAATCGATGACCTACTTGTTCTCCTAGCCTTAGTCACTAGGCCATGACCATACAAATAAAATGAGATATGCGTTGGAGCTATCAGCCCTTATTTTTCCTTTCTTGTTGGAATAGGAATTAGTTGCGGAGATGAGATGAAGTCCAATCCAAGCATCAATAAATGGCTTAGTGTTTGATGTGCTTTGTCTGGTGTTAACCATATTCTGCTCAAAGACACGACAAAAATGTGAGAAAATATAAATTTTGCTGTCTGTCTGGTTTTGTTTTCTGAGTTAAGACTTGAGAGTGTATTGATAATCTTGTGGAGACTTTTAGATACATCAGCCATCATGTTACTTATTAAATTGCAGTGTTTGCTGGTTTGGTGGGATGCTGAATATTTATTTCATTCTCTGGTTGCTTGGATGAGACCTCTATTTGATTTTTCTTCAAATGCATCTGATTGCCTTTTGGTGGTTATTTTCTGAGCAGCTTTAGCCAAAGCCCAGCAACTATTACTTGATCAACAGGAAAGAGACTATATTCTTTCTCAAGTCACGGCTGCTAAAGGTCAGTATAAAGAATTATTTTGGTTTATCCTTCTATCTAATCATGCACATTCGTCCACATGGAATCAATTTCCAAAAAGTAAACTCTGCTGTGCTTGCATGAACTGAAATTAATTTGTTCTGGATCATGTGATCAATTTGAATCTTCTTTCCTTATATATGAGCAAATGGATGATTTTTGCATGTTTCATGCATTTAACACAACTTATGGGTAAGTGACATCTGGCTATAGTATGTTCTCTTGTGTAATGTATGAAAGGTTTCTTTGGTATTACACTGTTGCCTTATAGATTTTATTACTTCCCGTATTCTGGGTTTTTTAAAATACTGGATTTGTAACCGCAGAAGAACTTAGAGCAAAAAGGAAGAAACAGTTGAAGAAAGATACAGCTTCTAAGATTAAATCTTTGGTTGATGAGGTATGTTATTTCCTATTTGCATATGATTTGAAATATTAGTACACCACTTCAGATAAAAGATGCACTTGGTATGAAACTACTTGATTTAAAACTCAACAATATGGTTTCTTCTATTTTTTTATATTTTTTGGGAATGAAATCCTCTTAGTTTCTTTTTCCTTTAAGTATTTTATTAAAAGAATAGCTTGTTCAACTATAAAATCCAAATCTTTGATGACTCACCGTTTGCCCCCAAATCTACGGCTTCTTGTTCTAGTTGGATAATTTTACAGAGTGGTGTGTGTGTTTCATATGGTGCAGGGAAAATATGAGCAGATTCATGAACAATCAGAGGAGTTTCAGCAAGAACTGAAATTGAAGGTTCGAGAGATACTAACAGAACAAGAATGGAGGCGAAGGAAAATGCAGATGAGGGTATGTGTTCTCCTCTTCCCCCACTCTATGCTCGTGCACTAGAATCTTTCTCCTTCTGCCTTTGTCTTAGTTTTGGTTGCTTTCTATAGATATCAGAAGAGGAAGGTAGATTGAAGAAGGATGAAGAGGAGCAGAAAGAGATGTGGAAAAGAAAGCGGGAGCATGAGGAACAATGGGAAGGAACAAGAGAACAACGGGTTCGCCTTCTTTATTTTAAACCTACTATTGTAGTTTCAATACGTGGAGCTTGCACCAAATGTTTATTCTGGCTTATAACCTCATGAATAGATCTACTTGGATCTGTAGGTAATTCAGTATTCAGTTTTATTTATGGGAGTAATTTAAATTGGTGTAGAAATATCCTGTGACAAATCAATTCTGTATGATCTCCAGAATTAGTCTTTTGTTACTCCACCAACCTAAAGAAGCTGGATTTTCTAAGAGCTAATTTGGCAACTGCTGGTGCTTGAATGCTTGCAATGCATGCTTCTGTGCAGCCTGGAATGTATTTTTTGGTGACTCGGTGGTCGATCTCTGGAAGATCTTCTGTTTCGGTTTCACATTTTGCATGGTGTAATTGCTTTGACAAAGAAATAAGGCGTCAACTTTTACATCATTTCTACCGTCTGAATTTTGCATTGTTGAATTTGAATGAAATTGGAAGGTTTACTAGCTTCTTCCGACCTTAAGAAAATAATTTTCTCTGTGGTTCTTCTGAATTTTATTTCCAGGTTTCAAGCTGGAGGGATTTCATGAAGTCTGGAAAGAAGGTTAGAAGATATGATAAGACTTTGTTATATTCAGTGTTCCATGATTTCACTTGTAGCTTAGAGTAAGCTCACAATGTAAAATTTATTTTCTAGCTCCTGCTGTGGTTGCATCCTTGCTAATGTTATTGGTTCATGCCAATGCAATACTATGAAAAGCATGACCTTATCAGGGCCAAGCCTCAATCCTCCCACTCTCTGGGACCTATATTCATTGTGAGGGAGGGGCTTTTGATAGACCTTCTGAATGTATTATGCAGGTTAAGAAAGGAGAAACTCGACCTCCGAAGCTCAAGACGGAGGACCCTAATAAATCTTATGTCCAGAGGCCTGTGAAGCGGGGCTGACGTCATCAACTTCAGTAACTTGGATCTTTCGAACCCTAAATGAATTTCCCAGAAGATTGTTCGTACTTAAGAGATATGGGGCTTCCTCTAGCTCCCCTCGGGAGAGGGGCTTGTATGTGGGGTTGGTGCATGTACTTGGTGTTGATTGAAGAGGTTCCCTGTGGCTTTGTCTTAAACGAATGAATCTTTTGGTATGTTTATAACCATTTAAGTCAAGTCCTTGAGGAGTAGCTATAATCATCTTCGATTATATTGAGAACGGGTCTTTATTTGAGCAATTAGCTTAAGTTAACATGAGGTTAGTAACTTTTCTCTGAAAAAACAAACTCTCAAATCTATTTGTGGTTTCTGGCTTTAATGTGGTTAGCAACTTTTCTGTCACAGAAAAGTAGGTGAGTACTAATACTAAACTGATTAGTTACTATATTGAAAAGGTAAATATGTTCCTATTTGCAACTAGTATTTCTTATAAATAATTGATTAGTAAGTTTGCATTAAGAAGGGAGATTCTTTACAGTAATTTCGAGAGTTGACTGGAATAGATGGAAAATGTTAGTTTGATCATGTTAGCTACTATTAGTTTCACTGACTAGTAAATTTTCTTGTATGATTCAAGAATTTTGACGTAAAAAACTTATTATGAGAACAGTGTTGAGAGCACGTAGTAGAAACTTGATACTTTCATCTGGAGATATCACCAAGAAAAAGCTCAAGTTTGAGATCATCAACATATTTAATTAAATCCCTCCACCCAAAAGCTTAAGCCAACTAGTTATGAACTAACTAGAATATATTAACTATTTTACATCATATCAATTCTCCTAACTTCTTTGACACAATTCATACATACATCAATAAAAAAGCCTGAAGAGCTCGGGGAGATTGCTGTGCTCTCAAAGTTGTGAATATGGCTGATGAAGACTTCTGCGTGGTCGAAGGTCAGGGAGGTCGTGTTTTGCTAATGAAGCTCACTCGCCATGGAGAAGGAAGAAGAGAGATAAAAGACTTGGGCAAAATTTTAAATTTTTTTATTCAATTCAAGATCAATCAACCTCTACTCTTCAACGAGGCAATGATACATATACCATCATTCCCGGATAACCTATTTTCAATGCCTTTTTCTTCCCAAGCCAATCAAGTACATCAATGCATACCTAATATGGTCACTTTGCTGATTTAAGAAAAGATTGAATATGCATGCTTGAGCACTCGGTCCTTGTGAAGTTTGAGCGGAAACACTCGTGAACCCAGACAGTCCACCCCAAAAAAAAGAGCTCTCAATGTAAGCAGCAAAAAGAAATAACAACATTTCATTCCGCCCCCTCCCGATACAGAAAAAAGGTTTCTACATCACAAAAAAATTTACATTGTCCGAATGGGACAAGAATCGAGGCGACTACTATCAACTTACAGACACTTTAACCATACTTCTCGACAACATTCTTGACAAACAAAGGGTTAAACAGTGGGAAGCAAAAAGATAAATGAATCCGAGAAAGTAAACTCTCTTTTTACCTCGTGTAGTAAAGAAAGAGGGAAAATTGCAACTTCTACAGGCAGAGGTCACCGATTTTTGTCGGATCTTCCCCCAGTCGACGGTTTCTGTGTGTCATCTCCCCACGGCCGCTCGATCATGTCCTAATAGTGCTATTCAGAAACACCCCTGTATTCAAGGGGCCGAAGACATATATATACAAATGATGTATGTGCACCCCATGCCTAAATACTCTCAGTGGCACACATGGCTGGAGCAGGAGCTTGGACCCGGTTCTCCTCGCATCTTGATAATTTGGAGGAAACCGACTACCTAGACCTGGTGTAAGTGTACGAGAATAATATCCATCATATCCAAGCAACAGAACCCCGATCTTTGGTTACTTGCGGTTGTGGACGCCCTCTAGTTGGTGTAGGAGGTCTGTTAGCATTAAGCTCCTGATTGTTTTGACATCAAGAAGACTAGTAAAAAACTAAACGGTATTTGCTAAAGAGGAGTTTTTCAATATAAGTTACAAAAACAAGCAATAGAACCTGCATCCACGTATCTTCAGTCTGGCATTCGGCTGATGCTTCTGGGAATGAGCTTGCTGGTGGCAGAGGATGGATAAGCTTAGGGACCACAACTAGATCTCTGCCCAGTACTAGGATAGCCCCAGCGTTATTTGCAGTACCTGTAGACAGGTCAAGAAAATTCAGAAACACTAAACTATTTGCATAGCCCCAGGACCAGTTTTGACTATGAAGATCTCGCAAGGACAATGTACCGCAGTAATTTGTAGCTGAGAATAATGTAATTAGGTGACCTTGGGCGAAACGCTCAAAGCCATCCATCACGCATTCGTGAGCACGTACAATCAACTCAAGATCATTGTTGTTGCAAAAGTCCATCACGCGATCCGGCTGCGAGAAAATTTTTCAGTTGTGACCAATCTTATTCAATTTGTAATCGGACTAATGACACAATCATGAGACTAAACAAGGGTAGACACAATTGAATACTTCCAAATTGGCAAGAGACGGTTAGCTGTATATGATCCAATTAATAGAACATCATCCACCAAGCGGTCCTCATTGCTGACCACCATATTTTTAGAAAAATCTTCAGATTGGGGGGTTAAAAAGAGACGCCAACTCTAAATTAATATATACATGATATGATAACTCGAATAAAAAAAAGTCCAGTTCCTCCACAGAGCAAGAAGAGCAGTAATTTTAACCCTAAAATTGAGATTTGGCCCCAAGATTTAAAATAGATGAATAAACAAAACCTCAAAATTGAGCTGCACATTATCAAGATATAGAAACATTACACCACAAGCAACAACTTGCAATATCAAAAGTAGGAAATCTAGCTCTAAAGCTACATGCAGATACATAAGCAAATCTGAGGCTCATTAAAAGTTTAAATACAAAGTATTAGTTAAACAAAACAACCTAGAGGCTCCATAGCCTAGATCACTTCGCAGTTCAAACTAGAACCACACTCTTCCCAAACCTTCGCATATATTTGCACTTCTAACATCAAGAAACATCATGATCTGGGCAGAAAATGCCGCATGCCGTCCCCGCTTCAGCAGAGATTTCATTGCAAGAAGTAGCTTGCTAAAGCCGACTGTCTGACATAAATTTTTTAACAATTGGAAGAACTTAAATAGTTGGAGCACTTTTCCAGTTACAAAAGCGTAAGGATTGTCTAAGAAAAGGTGATGCTGGCAAATAGTCATCCGTAGGAGCAATAACAACAGCATAGTCGAATTGTGCCCAATACCACCATCCCTTATTGGTATGTCTTGATTTATATCATGATGACTTACTTCATTTAGACATCTTCCTTCGCTAGGTTTGCAATCCATAAAACATTTATTTTTCATGTAAATTGTAAAGCCATCCCATACAGTTCACAAAAGAATGAACGGCTCTCCTTAGGAAATTGCTGAACACCAGAGCAATAGTTACTCTTCTTTAGATTTAACTAAAATGCACTTTCTTTTGGGAGGGAGGTTTCACCAAGGGATGGTTGATTGGATTCCAAGAGATGCTTGTGCGATTTGTAAATATGAACAGATCGTGCACACGACTTGTCCCATAAACTAGCAAATCCAAATTATAGCTGGATTACAGCCATAGTACTCACAGAGCAGACAGGCCTTCCTCGAGTAATCAATAGCCACAGAAATTTAGCAAAGTTAACCAATTATGCACTTGCTTATCAAGACTGGATATTGTCAAAATAAAATATTTCTACTAAAGCACAAATTTCCACATAATTACTGATTATTAAATTACAAGAAAGTGATTGTACAAGACTCGTTTACGCTTTCAAGTCCTCAAAGTACCATATAAGATTCACATTGAATGATGCAAAACAACTCGTTTGTACAACTCCAGATTTTTGAAGTTTTTTTAACGTCCTCTTCTAAATAGTCTCTTGAAGTCATCAAACCCCAATGATCATAATAAAATTGCAGAAAAGAAAAAACGACTCACCCCAAAAGTGACCAACCCTGGACCTCTGGCATTTGGCCTAAGTCCTTCGACACCATCATTTTCCGTGGGATCAGACCTAGGGTGTGATTCAAATATGTTTAACCCAGTGTCAACAAAAATCTCTGTTTAATCAACACTAAAAGAGATGGATCAACACTAACCATAACAGATCCATGAGAAGGATTGAGCCCGCTTCCATGGTTATTGGCCGGGGAATATTCTCAATTTGCTCAATATAATTTATGGAACGGCCGATACCACCATGCATACAAAGGATTTTGTTTTCAATAAGGGCTGCCAGAGGAAGCCAATTAAATAAGCGATTTATCCGATGCCAAGCCCAGATTCCGTCTCTTTCACCCTATTAGACCAAACACATTATGTAACTAGAAGTGCATTGACGTTTAAATAATTTCTATATGTTCAAACTAGTTACCAGGCGCTCAATGCACTCAATCCTGAAGCCAAAAAGGGCATTGATATCTGCAGCTTCATGGTTGCCACGAATTAGATGTATATTGTCCGGATATTCAACCTGTAAGACTGATGTAATTTAGCTAATTCTGAACATCAGTCTCCAGCAGACAATCTTGAGTGTCTAAACATAGATTTCTTAAAATAATTCATACAATAGAAGTACCTTCAATGCAAGCAGAAGACTAATTGTCTCCAGACTGTGTTGGCCACGATCAACATAGTCTCCCAAGAAGAGATAATCAATGTATCTGGCATAAATTCTAGTAAATTAGCTAGCAGATAGCACAAAGACAAACTATAAAGTTCTATATGGCATGGTAGACACAAATAGATTCCTAGCAGAGAATAAAGAAGCTAACACGAAAATTCTAGCGAAAACATCAGAAAAGGGTAAAGGAGTGAATCTCCAATATTTTTGCTAGGAGGGGCAATTTCAGCACATACGACCGAAGGAGAAGAATTTTTCTTTTGAGTCACTCGAGACGATAGTTTTCTTGCAAGCAGAAAAGGACTGGTTACAGAAAGGCTGGTGTCGTCTCATCTTTAAGACCTCCACAGTACATTGGCTGCAACATGGATACATACAGCAAGTTCAAGAGAAAAGAGTTTATCGACTTTTGTGTTGTACTGCAACCTTCAGCAGCCATTGTATTTTCTCCAATAGTATTATAGAGACTGCCAAGACAGCCAACAGACAGAAACTTTGACCATAAACATCAAAATGGATCAGAACTCTCGATCTGGTTCCCTAATCAATTAGCTGAACCAACCGGTTTGGTCTGATTCAAACCTTGGTTACAAACCCAGAGCCCAATAAACCCCAAAATGTAAATGTGATGAGAGCCTCTAAACTTTGTGTAAGGAAGGTAATCAGTTCTAAACCTTTTTCTTGTGCATTACAGTCCCAAACTTTTGAAATGTGGCAATATAGTCTTTCCACTCATCCCTTTCTTGACTTTTTCCCGTGGAAACCTTGTAATGCTTAGGTGGCAATGGTTGCCAGGTAGGACAAATCAGAGATGAAATGAAATAGGGCTACATGGCAGTTTTTCAAAGCGGTATAGAACTGTATTGCAATAATTTAAAAAGGTTTCAGAATTCCATATAATTTGTTAAAAAGGTTTGGACTGCCAGCATTATTACATGAACAGGGACTGAACTACATGGAGGGAAACATGGACCTTTTTAATATACAGTAGAAAACATAGATAATTCTAACAAGATTAGCAATTAACTTTTCCCCTCATTCTGTGACAAGACCGAACTTGGATGCATAAATTGCAGAGGCTGATCTAAACATTGTTCTGCATGTGATAGATGGCACTTTCACAAATGTAGATTGTATATTGAACATGGTCAAAATGCAGATCATAATTGTATATTTATTAATTGTGTAACGCTTACGCAATGTCCCCAGCCGCAGAAGGGGAACCGTATTCATCAAATAGGCGCATGAGATCCCCAAATTGTCCATGAAGATCACCAAATATCTTCACTGGAGCCTTTAGCTGTAAGACACTGGGTTCAGCAGAAAATATTCTCTCAGCGCAGTCACAAAGTTCTTCTATTTCATTGCAATCTAAGAAAAATTGCCGGCAAACGGGAGGCTTCCATCCACGAGGCTTCAAAAGATGTGCAATGACCTGAAATCAGAAAGAGACAAAGAATGATACTGCCAACAAAATATACAATAGCTTTATGATAATCATATCAACTTTAGATGTCTTAATACCACTGAGCAAATTGGGGACATCCCAATAGCCTTCCCAGATCACGGAAAAGAGGATAAATTGACCTTAAAAGAGAATATATGAATGGAGCGAAACTAAATCTGATGGCATGTTTCATTAACCAAGAAATATGGGGGGTAGTGAGATTCCATAGCCAATTCTCTTGTGTACTAGTTCCCCAGACATTTAATTGGCAACTTACACAATTGACCGCTAACAAGCACTGCCAATTGGCTAGACACCAAAAAGGTCCCTGTAATGACAAACCTCCTTAATATCATTAATATAATAAGTATAAATACTTAGAAATGTTGGAAATTTTCTTAATCCCCATGGACGTTAATTACCTAGATTAGTCTTTGCAGAGCTATGAAATACGTTGTTACTGTAGCAATTAACCAAAATCTGCAATAAACCATTCTTGTACCATGCAATTGTGTCTATTTGTGTGACAAAAGAATAAAGATGCTAGCACCGAGTAACAAGCACTTCTTCCAGACCTTTTTAGGCACATTATTTAAGGACATCTGAACATCAAATGATTTCCTTGCAGCATTTGTGTTCACTGGAATCTGCCTGCCTTCTTTTTCAAACTGATCTACTGGAAATCCTTTGACAGTACTACCAAGAGCTCCTTTAGCCTCTGCGGGTAAAACAACCTGTAAAGCATGGAAGGGAGACATTGGATGTGGTCAGGTACAAAGATTTTACTCCATGTTTTCAACATGAATAACGTATGATTCAGTATTCGCATGGTGGTGATACTAACTCATTGATGCAGCTGACCTCCAGCTGCAGCTATGCTATTTAACCTAGCAGTCTCAGGCAGCATGATCAATGGAAATACCTGCTTTTCGATCGAGGTAGTCTCTGCCCCACCATCCCTACCTGGCAATTCAACATTTCCATTAGCTTGCCGAGCTTTAGCAGCAGCTAAAGCAGCACTGATAGCCTCAGCTTCTGCTGCTGATGCTTCAACCAAATACTCAACTCCCTTGTTCAACCTCCTATAAAGTGCATCATGAATGTTTCAAAATGTGTAGTAGCCAAAAGATAGAATTGACTGATTCATAATCAAGATTAAAATAAACAAAAAAAATTGCACTAGTTTTAGTTTACCAGGAGCCCGATAACATGGCATGGTCAGTCTTCCTGTCAGTGTACATATCATCATTTTCAATTGCAGCTGCAGTATGTGATCCTGCTGTTGCTGTATCTGCAGCAGCTAGGTCTTCCGCAACAAGCAGGTCATCAAGTAAAACCCCTGTCACACCAACAACCAATATCACTAAAACACCTGCTACTATGATAAGTTCACTTGATGTTCTATGAACCAAAACTCACAATTCTGACAATGCAAAGCACAATGTTAACCTGTAAATGCAAAAAGACGTGAATTTTAGCATGCTACTCAACTTTTGGGTTTGTTTAATGGGCATTAAAAAGCCAGAACTAACATTTGTCAGATAGGAAGTGACAACTGTAAAAAATTACCATACAAAGGTCAAAACTTAGTTCATAGTACGACAAGTGCTGCAGCACAATGGTTTAGAGAAAAAGATGATGATACGGGATCATGACCTACCACCGCGTAAACCACCATATACATATACCAAGTCACCAACAGCAGCAGCCGCGTGCCTGCAACGCCTCATCAGATGAACTGCATCATCCCCTCCAGCTGCATCAACAGTATATCTGCCTGTTCTAGGGCTGGTAACAACAGACATTGTATCACACCAAACACCTGCTGCAGTATCCAACACTGAAAACAGGAGGAGATACATGACAATAAGAATTTTAGTGGAACACAGCCTCGCATGGATGCTTTCAGTTTCCATCTCACTAAAAGTGAAGTCTACAGGCTAATTGCAAAAGTTGAAAGGATGTGAAGCAAAGTTGCAACTCACATTATCATGGTCTCCTTTTGTTTCTTTTATTTTCTTTTTGGCAATTTTCCCAACTTCCCCTTCTTAATGATAAATAATTTTAAAATTGGGAAGGTAGTTTCACATGACTCAACTAAGAATATAGTTCCCATTTGTCTATAGCCAATAAGCATTCAGGCAAGATCTTGCAATTGAGAGAGAGAGAGAGAGAGAGAGAGAGAGAGAGAGAGAGAAGTTTTAGGAGCTCAGGTTTCACTAGTTGAGGGGTTTCAGTCAACAGTTATAAAACTGGAAAGTCAGTCACCAGACAACAACGAGAGGAAACTACGATGATCGAAATATGGAAGACTAGTCCTGTGTTTTCTAGCTTTAGAACTTCCTTTTCGTTCGATTAAAAACCATGAGTGAGTGAGGATGAGACGCCTTTGAGAGAGTAAGAATAAAGACTAAACAGCATATCTTTTGCTGTACTTCTAATAACATAACAAAACGGGAACACAGTAATTCTGTATGTTAGATAACGGATATATAAAATTGATCACTCAAAGGGTGTAGGTGTAATTTCCCAAAAATTGAGATTCGAAATGTCATTAAGACTCAGCACACAACGTGAACTAGTGAAGCAAGTAAATCAATAGCCAGCGAAATAGAAGATAACAAGCATAATCATTCGATATCACACTTGTTGACATCAATATATTGAGTGTATTTTGAATGTCAAAGATCACATCACGTTATGATACAGTGACTTAAATGAAGTACCTGCAATGCTTGATGAGTCCTCAACCATGCGTCCGCCACCAAGTGACCCACCAGACACATGAAGTCGTGCGTTAACAAAGGCCTGAGAAAGAAGGATAGATGAGTGATCTTACTCAAAAAGACAATCAGCATTTTAATGCTAGATAATAAAAAAAGGTCAGGATATAACCCACCGCTGCATGTTGATATCTTGGAGATGGTGAAACACCAGGAGCAATTGCCCATTCCCATCGTCCATCTCTATGCTTGGCAAGCCCGTAGGCACTTGCTAATGGCTAGCAAAAATCGAGGAACATCAGCCAAAGCAAAAACTAACCACTTTTACAATAATTCATGGAAAAATATAGCACTTAAAAATCATTAAAAAGAATCCATTTGTGAAGGTTTTTCAAATTAAATTCACATCAACAGTTGTCAACATCATATATAAGTCATATATAAGTCAATCTTGGAATTTACTTGGAGAGAAAGAATTATCAGGATGTCCCGAATCGCTCGGATTCACACAACATGCATGCATCCACGACAATGAATGCAGCTCCTTGATTTGCCATCTAAAGTTGTATAACTTAGGAGAAAATTATGGGGATAAAATACCCATCATAACTCCAACAGTACTAGTATTAATAGATGAAAATCTGCTCCCATCATCTCCAAAGATTTCACTCTGCTCGCAGCTTTATAGATTTTTATATGAATTTGGCCCACTAATAGAATGAAGTAGCATCATTGTCCCCAGAGAAGACCATGACCACAAGAGATGACAACAATTTAGGCAGAGAGACTCATCATCATAAAGGATGCATGAAGGAGCAAATTTTAGTGACTAACTCCCTGATAGGCCAGTTTTTCGAAACTTATGTTAAGAAACATGCAAAAGCTAGAAAATGAGCAAGGAATTGAACTCACAACACCACTGGTATCCCGCCCTCCACAAAGTAGAAGAAGACCGTCAGAGCGTGCACTTGCTGTTGCATACCTTTGGGACAATGAAACTAAAATAAGGATAAAAATTTCACCAATTTTCATGAATTATCAGATGATGAAATAGAACATGTCATAGAGAACAAAACAAAAAATAGTCCACGTCCAAATGAAAAATTCACAGAACTTGATGCAAACAATCATTTGTCACAGTGATGGAAAGAAATATGGGCTCCACTTCAAATCATAAAGTCCAGGCCTTGTAGTACCATATATGAAAGATACAGGTTAAATCTTTATGATAGAAACAAGGAGAAGAAGATTGTGCAAAGTAAGTAGAAAAGGATTGCACAAGACGCAATCTTCCCATTAATAGTCATGCACATGAAAGCTCATGAGCTTAATTCTATTCATCTTACTCAAGGTTGGAGTCGGAATCTCAGTTTATTGTGCAAAGTAAGTACCAAAAAATTGCACAAGAAGCAATCTTCCCATTAATAGTCATGCACATGAAAGCTCATGAGCTTAATTCTATTCATCGTTCTCAAGGTTGGAGTCAGAATCTCAGTTGATTGTTCATTTTCCTCTACAAGATGACTGAAAGGTAGATGACTGAAAGGTGGACATCTCTTGTTATTCTATCTTCTTTCTCCTTTTGTTTTCTAAGCATTGACCGAGTGGTTTCCAAGGAGGAAGGGACCGGTTGTTATTGAGAGAGAGGGTGCATTCAGACCTTCCCCCCTCCCTTGGATATCCTACTATGGCAGCAGAGGAGATCCTTGTCAGACCCCACTTGGACAAGGCATCTTTAGGCTTCACTTAAGAGATCTCCCGCTTGGCTACTCAAATTATGAGCATGGAAGATATTTAAAAGAAGAAAAAGTAAAGAACCCCCTGAACTCAAACTTAGAGCCAGACTTTAGCTTTGGATTGTGTCATGAGACACCATTCAGGAACTTGCAGGATTCCAAGATTCTTCTTTTTTCCTTCCAACTTGAGGGTTTACTACTTCAAGTTTTGCAGTTAGAGAACAGAATTTGTAGGCTTGCCGTGATCTATCTATGATCTGTCTTGATCTTGCATTCCAGAGGCTTACCCCTGTTGACATTGTCCTTTTTCCCCTCTTGCTAGCAAGAGTGGGGGCAATCATGACACTATTTCTCACTGAGGAACAACTGTGTAAGAACTCAAAATCGAGAGTGCACCATATAGCTCAGTCAAAGATCACTGACATATGTGAAAGAGAGAGAGAGAGAGAGAGAGAGAGAGAGAGAAAGAGAGAGTACGTGCATGGAGGTGGACCCTCCCCTTCTGGCTCCAACTTACGCCATTCGTAGGGTTTCGCAGCTGTGTCCAGTGCCCATACATCAGCCAAAATTCGTTTCCCTGGAAGACGAAGCCATGGTGTCTTACTTGCATAATTACATGTGACAAACTCAGCATTCATCAAATATATACTCATTAAAATCAGAATAAGATACAGAAATCCTAGCCCATCAAGCTTACCATCAGTTCCACCAATTGCCATGAGATACCTTTGGCCCACCAGAGCCATTACATGACCATAACGTGGACCAGGACCGGGGCCCTGAGTAGCAACTCTTACAAGAAAAAGAAGCCCGTTCAGACAACAACATGGTTCACATCATTAACATTGTATTGCAAGTCCTCAAGTCTTACCTTTGCCATCGCGGTCGGTGATGAGTGAGGTCAAGAACATGGAGATCCTCAGCTGACAGGCCATCTGGACCAATGCCTCCCTGTTAAATCAAAGATATAACATTAAACTGGCTGCATGGATGGAAAAACAATGTGGAAATAATGAAAACGAGCAGAGCACATAGTTACAACTCTAGTCAGTGTTGTGCACAAACCTGAATAACTACCATTGTACCCACTGCAGTGGCAACATGAGCTGCCCTTGGTGTCGGTGGTTCTCCGAGAGGAGTGAACCTGCAAAAAAGGGTTCATATCTTCTTCTTCAACATAAATTCAACTCCGAGTAGAAAGAACAACAACGTCATCAGGATTATAGACTCACTTGGACCATTTATTTGTCAAGATATCATAACAGTGAACATCAGC
Organism: Syzygium syzygioides; assembly: GCA_031216285.1. Taxonomy (NCBI): domain Eukaryota; kingdom Viridiplantae; phylum Streptophyta; class Magnoliopsida; order Myrtales; family Myrtaceae; genus Syzygium; species Syzygium syzygioides. Next base: position 7,367,650 of record CM062251.1, on the reverse strand, counting down.
AGCGGCACCTGCTAGTCCTGCAAACAAATCAAAAGGATTTGGCACCGTGAGGAATGTCGTCCTATTGAATTGTCGAAAAAATCCTTCCAAGTAGCAACTCAAACACGTATAACAGCTGTCAAATCAACATCTCCACCCCCACAAACACGTGGTGCTTAAGCTAGATGCATGGCCAAACACCTCAAGAATTATACAGTTTGCACTCACATTTCCATAATAAAATTCAACACCACACTCATGAATAGAAAGTTCAATTAGTTGACCAGGAAGGGAAGCAAAAACATGCGCAATTACTCAACAATAGGCAACTCTTAGAAAAATTCTCATTCATGATCCTAAAAATATCCACTTCCTTTTTTGACCCACCTAAATTTTCCACTTAACTCGGTACTAAAATGCCCTTCAAATTTACTTACATCGAGCAATTCTGTAACTCCTTATTTCTGGTGTATCATTTCATCAAGCAACAGAACAAGCAAGCTGCGCCTCGATTGCAGCATGTCACAAGTAGCAAAGATATTGCTAGGTATTTCGACTAATTATCTACCATAATTTTCATCACAGTCGGTTCAATTGGTTAAACATCAATTGGACACCAAATACAAACCCATGCATGCCCGTCCCGGCATCATACGTCATGAACTAAATAAATTAACATAGTAGCCAATAGTTAAATCAATGGAAGGAAGATCACGTACTGATTCCAGCACCACCACCTCCAGGAGATGATGGAGGCCCTGAAGCTGCAGGATTACCCTCAAGCGAAGTGGCGCCCCCGAACATTATCAGCCTCGGTCCTACGTAACCCAGCGAGCCCTCCTCTCCTACTGAGGCAACCGCAGTCAATGTATGCCCGCACCTCGGCCCCGGCCCATCTTCCTCTTCCTCTGTTACCGTGTCCACCGCCGAATACTTTGGAGCGTGCCTCAGGCCCGCCAGCTGGGGCCCCGGCAGCAGCTGGAGCTGCGGCGTCCCCGGAGACCCACCCCCGGCACGCCACTGCTCCTCCAACTGCTCTCCATCCGCCACCCCCGCCGGCGCCCCCGCCGGCGGAGGCCAATCCCGGCCGGGATTCTCAGCCGGGGGATCCTGATCAGCCTCGGGGGACATCGGAGAGTCGCCTTGCATCGGTCAATCCCAATCAATCACCAATCTTGGACCCTGAAACTGAACGGCAAGAACCCTAGAAACCCGCATTTCCGATCAACATTCCGATTGGGTCGGAAGAATTCGGACCCTTAAGACTTCCATCGGAACACGGAGGACCTCAAGAAACGGAGCGAACGACGAAACGGGATGAGAATCCGAGACGAAACTTGGAAATTTCCGCAGGGGAAGTTCGATGCGCCGATGGGTATTCGTCAAAGTCGCTTCTTTATTTCTCTTCTCTTCCCCCCCCCCCCCCCTTCCCCCCACCCACCTTCTCCCACCCTCTCCCTCTCTTTTATCTCTCTCTCTCTCCGGGCGTGTCTAGAGAAGCTCAAAGCCGGTCGAGGGAATACAAAAGTTGGCGATGGGGGACGGCAAGACGAGCAAACAAACGAAGGAGCCAACACAGGAACAAGAACGCTTCGACGGCTCTCTCTCTCTCTCTCTCTCTCTCTCTCTCTCTCTCTGTGCGTCTCGGAGCAAGAAAGAAAATGATAAAGAAAGAGGGAGGAGGTGTATACTTCGTGGATCGTACTGTCGTGGCAGTGCATGCAAGAAAGTGGCGTATCGTAATGCTCTCCCGTCCCCTCCTCCTCCTCCTCCTCCTCCTCCTCCCTTCTCCATTAAAAGCAGAGTCACTTTCGGTCCCTCGCATTCGCTCCTCCCTCCTTTCTTCTCTTTTTCTTTTATTTATCATTTCCCTCGAATTATTATATGTAAAAAAAATTAAAAAAAATATAGCTTCCCTTTTATGAACATTTCTCTCTATCTCTCCGTTCGGTGGATGGAGGGAAGGAATTCTTCAACGGGGGAGTTTTACCGCCGCAATTTTGACCCCCTGTCGAGTTGCCGTTAGTTCCTTGCGACGATTCCGAGGAGCCCATTCGGGGTTTGACGGCGGAAACATGCCTAATCGAGCTCCGGGTCCAGCTGTAACATTGACGACCCTTGACGGTGTTTCCAGTTTCCCCTCAGGCAGAGGAAACGTTGATGCTTTCGGTTTGTCCGAGTCGTGTTTTTGGGATCGCGATCGTCACATTCCCCATTCGCTCTTCCGCCCCTTTCATGCGGTCCCTATAGAAACTTTGCGATTGGAGCCGCTCGCGCGCTTCTTGAGCAGCTCGAACTCGAGCTCGACCGGAGAACAACCAAAGGCGATTCCAGTTATTGCCAGAAAACACGATTTCAAAACTCAGGATTCAAAAGTTCGTTGGTGATATGCATCCAGGCTGGCAGTCGGACTCGGCCATACCACGCAGGATAGACAGAAAAATTTCCAACGGAATGCCATTTTCACAAAACTGAAAGCTATGTAAAAATAATTCACCAAACCAGAGGTACACACACTACAAAATAAAGATGACTAGTTACATTATAGGGACTCCCATGTTTCAAGGATGCCTTGCCTGCATTCCTCCAAACGTACAGATACAGCCGGCCATGCCTAATGCCATAAGACTAGAGCAGCTGATGAAATCCTACCCTCTCTTATCACCATACCCTCCGGCTGACAACCTAGCAGCTGACAAAAACAGCGCATGCCAATGTAATGTGCGGGGCTGCCCGATGTTGCGAAGATAAATAGCAGCACACGGTGTCCTTAAAGACATGGAGTTGATATGGAATTCCGACAAGGCCTCTATCCAGCCACTACGGGACCTCCACTTGCTGGGTTTTGAAATACTCTTACGACAGGCATTCCATCTCCGTTGTCGTTCCCAACTCTCCAAGAACGGTCTTTCTTCCTTTGGGGCTTTCTATGGTGCTTGTGAGACGCATTTGGCTTTTTCACGGTTACCTTCTTGGAAGATAGCCCATTAGCCACGTCAAATGAACTCAAATCATCAAGTACATGATCAAGTACAGGGCCAATTTCGCTTTCATCCTCATTATCTGATGGATTTTCGTTGTTGGATGATTCTGATTCAGCCACTTCACCCAAACTGGGTTCCGCAGCATCTCCATCATAACACCCTTCGTCGCCCATCCCAGGGGGCATTTCGTAGTGAGGTAGCTTCCCATCAATGTAATCTTTCAAGATTTGGCGTGCAGCTCGGGTTTCATCAGGCAAACCACTAGAGGCAACATACCCTCGAGAGGCGCAGTAAGCTCTCAGAAATTCGGAAGCCAGGGGAGGCCGGTCCTGTGGTTCATACGGCTTAGGTTTTGGCAGACTTATTTTATATACATTCTCAATGACATGTCTTGGGACTCGATTGGCCACTACTTGCACTGCCTCTCTATGTTCGGTCATCCGATCAATGGGCAAGACCCCACAGGCAATCATCTCTTGTCTTGAGCTAGAAAAAGATGGGAATACTAATCCAGGGCAATCACATAGAGTGAGCTCATCAGATATTATCAAAGTCTGGAAATGCTTGGTCTTCCCAGGAGTAGAGGTGACACCTGTCCGCTTCTGACCAACCAAAGCATTAATTGTTGAACTCTTCCCCACATTAGGATATCCAACGAAACCAACAACAACAGGTTTAGATAGGTTGTCTCCACCAGCTAAGTGACCTTTCGAGGGACCTGTACTGCTAGACCCTGATTCCCTTCGCAACTTGGCAATCTCTTCAGCCTCAAACTGTAAACGAACCAAAAGCTCTTCCCTACCGTATATTTTTGTACTAGGGTCATCCGTCTCTTCCTGATTATTATTTTGCGTTCTCCAGGGGGCAGCTAGCTTTTTCCCTTCCAGTGTTGCAGAAGCAGCTTTGGCAGACCAGAATACAAACAAAATCTCATGAAGGTGGAAAAACTTTGCCCACTTCTCCCTGCAGAGATAAACAGGCAATTAAAACTTTACAGAAGCTGAACACAGGAAATATTTTCCAGCTGCATCAAATAGGTGGCATGGTGTGTACCTCACGGAAAATGGCAAGAGATCTGCCTTGTTGACAAGAAGCAATGTCCTTTTGTACTTGTCAGTTTCTTGAGCATAGACCTAAATAAGAGCAAAACCCATGTTATGCTAAGCAGTAGCACTGACTGCTCCACCATTTCACAGGAAAGCATAGTTTTCCAGCATGTTCTCTCAATACAAAGAAGAAAATCGTTTGCAACCAGCAGCAACACATAAGTATAGCCCATCAACCATACACTGCACAAATATGAAGGATTCCCTCTTTGACTAAAATAAGCACTTGTAATAAACAATTTTTATGATTAAAAAAAAAACCTTTTATAACTTGCTAAAATAATCATAAGCACATGAGACTTGGGAATAAAAGCAACAGAGAGCTCCGAATATAAGAATGAAAGCAATACCCACCTCAAGATCAGCACATCGGTAGAACAGTGGATCTCGAGCATCTACAACCATTACAAGCTGAATGGAAAATCAATATTAGCATCGTTCACAGGTATCAGCACTAAAATGGCAACTCATGATGAACCTTCCGTTTAAATGAATGGAGAGGAAGGGAAAGAGATGCACCAAAGCAAAGGCACACTCCACGAAAGTATGGAATTAGTAGTCTTGATCCAAACATAACCGTCACCAGAAAACTACAACTTGATAGAGAACATAGAGACTTGAGAATGCGATTATTATTGCCTCCAGTTCAACAGCACTTGCTTCACCAAACAACACTAAATCATTCACTAATGTAGTCACGCAGGCTAAATAAGATTCCAGAAAGATGTCAAGATAAGCCACCATTTCTCGATTAAACTGATATTATGTGTTACCTAAAATATTCTCATCTCGGAAAAAAGAAAAACTTCATATGAGCAAAAAGCTATTTGGACGGGAGGTCTTCTGGTAGAGTGGCATGATCTTTAGATATGTAGGAAAGAAGACAAGATTTTAATCTATCTTTGTTATTTCCTAGGTTCACAAGCAGCAATTATCTAGACTCCATTCTTACATGGGGATAGGGGAAGAAAAAGTGCCAGAGGTCATTAAACTTCATTACGTTGGATCATAATCGTACAAAATGTACATGCTTCCAAGTTCTAGTCAGAGTATGCCCCAGACGAAGTCATATAATCCTCATCAAGCACCTACAACTCTAACTAAAAGAGTCATACAATCCTTTCACCTTCTACAACAAAGACAGATGCGAAAAGAAAAAAAGTGAAAATGCCCATTTCACATCATCAAAAGACAAGCTCACCAAATCACTGCGTTCAACCACACGCCAAAGTTGTCTCCAGATATCAAGGTTCTTCTCAAATGGAGTAAGAACAAGCTTTTCATTCTCCTCAAGCCTGAAACAGATTCAGTTCAAACAAACATCATTTAGTATGCATACACAGCCATTAATCACAACTGAGGAAGAACAAAGAGGGTTGAATCCAAGAAAACGAATATGCATGCATAAATGAGTTGGATGAAAACAACCCCCATCTTCAAATGCAGACGATAATCATCATAACCCTACGCTCCAAGAGACACAAACAGACAACAAGACGAAAACTTACCTTGCAAGGCTTCTACGCCAAACTAAGAAAGCTTGTCTTTCATTGGTATCGAGCCCTTCTACAGACATTGAAGCGCTCCATGGCGGCCTATAAGAGAAAAAGACATTCTGTATTAATCATCTAACACAAAGTCCTACTATAATATTGATGTAACAGAAAATACACACCTTCGTGGAACGCGGAGGCTACTAGCATGTAGAGCTTCCTCTTTCCTCTGTTCTTCTCTCCTCTTTTCAGGAGTCATACCAATGGTGCTAGAACCAGAGTCCCTATCAAACAGAACTCGCAAAGTGTTAGCATCAACAGAACACGTGATTCATCAATAACTAACCAAGAGCATAAACAATTGCCTCAAAGTTACGCATATCTCGTGGCAAGCAAGAGGAAGGACATGAACAAATTCGCCTAAGATCTTAGTCAGATGTGATCTCACTCTCAAAGAGAATTGGAAGTTCACAGTAACAGTAATACCCAGAAATCAAAACGCATTCAGCAGGTTAAGTAGTTTGACAATTACTTTTGACATGCAGTTACATCAATATTTTTTATGCTTCTATTCACCAGACGGGGTTTTTTCCTTGAGTAATTTGTAATTGCGATTCGTAAGATATATACATAAAACGAAAATTCTGACTACCACGTAAGGCTCGATCCTGCATACAGTCGACCACCGAGAAAAACTACAATACATCATCAAGAGAAAAACCAGCAAATGAAATACTGTTTCAACCGTGGAATACACATCCGATTGCAAGAACTTGCTGGGTCAGGCGACCACAGGTTCGCTCCCCGATCAGATGTTCGAGTCCCACGACGCACATCCGACCGACAATCGAGCCGGAACACACCCAATAGAGCAGCATCGATTAAGCAAAAGAACACAGTTTCGCAGGCCAAGCCCCAAGCCAAGCTACACGAGTCGCTCCACATCCCTCTCAAGCTCGATCAGACAGGAGAAACGTGGACGGAAACCCATGTTCACGATAAACACCTAGACAACCTAATACAAAACGATGCAAAATGCACTCGCACTCATGCGAGAGCTCAAGGCAAGCGGAGGGAACGAAAGCTGGGCATGTTAACTCGAGCCGAGAGGGAGGGGGGGGGCGTACAGTCTGATAGGCAGGTCGGGGCGGGAGCGGGCGGCGGCGGCGGCGGCGGCGGAGGCGAGGAGGAGCTCCGCCTCCTCCTCGCCCTGCTCGACGACGGCGTCGATGTTGCTGACATCGGTGACCGACTCGAGGACCTTCTTGCTCCGGTAGGACCGGCCCTTCTCCTTGGACTGCTGGATCATCTGGTTGTGGTGCCTCACCAGAGCCCGACCCAGCCCCGTCTTCTCGTTCTTCCCCATCTGCGAACGACGAGCCCTAGCTTCTCGGGAACCGCCGCCGCCGCCCACCAAACGGAATCGGTGGGTGCGATCGAACGAGTCGCGGGAGGAAGAGCTGCTTGCTGCTGCGGCGGCGGGCGTGGACGGAGAAGGAAGGCGAGGACGGCGTCTGCGGGTTGTGTTTCGTAATTGTGGTGGGCAATTTGAAATCGTTGCTCTTTGGTAGACCATGAAACGGGCGGGTGGGTCGGATCGGGTCGGAAATGAACCGACCCGAGGTGACTCGTTTTCATGCGATCTAATTTATTGGCACATATCCTATCCAAAACACTTTTATATTTAACTCAATTTAGGAAATAAAAAAAAAGCCCATACTCAAAATTAGGGGCTAACACTAAGAAAAAAAAACACGGCAAATTTATGACAATTTTGGCCCGAATTTTTTTTGCCTCAATAAAAATTACTAAATTTTACTCGAGTCTCAAATTTGATTCCGTTAACCAAAGGCTTGAAATCTTATAAATTGTTACAAGCACTTTGGCACAACACAATTTTAAAATTTTCTTTACTATACTTCCCAACAAAATCCATTTATTGATGTCCATCATTAGATACCGATATATTAAATGAGATCAATTGATTAATATATATTCGACGTAGACTTCGAAATTTCATAGGGAAGGCTTGGGCTTGTTTTAGAAAAATGGTTATAATTGTGAGCTTGGCGGATCTCGTTTATGGCGTCTCTCGACAGATGGTGGTCCACAACTTCATATTACGACAAAACAATGGAGCCTAGCCGAAGATATTCAATCTAGAGATTTTTTGACTTGCTAATAAAGTAAAGGAGACCATAAACAACTTTACTATTATTCTTCAAGCCGTAGCTTAGAAAAGAAGATAATAAATAGTGTTTTAAATCAAGCTAACAGTGGATTTATTGTTGAATTACGTTGGACAATTAACAATTTTAAATCAATATGGCTAGGCTTGGGATTTAAGTGAAAGTTGATAATTTTTATGAGATAAGAAAGTCCAAGTCAAAATGATCACTTAAGTTAAAGTTGGTATTTTTTTTAAATCGTACTCAAATTAAGGTGAGAGTACGGAGAAAATAGGGTGACTTGGGTGTTAGACATGTAAATAAGTCGTGATGAGAGTTTTTTTTTCTTTTGGTTGAAAAGTCGTGAGGAGAGATTAATCAATTGGTTTCATTTAATATTGAGAAGTGCAAGATAAGGGATTTGAATTCAATCTTGAAAAGAATCTTACATAGAATAATGAGAAAATTCCAAATAAGAGTCTGAAGTACTATCGTTTTCTCAAATAAGACATGAAGTGGATATTATCTCAAATAAGGAGCTAAAGTATCGTTATTTGAAAAGTAAGCTTTATCTCAAATAAGAACTTAAAGCGGTCATATTAGTCTAAAAAAAGAGTATGATGTTGCTGGCTAAAAGGCATTTTCATCATTTTACTTTTATTGAATTTTTTTCCTTTTTTTTGTTTTTTTTTATGTTCCTTTCCTTTTATTTTCCCGCTTTCCTTTGTCGATGGAGGTTGCCAACTTAGGTAAGGGCTGCCCTCACTCAAAGCTGGCGAGGGCAACTATTGCTTGCCCAAGCGAGGGCAACCCTTGCAACCTTGCCTGATGCCGGCTCTTGCCTGCCCAAGTGAGGGTGACTCTTGCTCAATGTCAATGAGGGTGGCCTTCACCTAAGGCTGGCAGAGGTCACCAACGATAGTTAGGAGGGAAAAGGAAAATAAAAGAAAGTAAAAAAATCAAAATGTTATAAAAATATACTTAAAAGTTTTTTTACTAAAATACGCCTTCTTCGATGGCAGGGATAGTCACTGCCCGGCCAAAATCTTTATCGATGACAATTTGGCCACTTCGAACCCTTATTTGAGACGATTTAACTACTTTAGGTCATTATTCGAGATAATGTCAACTTTAAGCTTTTATTTGAGAAAATAATAGTATTTTAAGTCCTTATTTAAAATTTTCTCTAGAATAATCGATTATTATGTCGACTCTTCAAACTACAATTTGGTCAATTTTGCCTCACCATATTGTAATACTGCATCTTAGCGTTGACATGGGGCATTTCATGAAATCATTTCATAAAAAATTCAGGTCGAAATCTCTCATAAACATTTTTACTTTCTATATATACTAAAGATTCGTATGAAAATATAGAGGTAAGAAATTAAAATTTAGAATTCTTTTGACACCATAAGAAATAAAAAAAAATAAAGGGAAAATGGTACAAATAGTTCTTGCACTTTCGCCCGGTGTATAATTTGATTTTTGAATTTTTAATTTATTCAATGTGATTTTTAAATTTTTTGTTTATGTTCAATTTAGTCATTAAATTAAATGAAAATGTTCAATATGACCATTCTATTGATTCAAGCTTAGAGATGATATTAAATATTTTCATAAACTATAAAAACTAAAATGAACACGTACTCAATATTCAGAAATCATATTGCTTATTAAGATAAATTTTAGGAATTACATTAAATAAATTAAAAATTTAAGAAACATATTGCACGTCGAGCTAAAATTTAGATATCATTTGTGTCAAATTTCGCGAGAATAAAAACGGGGTGCCTCCAGCCTCGCGTGCGGCTGCAGACGAAGCAAAAGAAAAGGCAGATAACAAACTTCAGAGCCGAGGACTCCTTTGCCCACTCCGACAAGTCTCTTTCTCCTTCCTCTTCTTCTCTCTCTCTCTCTAGCGTACTCACAGGGCGACGTACATAAAGCCTTTCCATGGCGATTGATGGAGCCTTGGCAAATTGAAGCTCCGACCCAATCTGGATGGGAGCTCAGAAAAGCATCCATGCCGGCAAAGGTCCTCTCTTGCCCATGTCCTTGTTTGTGTCCTCTCTTTTCTTTTTGTCGGGTCTCCCCCCCGGACGAAATTCACGTGGGCTCGAAATGCTCGGGAGAGATGGAACCGGGGTCGTCGGGCACTGTCTTGTTTTCTTTTTTTTCTGGGAAGTAAAGGTTGTGTTTCTTGTTTCTTTGACTCTTTGTCGTCACATTGTCGCAGCCAAGATCGACGTTAACGTCGATTTCTCTCACAAGCTGTGCGCTTCTCTGATGCTTCCCTCGTTCAGGTTCTTTTGGCTGCTCTGCTACGATTCGTTGATTGTTCTGGTGTTTTATTTCTACTTGTTTGGTTGAAAAGAAAATGTGGGAAGAGTAAGAGTAAATGCGAGACTCCAGAGAAGAGAATATCAAGATCAACTTTTGAATGTGCGAGAGGAAAGCACTTCGCTTTTGCACAGAGAGAGCGAGAGAGAAGCACTTTGCTTGCTGGGTTTTTTTTTTTCTTTTCCTAATGATGCTTCATTTTCGCTTTGTTTTATTGCAGGGGTTCTCAGAGTCCGCTTTCACTGATAATAGGGAGGTAAAGTTTCTGGCTATTGTTTCTGTTTGATTGCCTACTTGGACTCTGTTATCCGTATTTGAAACTTTTCTTTTCGGCTTTATAGTATCTTTATTAGCTTTATTTGTTGGTTTTAGTCTTTGCATCAAACACCCGAACCTATTTGGTGGGAGTGAGAAGCTTGATGTTTCATGGGATAAGGGCCTGTATGATTCCAATGCATTGATAGCTTATAGGAGGCCGCGACCCGAATGGCTTTCTCAGCAGTCATTTGTAATTCAGGTAATTTGGTATCCATTTCCTTTTATAAACCTAAAAAAATGGTGCTTTTCTGTTAGGAGTAGGGTAGATGCTCATGTAGAGTTCTAAACTAGTTGCATCTAAAGAGAATATTGGATTGATATGGTTATTGTGTCCCAGCATTCTGTTTCACCTGAGATTGGGGTGCATGGTACGCCTACCGATAATTTCTCACGATCAGGGAGTGGAGGTGTGAATCTGTCGCAATTATCAGTTGGACTGGATCTGACAGAGCCTGCAAATTCCAATTGGAGCAGCACAACGAGTATCAGATTTAAGGTTGGATTTATACTGTTGCGATCAAAAGCAATCGATCTAATTTGAGCATCTGTGCCCTGATACGGTGATATCTGTTATTCAGTCATCACTGTTTTTCCCTCCGAGAAACTAATTATTGTAAGTTATGCAGCATGTTCGGCCTCTAAACGATGATGGTCGCTCCATAAGCAGGGATCTTGATGGGTTACCTGTCACTTGCAGGTAACTCAGGCTTCTTACACAACATCCTCAGCATTATGAATCATGCTCAATAATGTCTCGGTATTGCCTAAAATGCAGTGGGAGTCCCCACGACAGTATGGTGGTTTTAAAGCAAGAATCTCATTACGCAAAGGCAAATGATCACAGCTTTTTCCGTGTAATGTATCTTTGCTATCTGGAATTTGAATCTGTCCAAATCTTATGCTCGAGTTTCAAGATTGTTTCTGAATTTTCTTAACATTTAATATTTGTGTTGCTGCTGCCAGATTAGATTTCAAATAGAGCAAGGAATTCCGCTTCTTTCCAGGTGGATCATATTTAACAAGCTCAAATTTGTGGCATCAAAGGGAGTCAAACTGGGCCCTGCATTTCTCTTGACAAGGTGATTTGATCTACTCAAAAAGATGCATTGACCAGTCAACATGTATTTATTGGGGCTTTTACTGGCCATTGCAAAATTCCTTAAATTGTAAAGCTAGGTGGTTCAAGAAAAGACTATCAAATGGAGGCAATTTAGTCTTGGAAGGAGAAAATCTCAGCACTACTTGAAAGAAAGGAGCATAAGAGAAAGAGCTATTGGTAAATTGGATTCCAGAGTGCTAAGCAATTTGGTTATCAATACAAGTCTCAAGTTCAATAGAGAGAAGCTGTGAAAAAGCTTGATGGATTGCTATATAAACCTTCATTGTGGAAGCATTTGTAGATAGGTTCAAAGTTACAATTACAAGTAGGATAGCAGCAGTGTCGACATCGAATATGATATTGAAGGATGAGCCTATACTTAAAAATGAGCAGGCACTACTGACTGTACTTTATTGCCTGACTAGTCTTGAAGTCTTGAGATCTTGGCCTGCTGTATCAAGATAATTTAGGTCATAACATATAACATGACATTTCCAATTGCCACTCACTTACCACTTGGACTGACAGTTTGACAGGCGGTTCGATTGTAGGAGATATGGCTCCATATCAAGCATTTGCAATTGGAGGTCTTGGCAGTGTGCGAGGTTATGGTGAGGGCGCAATTGGAGCTGGGAGATCATGCCTGGTTGCTAACAGCGAATTAACAATCCCTCTGGTATGCTTTAGCGTCGTCATCTTACTCGTATCTGAATGTCAAGACTTGAATCAAGTTCTTATTACATTCTCTCTGACTTCATAGTATAGGCTGCATGTGTAAAAGCTCCACATAGGTTGTTTTCTGCAATGCTCTTACATATGCCAGAATGGCCTGCTTGTAGTATTTGTTCCATTTGTAGAGATGCATCTAATTATGCATATATTGTGAGGGCCTCAGCCAAACCTGGTTCATGTTGGTTGATGTCACTAATTATGTTACTGAAATACCATAATTGGTGGGGTGTTTTGTTGTGCTTATTTTCTTCTCCAAGGTCAATTTATCGCATCTTGCTTACTCCCATTAAGTGGTTCGTCTACTTTCTGAAACTGGAGTTTATTCTTATGATTTTTTCTCTACCTGGATTTGCCTCTCTTGGTCTCTACTTTCTCTCCAAGCCTTTTTCTTCATAAATCAGTATTCCTCTATCTGCATTTAAGCCTTCACCAGCTTCCACTGTCATCTGAAAGACTGAAACTGTCTGTTATGATAAATCTATGGGAGAAGCTACATTGGCTATATTCATTGATGTTGGATGATGCAAATAAAGTGGGGTTGTGGAAAATCTTGGATTTCTTTCAATACTTGATTAATATAATCTTCAATCGTCAAATGGATCATCTTCATATGAAGATATATCTTGTGTTGGCTACGAATTTATCAGAACAAGACGCTGGACGGTGCAATATTTTTGGATGGCGGGACGGATTTGGGCTCTGGTCGTCATGTACCTGGTAACTTTCATTGCCTATTTATTGACAAGTAAATCTGTGAGTGGCAAGTTGAAAACACTGTTTTTCAATCATAAATTCTTGTTGAACAGATTTTTGATGCATTAATGTATAAGCGGTGACCTCATGAAGTCCTTCATTCTACCTATCATCATATTGACCCGACAAGCTGCACTAGTAATTTTACAAGTTGAGGCTTGCTGGAAAGCTTATGATCATTGCTATAAATCTTGAACTGGAGTAGTTGGTTCTTTGCATAGGGCGTATCCTTTGCCTAACTAGTTCCCATGTAGTTACACCTTTCAATGGGTCAGAAAAAGGTTGAGGGTGAGAGGCAATTGGTTCTCATGGTCAATACTCGAGAAAGCACCAAAATATTGTAATATTGTTGATTGGGGTGCATGTGGAATTTATACCTCAGACATGTAGTCATTGTTTGATATCGGCTGCATAGAGAGTGTAATTCATTTTGGTATTCATTTGTCTGTTGATTGTCCTACCTTATTGACATTGTTCTGGGGTTTCCAGGAAATCCATCTCTCAGGCAGGGAAAACCAGGCTCGGGAATTGGACTTGGATATGGCCTCAGATTCAAGTCTCAGTTTGGTCATTTTCAAATAGATTATGCCATCAATGCATTTCAACAAAAAACTGTCTATTTTGGCATCAGCAACCTCACTTCTTGACTGCTAAACCCTGGAGGCCTCAAACACCATTTCTTCTGCCTCTTATTTAAGAGCTGAAGCTCACTGATGGCGGTTCTGCTCAACTCTGGACCTGCCATTTTTGTCAGCATTCCATTCGATAGTTTGGACATATCGGGAGTAGAAGCTGCAAGCACTCAATCCTCCTCAAATTTAGCAAATTAACAAAGTGAAAGGGATGAGCATTTTTTATAGAGAGGAGCTAGAGCCTGGGTTCTGGTTCGATTTTCTAATTCTTATACGTCTTATGATTTCCAAAAATGAGATTCAAGTGAGGCTTACCAAGGAAAAAGTTGTGCACTCTTATTTTCTTTTCCATTATGAACTTCATAACAAGGTTGTGATAAAAAGGCTGTGAAATGGGCGAAATTTCGGGTGCTCCAGAAATGTTACGTCTCTCGTTCCCTTCACTAACCATTGACGAAGCAACAAGTAACACGAATTTCATTATTTTTCTTGAAAGGAAAATATCTTAGAGGAGAGAGTAACTGGTTCTATAGGAGCACGACAGTTTCTTATGAGGAGGAGATGAAACCTATGTTTGCAGATACGAAATGTTTGCTCATAGTCATAATGTCTGTCGTAAGTGTACGAAACCTCCTGGTTGTCGGAGGAGCCATAGGCAGCGAGCTCTATTTCAATGCTTCCACCAAGTGCTGATTTACCTTCTGACGGAGAATCTGCTGGAACGGAATTCTCCCACTCCTCGTATGAGTGTCTAATTCTCATCTAATTCATGCACCAGAGCAGTTCCAGGAAGTCCTTCGGGATTTAACTCATCTAAATTTCTTCTCAAAGCAGAAATATTACTCAATACCTTTTCCTCTGGCAGCAACCCATACACAACAACTTAAGAAATGTCTGCATCTTTCATTGAACAGAATGTGTGCGCAATATTATTAGCAAGCAGAATAAAATCTAATCACATTACGGAATTTTCTCATTCTTTCCCAAATTAGGAATTGATCAAGTTCGCCGAGTAACAAGCACTCGAGGATCTGCAGGGCAAAGACAAGGAAAGACGAGTCAATAAAACTCGCCAAACCACTGCCAAAAGTAGAAAATCAAGTTGATACATATCAATGGATATATAGAAGTCGAACCAATAGCACAATCTATACAGATGGTTTTCACTCAGCAGACATCTAACAGAGATTTCTAATTCATAATTGCTGTTCCATTAGCTAGATTTCTTCACTGCGCAACCAATTACGAAGGTAACATCTACTCTCCAATGACCAAATAAGTAAAAAGAAGCACCAAACTACATCAAACTGTGTTAGTTTGGAAATATAACGACAACACTGATAAACTTACAGTTCTATCAACACAAATTGAGACCCACATGTCTAATTCTTAAAACCAGCCGAACTAATCTCTTCCACTCTGCTGCCGTGATAAATAGTTGGGCACCTTGAGAGCAAATCTCCCCAGGTGATCGAATCTCCCTGCAACAGTAAGCATCTATGTACACTCTCAAAGTGCAGGACCTTGATGGAATAAATCTGGGACCCACCTCCCTTTTGACATCTTAAAGCTGCGCATTGGTGGCCTGAGGAATGGATTTTTCAGGGTTTATGTCCCCTCTTCCATTAGTTTTGGCTTTGTCCTTGAGAGTCTTCTGAGAACCCATTGTGCCTTTTACAGCAGTCCTGCCAGAATTTCTAGCAGCCTGATTCCCAGCAGAAGCCCCTGCTCAGAACCTCAACAGTGTCACAGAATGATGGATTAAGTTGTAACAAGGTTCCACTTCCATGTTTAGGAAAATTTACGAAGCACCAGCAAGCAAAGAGGCCATTTTTACCCTGCCTGCCTAACTTTTATGAAACTTACATAACCGTCTATGTCAACTTTGAATCTAGAAAAACGCCATTTTTTCAGCAAATTCTAAGTGACGATTTGCGTGCTTCATTCACCTGAAATCCTCTATAGATTCTACAAGTAAAGGGCAGAATGTGGGTGTTCCATGTACAGTTATCAACCTCAAATATTATTCTCCATCCAAATACAAAGTTGAGATATATTATTTCTGACATTCTTACAGTTAGGTAGCCACCTTGATAAATAGACCTTAATGCAGGTACCATCTGTAACTCTAAATATAACAATTAATCTAAGACTGTCCCAGAATAAGAAGAGAGAAGAAAAGGATAGGAAAAGGTAAAGTTTTTCGAGCATATGTTTAATTAAAACAGAGATGAAAGACATAAAAAGGAAGAATATAGAGATACATGAAAGGTGCATAAAATCATGCAAATGCCATCACCATAATGTAAGCTGCTGTGCAGAACCTCAAGTTCCTTCTTTGCTCAAACTAGTAGTCTAATAACCAAGTCGATCAAACTGAGGCATGCCATATGCTTCATCTCAAATTGCAAGCAGAAGTATAAATTAGTTTAAACTCCCAACTGGTAATTGATTGAAAAACAATCCTGATTAACTGCAAACCTAGCATAAAGTCATCAGGACAGCGTGCAGAACTTACAGAAGTAGAGACAGAACTCACCATTATTGGGCAGAGACAATCGTTTCTTTGCCTGTTTATCGGGTTGTGTAGATCTTTCCTTAGGATTGCTGTGTGATCTTGTACCAACACCAGGTCTCGGGTTGGCTTCTTCAAGTGCATTTTGAGCCATGTGCTTTGGCTTTGGCTTTGGCTTTGGCTTGGAAGAGACCGTTTGAGTTACCTCTGGTGTACTGGTTGAGTTATTAGATGAACCACCACAACCATCAGATTGAGAAGGACCCGTTCTCTGGCTGGAGAGATTAGATACTGTTGGCTTCTTTGCAGCAGATTTTATCTGGGGTCTGATGCCATTCTTACCCTCATCTGAACTGTTCTCCCGAATCATAACACCATCTTTGAGATTGATGTCCAGAAAGCGATTTTCCCAAGGTCGAACAGCCATCCATCTCTCTAACCAGTTCCAACCCCAACTGCTTTTATCAGGTTCAAACCCTGCAGGCGGGGCCTGCTGCCTTGATCCAGCTTGCCACTACACGACAAGAAGCATTAACAATTCTATTACACAGGCAATAAATTCATATCTTATTATAAAAACAAAAGACCCTCCACTTCTTAAAAACATTCTTCCAATGTTTTCGGATGCCTGAGATTTATTCTAGTGTCTCCATGCATGTACACTCCAGGTGGCATGGCGCTTAAACTGAATAAGCAGTTCAAAGTCAGCCAGCAACATCATCCGCGTCTTCCCAAAACACATTTACATAGATGCGGTAGAGTTCAAATCAGTATGGCCACAACATATAGGAATTCAAGCAAGACAACCTTTAATTAACATTATACAGTCACAGACAGGTTACGTTTGCAGCAGATGAGAAGCAAACTATAAGCTACCCTAAGAAGCTAAACAGTGAATTAGCTTGTGAACAATAAAACCCTGATAAATATCAGCAGTCCATCAGACTATCCAAAAGTTGTACGTGCGCTTGTAAACTCCTGAATGTTTTCTCTGAGGGAAAAGCAAGCCCATTTATTAGAAAGGGAAGGGCATGTTGCTGTCATCATAGTTTGGCCAATTTTTGTCTAGGTAACTACACTGGTAAAAATGAATCAACAGCTTTATAGCTCGAGTTTATGAAAACTCGTAAAAAATTGTGTGTTACCACATAGGTATATGGCTGTTCTAGTGCTTTCTCATCATCCTCATGAGAAGCCTTCACCCACAGGGTTATCAATATGGGCGCAGTAGCACAAGTGTTTAGAAACAAAATTTACGAGATCTCGTGAATGCAAAAGCATGGTGCTTCCACATAGCCATCTCATGAGATACCACCTATGTATAGGGCATCTGGGTAGGGACAATAATATAGATGATTTTGTTTTAACTTATCGAGAATATCTACATGTTTGTCACATGTATCATACATGATAGATGTCCGCACATGGTCATATATATGGCAAATGTTGAATTAACAGCATCAAAGAGAATTTGCAGGATAGACCTAGTCAAGAGCATAGTACAGATAGCATGTTTAGACATCAAAGTTTTTTCCAACTTCAATATTGCTTTGCACTGGACCACACCTTTGCATTCAACGCATTTAACCAAATTAATACTTCATAAACTCATCAAGGTTGCCAATGTCATCACCTGATGAGCTAGAGCATATGCCATCGCTCTTTCCCGCTTAGCTGCAGCCTCCTGTCTCTTCAGTAATTTGGATTGAATTTGTTCAACAGAGCCGACACTATCACACCAACCTTCCTGCACTTGCAGATAGAACTAGCTAAAGCACTCAGTAGGGGGGCATTACAGCAGGAATACAATCACAGAATGGTTGAGCACAAAACTGCATCAGTTAACTCTTGTGATGTAAGCATTGGCTAGAGATTTCCTCATATTTAGCTTTTTATACTAGACGGCTCTCAGGCTATTACTCTGCCTCGAAGTCAATCGACAATTTTCAATTATTTACTAAAAAAGATAGACTAAAAAGCAACTCAGCACAAACAAGTACAACAGATTTCATCTCTGCGTCAAAGTAAAGGTACATTTTCATTTTATTAATGCTGCTTTATTAATCAGAGGAACCTCCCCTTTTCAGGTCTATTGCAAGAATGGCTAATCATCATTTCAATAACTAATAGAATCATAACTCCAGTTAGTCCCTGAACAATCAACATGCATATAAACTCAGCCTGCTGTAAGGTGAAGCTGTTTCCTACTTGATATGCTGCCAGGGGATGATCTTACGCTTGCAAGCTCTCATTTGTTTTGCTTCCAAATCATATTATTCAGATTCATAGAAAAATTTGAAGATAAAAATATTTTTGTTTTATGAATTGCTATATCTTGAAGATGAGAACTGATGAGCTTACTTCAATTTCACGAACATGGGTGTCATTTGCAAGTTGCTGCTGAAGTTTCTGCTGTATTGTTTGACTTTCCAATGCTATACGAACGCGTCTTGCTCGAACACGAGCCTGAACTCTCACTAATGCTTGCATGCATCGCAGAGTTATTGCAGCTTGCTTTCTCACAGCATGGCCCCTGACCAGGGCTTGAAGCCTCACCAATCCCTTTAAAGCCCGTAGGGCTCTTCTAGCCTAATTGTGTATACGAGACAGACTGCATGATCAGTGCTAATAACATTGAAAAAGAGTAAAAAAATAACGATCTACACTATACAGAGGCATGAACAATACAATGTGGAACCTTTTTTTTTAAAATAACAAATTGAAGCCTTAACATAACTCTCATAGCCACACAAGTTACAGATGTCAAAGACACCTCAAGACTTTCACCATCATCGACTTTGTCATGGACATTCAGCCAATAAGAAATAACTCAAATAGTGAACTGAGAAGAATTTGAGACTACTGGTGTTGTCCAAAACGAGGAAGCTGTTAAAAGGTGGTATTTTTATTACTATTTATGAGTTGATTGCAGCATAATCAGCCTCACTGTCAAAAGATAACTTCCATTTAAATTATAACTCAAATTTCACAAAGATGAACTTGCTCATCTGCCATTGCAAAAAAACTAAGTACATTCCACAACAAGCTCTAAGATTCAAAATTTGTGTTTTCATATCATTGTTCATCTGATCACCAAAATAAGTATGGAAATAAAGCATGCAGTCCATGATTAATTTAGTAAAAATAGGTAGGGAGCACTGGTAAGAGCACACCATAGATCCAAGGATTCTACAACTATGTTTTACTTTGTTTCAACAAACTATAAATACTGCAAATGGTGAAAGCGCCTATACCAGAAATCCTCGGAAAGCTGTTTGGATACGTATAGCAGCCCACTCTTCTCTCGCAATTTGCTGATCATGAGTTGCTTCGTGTACTTGAACTGAAGTCGAAGCAGTCCCAGCAGCATCTGGAATTTTGTTATCTCCATCATTCCCAGCAGAATTGCAATCAAACGCATCTTCAAGTTTATAGCTGTCTATCTCAACCGAATGCTTTCTCCGGTGCTGAGACTTACTACCTGAACTTTTCTGTAGACGGTAATAATAATTTGATTGAGCGAGATTCACCGGATCCATTATCCTTTAACATTCACTAAAATATTTTAAAGCACAGTAAGGATTCTTCAAGTTCTTTGTCAGCCAGACGGTCTGAAACCCCAAAGGATCATTGCAAAAGGTGACTCTACAAGCTAGATAATATAGCCAGAGAAATAAAAATTTAAGTAGACCACTAGAGTTTACAATCTTCTTTGGCCAGACAAATCTTGCAATTGGAAGAATATGAGCAGCCTTCACAGCTGATCCATGGCATAGATAAAGCAACCAGTAGAATGATGCAAATAACTGCCAAAACGGACACACAATGGTTTATTGTTGACAAGATTGAGCTATTATTAACTGCAAGAGCCATGCAGTTAACAAATGCAACATCGCGTGCTTCCTTATCGAAACTCGTGAAAGAGAAGTAAAGACAAAGTGTCGGAGGCTATCATATGTAGATGACCGACTGACTAGGGAGTTTTGAATTTCAGCTTTAACACATTGATCCATAATATAAAAACAATGGTAATGTAACCAAACCAAACCCACAGAGCCATTGCAAATGGAAGAGGAATTGGAAAACATTCCTTTTTTTCAGCTAAAGACGCAAATTTGCATAACCACGTGAGGGGTGACTCAACTAGAGTTCAAAGTAGTGAGGGTGAGGGAGAGGGTTAGAAGCATGGTTGCTGCCAGCTGTAAAATATAGGCAAGGAATAGCATTTATCAATCTTCTTCGCTTCTTTTACTGCAAGGATTTTGGCTCCTTCTAAGAGATCGTCAGTGATATTACCAGAAGATGTACAAGAAAGTCCTAGGGGCACCTGAGCGCCGCCGTGGAAAGATTCAGCCTCATCTCAAGCTTCTCTCCTGGATACTCCTACCACAACCCTTATGTCTACAATTTGCCAGATTCATTCTCAACCATTGACAAGGAGAATGCCAGTATCACTATCCAAGAAAATATTACGATACAGCCTAAATGATACTCAGGATTGACTTGGAATCTATGTTTGTCTACTTTGTTGGGCAAACCAGAAACGGCATTATTAACAAAGAAGGATGACAGAGTTGTTTGTCCACGATTTGCAATGTTAAGAAATTTACTTGAGAAACTTGAGGAAGGAGGACAAATTACAAAACAAGAATAGAAAACCCCAAGCTATCTTTGCAGATTGCCTGCAATGATTTAGACATTATTGAGCCCACACTCAACTAGCATTCTGCGTGCCAAACATCTTAACTAATTCATTCAATCAAATGAATGCAAAGTCTAGATACCAATTTTTCTCAATCAATGAGGTAACTGTACAATAATAGGGATATGCCCGCAATGATTGAAACATTTTTGAGCTCATACTCAACTAGAATCCTGGGCGTTGAACAACTTAACCGATTTGTTCAATGAAATGAATGCCAAGTCTAGATCCCTTTTTTTCAATCAGTGAGGTAATTGTACAATGATAGGTATACAAACTTAAGTAGCACCGAAACGCGACACGAGATATGACACGACACGCCGACACATCATTTCTCAAAAAATAGAGAATTCTAACACGTTGGGACACGTTGTATACTTAATATATATTTTTATATATACATAATAAATTATCATTTTTATGATTAATTCAATCAAATTAATTTCATTCAAATCCATAAATAAATAAATAATAAAAAAAGAGTGTCGATGTCTGACACGTCCGACACGTGCCTGACATGACACGGAGGCCTCCGGAGAGTGTTCGTGCTTCCTAGATACAAACCCATGTCACTTGGAAAGTTATGTCAGCAGTAAGGTCTATAGAGGAAAGAAGTTACATCTCTAGGTTGAAATGCACTTAACCTGACTTGGCCTTCGTACAAAACTATTAGTTGATAATGATGAAGCACGAATTCAAAAGCAGCAACCAAGGAAAATGACAGGGAGAATAACAATAAGCAACTTCAGTGAAGACTGGTCTATACATTGTCCAACTGGAAGGAAATTGCGAGGACAGAAAAATTGTGTAGAGGGAAATATGAAACAAATGCTCACATTTTCATTATTCTCAGAAGCAGGTGATTTTTCTGACTTCTTAAAGCCAACCAAGGCTTTAATCCATTTCCCTGAGACACCCATACTGCAAGTAAGCCCAACTCAGCAAATACCAACCTGGTGGAGAAAATGCATAATCTTTAGCTTGAAATTGTTGACTGGGTGTATTTTATAATAACGAATGATGAAAACAGAAGAAATTTTCAAAATATAAGGGATGCTCATTACAGTGGATAGAGCAGGACAAGTTAAAATACAATGACTAGAAGTAATTCACATGAATGAAGGAAAAAATGGAAGCTGCATTCCCAAGACAGCAATGTTTTGGGAGGAGATTTAAACGCATCAATAACTTCTGAGATTGTTCCACAATTGGTTCACATTTTTTTCGCAACTGAATAGAACATGTAAAGCAAGTCAAAGCCCTCACTAATCCAAGTTTCTAAACCAGAAAAAGTAGTTGCCAAGCAACAACTTCCGCACAAGCCAAGACAAACTTAGGCACGAGAAGGTTAACCGCAGGTAAACATTTTCTAAAGTTCAAATATAGAACTTTCCTTGACTAGAGCTAATTAGCCTCTCAATAAACATAATCAAGAGGCCCAAAACCATGACGATGATAATTCAGCAGCTCGTAAATTACCGCTACAATTACAGGTCGATTGCTTTCCTCTTCATGCCACTAGTAGACATTAGCCCATCAATGTGAGCGAAAAGAGCTACTCGCTCCAATGTTGACATATGATGACAATATTGCTTTTGCATGCGATGGTATCCGCAGCTGAAACGTACCTATCCAACTATTAAACTTTGTCACACCGCGAACAGTATTGCGGAACCTTAGATGCGCTTAGTGGGAAGAATACTTTATGGGTTTTACTGTAGTGGGATGAACACCTTCTGCCCTTTGTTGTGGCGGGACGAATACTTCCTTCGCTCCATTTCCCCTCCCCAACCCAGGTGAAAAAAATGGTAAAGACACTAACTTGGCAAAGAAACAGTCTCGAGTAAATGAAGAAACTCAAGAAAACTGCAAATCCTTCAAGGGACCAGTCAAATTAACACAGAATTGGAAGACAGAAATTACGGCTTTCGCGTTACTCGCATCCGCCAACTCCCTACACCACCCTCCGCAAGAGTAAAACAGTTCGAGCAGGAGTAGCCTCAAGCAAAAATTCAAATCCCTCCCTCCCCCCCCCCCCCCCAAGCCCCCCGAGCTGACAATCTCGCGCAAAATTCAAGCTCGAGAACACCTCTACCAGGCGACGAAACAGCAATTGCACAACCAAAGCACCCAATGAACCTCCAACGACCGCGAAACCCGACCGGACGGAAGTCGAACGGACGCCGCCGCGCGGGGGGAGCGCCGACACACCGAAATGCAGGACCCCCCCGGAGCGAAGAGCGAAGGATAACGACTACGAATTGAGCGCGGAATCGAACGCGGAGACAATGCGGATCGAGCAGATCGCGAGCTCGGCGAGACTCGAAATTCACCTGAAGCAAACGTGAACTGTCGCGAACGAACGAACAAGCAGAGAGAGAGAGAGAGAGGGAGGTGGGAGGTACCTTTTGGGCCGTTGATCTCTCAATCAGTCAGCAAAGTCAACAACACTAACGCACGATCCCTCCCTCTTCTCTCTCTCTCTCTCTAAAAAGGAGCGACAGAATAATTTCCGAATCCGCGTTAGGTGGCGACGGAGAGTACAAAATATAGCTACAGCCGGCGGGCACCGCGCGCCGAGGGGGACGGAGGCCGGCCTCCGGGGGCGGCGGCGTCGGCTAACGTGCGCCGGGAGCGGGCGGCGCCGTGGGAGGCGAGCGGTCGCCGTCACGCGTCGCTGTCGCGAGCTTTGCCTCTTCCTTCGCATGCGGCCGGGAGCCGGTTTAAAAAAAATCGCGGGTTCGCGTCCCTCGCCGTTGGTGGGTCGACTCGGCCGAGGCCACGTAGGCGGGGGGGACGAGAGGCGCACGTTAGCGCGGACCGCCTCGCTCGGGCTCAGGTGAAAAATCAACAATAAAACTTTTTTTCTTTTTATTTTTCTTTTCTCTTTTCTCTTTTCTTTTCCTTTTTTTTAATTCGCTTTTTTTCTTCTTTTTCTTTTTTTTTAGAGGGAAGCTTAAAAGCTCAAATAAATTAGGCTCCGGAATTTGTGCGGGTGTGGGAGCCCGGACTTTAATAATTGGGGCCATTAAATAATTCAACAGTCAATAATGTTTTAAAAAAACTTTAAAGTGACCGCGTTTCCACTTTTTTCTCTAAAATAAAAAACAATTGGCAAATTAAAAATTTGCCTCAGTAAATCATTATTTCTAAATTTTGAATGCTTTTAACTCGAAACATCTTAAGCTTTCGCGATATATAAAATATTAATACTCGTGATCTTTTCGTCATTTTCTTTTCTTGAAAATTTGGATGATATTTTAAGTTGTGGTGCTTGATTTGAAACAAACGAGTCCTGAGTTACGGGAAAGAAATTAGTTATATGCCAATTGAACCATAAATCTGGTTCATTTAAACTAGTTATGCTACATGTACCTAGTGATTTTTACAGCTAAAGAAATTAGATAACACAACCTACTCTATCGGACGATTACCCACTCAAATGGAAGTGCGAGCAACAGCTTGGTAACACAATAAGGGCACCACTACTAACCATTCTGTTTTTTGTTTTTGTTTTTTTTTGTTTTAGGAAATAAGTTCAGAACATAAATCCGTTTGGTAAAATAATTTTATTTTTCTATTTCCGGGACAAATTTTTAGTCCGGAAATAGGTTTGGAACAAAAATCAGAAATTAAAATTTTATACTTTTCTAATTCTTGAATGGAAACAAAAATAACGACTCTCTTTTATTATTCGCCCTTGCCCCCGCCTACTGACCCTCTGCCGCTAGCCGCCACCCACCCACCGCTCCTCGTTTGCTAGCCACCCACCGCCACCCACCCCCTAGTTGTCCGCCACCGCCGGCTAGGAACAAAAATTTAAATATGACCCATTAAACAAATTTCTATTTTAGAAATAAAAATTTTCCCGGAAGTCATTTTCTTGAAAAATATTTTCCCGGAACATAATTTTCCGGTGTTCGGCGACTAATATGAAAAAGTTTCGGAAAATACTTTTCGTTGGCTAGCGACTGGCGGACGGCGGGCGGCCGGCAACCTTAGTGAAGAAGAAGAAGAAGTTCCGGAAAATGATTTCCACTTTTGAAGAAGTGGAAATCATTTTCCATAAACTTAAGCTATTTTGTAAGAAGGGAAGGAAAATATTTTCCTACGGAAAACATTTTCCGCCCCACGAACACCGGAAAATCCGGAAAATATTTTCCGGGAGAATATTTTTCCCCAAACGAACGGAGCCTTACATTAGCAAATTTTGTGAGCGCATTATCATTAGCGGACTTTATGTTAAGAAATTGGTTAATATCAAGAAAAATCCAAAATTATTGGTATACACATGACAAAGTTATCAAAGACTAATTTTTTATTACAAAAAATCCTAAATCGGTATATCTGTGATAAATTTATCTTCTGTTAATTTTCGTTAAATTTTATTATCAAAATTGCTAAGTTAGAAGACACATGGCAGTAAACGAATATACTAATATGAGATTTTACCCTCCGTTTGTCGCAAGTGTACCAGTTTGTGATTTTTTTGTAATATTAATCAAATTTAACGAAAACTAACGAAGGTTAAATTTATCACATATGTACCAGTTTACTGTTTAGGTTAATATTACGAAAAATTCCAAATCGGTACGCCTGTGATAAATTTACCCCAAACTGCGAAAAACCCAAAACTGATATACCTGTGATAATTTTACCTTTCGTTAGTTTCTGTTAAATTTTACAAGTTGAATGATACGTAGTAATTGATAGGTGTATTAGTTTGGCATTTTAGCCTCTGTTTATCACATGTGTAGAAGTTCGTGGTTTTTGGTTTTTTTTAAAATAATTTTCAAAATAGGGTAAATTTGTCATAAATATACTAGTTTTAGGATTTTTGCGATAAAAAAAATTAATTTAAAGCAAATTTGTCACGAGTATACTAGTTTTGGATTTTTCATGGTATTAACCCTTAAGTTTTTTTTTTTTACCACTCGCCTAGGTGGCGCTGCTGAAGCGCGCACTCTTTCTCTCGCAAAAGATTGAGTGTTCGAATTCCGGGCGTCGCAGGGTGACTTAACCGATGGCACGTGTGTGGTGGCTAATACGTGTCGCCCCTAGGGTTTACTCCCCAGCTGTCGGCCGTGCAGGGGTTTCCTGGGTTACAAAAAAAAAACCCTTAAATTTTTTTTTTGGTATTAAAACAATTAGTTTGTGTTAAACTTATCACGTGCGTAGCAGTTTGCAATTTTTCTGTGATAAGTTTGTCACGGCTATACCGATTTCGATTTTTTTTTTTATTCATGAAAATAACCCTTTAGAAATCCCTATTATTAGTACCCCGAGTTTTCGAGCGACTTCTTCTAGCCCGGCGCTTCGAATCAGGAAAGGGAAACATGATTACTTCAGTTTCCTGCCCGCGCGAAGGTTCCTGAACAATTCTAGAGTCTTCCCGGGGGGGTCAACTCCACGACCACGACGAAGGGCGGGGCGCGCGAAATCTCCACCGTCCGTTCGCAGCAACCCCCGCGAAGCAAACCCCTCCCCTCCCTTCCCCGCGCTCCTCCTATAAAGCGTAAGCTCTCCGCCTCGTCTCCCTCCACAGCCACAAGCGCAGCGCACGGCCCTCCTTCATCGTCTCGTCGATTCCGCCGGCGCCGGCAACCGTTCACCGATCGTCGATCCGGGATTCTTCCGTTGTTCCTCCGACCGACCTACCGACCGAGGGGGAGTGGGGGTGGGAGAAGATGTTCGGGCGGGCGCCGAAGAAGAGCGACAACACGCGTTACTACGAGGTCCTGGGGGTCTCGAAGCACGCCTCCCAGGACGACCTGAAGAAGGCGTACCGGAAGGCCGCTATCAAGAACCACCCCGACAAGGGGGGCGATCCCGAGAAGGTACCGCCCCGAATCTGTGTTCCCGTCCCCGTCCCCGTCACCTTCCTTCCTTCCGCCGTCGCCGGCGGCGGGGTTTTGGTCGGTTCTGGCGAGGTTATGTGGTTGGATGGGTTAGGAGGGGGTTGGGATTCCAATTGAGTATATTTAATGCGTTCATATTAGGCATATTGGGAGTTCTGAAGAATTAGTGTAGAACCGGGATCGAATTAGGCGGGTCGTTCAAGTAAAGGTTCTGAAATTTGCGTTTTGCTTCTGTTCCCCCCACAAGATATCTCGGCGAAATTTGCGGAGAACTTGTTTGAGGAGCTTGTTTGGTTGGTGAATTGCTCGTAGCGTGCTTAAAGTGTCTTGAAGCAGTACTTGTTACTGAGACGGAATATGATTATGCGGTCGTCGAGTGGAAGGAATATGGGGAGCTGTGTCTTGAGTGGTCATTTGTTCCTTTGTTGGAGTAAAGCTTGATGCTTTATGTTTTCGCTGCAGTTCAAGGAGCTTGCGCAGGCATATGAGGTTTTGAGCGATCCCGAGAAGCGGGAGATATACGACCAATATGGTGAAGATGCCCTCAAGGAGGGAATGGGCGGGGGCGGAGGTGGGCACGACCCATTCGACATTTTCTCGTCCTTCTTTGGTGGTGGAAGTGGATTTGGAGGTACACTGACTTGCTCCTTAGGACCGGTTGATGCGAGCCTGTTTTAGTGGGTTATTCCTGTTTGGTGGGGAGTCTTGTCGATTATAGGTGCTTAAATGGTGCGTTTTTCCATGTAAACAGGTGGAAGCAGCCGAGGACGAAGACAGAGGCGAGGGGAGGATGTGGTTCATCCCTTGAAGGCGTCTCTGGAAGATCTCTATCTCGGGACTACAAAGAAGCTATCTCTCTCTAGGAATGTGTTATGTTCAAAATGCAATGGGTGAGTGTCGCATCACAATGTTTGTTTCACTACCTTTCGGCATGCTTCGAGGTCATGTGGGGTTGCTTACGGATATCATTTGCAGGAAAGGATCGAAGTCTGGTGCGTCTATGACATGTCCTGGTTGCCAAGGGTCTGGTGTTAAAGTGACTGTTAGGCAGTTGGGTCCGTCCATGATCCAGCAGATGCAACAACATTGCAATGACTGTAAGGGCACAGGAGAGACCATTAATGATAAGGATCGCTGCCCCCAGTGCAAAGGAGATAAGGTTGTCCCGGAAAAGAAGGTGTTGGAAGTCGTGGTTGAGAAGGGTATGCAGAATGGACAGAAGATTACATTCCCTGGTGAAGCAGATGAAGCTGTATGTATTAGATGAATGTTAATTTGCAACTCCATAGTCTCATAAGTGGCTCGGTTTAACAATTTGAATAATATTGTTGATTGGACTTTCTGTTTCTTGCTTCTATGCAGCCGGATACAGTTACAGGAGACATTGTTTTCATCCTCCAACAAAAGGAGCATCCTAAATTTAAGAGAAAAGGCGAGGATCTCTTCGTGGAGCACACCCTTTCTCTCACCGAGGCTCTATGTGGCTTCCAGTTTGTATTGACTCACCTGGATGGCAGGCAGCTTCTTATTAAGTCGAACCCCGGGGAAGTTGTCAAGCCTGGTATGCAAATGATACATACAAAGATATGGGCTATGTTTTACCCTATGTTGCTGTCCTTTTAATGCTAAATTTTGCATTTTCGCACTTGCAGATTCTTTCAAGGCTATTAATGACGAGGGTATGCCGATGTACCAAAGGCCCTTCATGAAGGGGAAGCTTTACATTCACTTCACCGTGGACTTCCCAGAGTCTCTCAGCCCTGAGCAGGTCGAGGCTCTGCAGAGGGTGCTGCCGCAGAAGCCGGCATCACAGCTGACCGAGATGGAGTTGGACGAGTGCGAGGAGACGACACTGCATGATGTCAACATGGAAGAGGAGATGCGGAGGAAGCAACAAGCGCAGGCCGAAGCATACGACGAGGATGAGGATATGCCCAGCGGCGCCCAACGTGTGCAGTGCGCCCAGCAGTAATATGGTGGCGGTCGCAAGGTTTCTTAATGACTCCCGGAGGTCGTAATTTTTTGGTGTAATGGGTGATGAATGTTATGACAGCAGGTACTCTGCGTCTTATGTAGTCTATTGGGAATAGTGATGTGCAGCGGCTTCTGCCCCCTGCATTTGGACTCCGTATTTCACATTTGGTGGATGAAGTGATACTGTATTTCTTAACTCGAGTGACAAATTCATATAGTTGTGCTTTCTTGGTTCTTCTCAATCCCTTCTTATTCTACGAAACTCCAAGTCCAAAGTCTCGATTGGCAGCTTTTTCAAATTGCTCCGAGTCAATAAAACAAATCATTGTTATTCCTTGATCGACTTCCAAAATTGACTTGCTTCTAGTTGTGAGTTCCAGCCAATTGATTCTCCACAACGGGCAACCAACTATTTACAGTTCAAGAATTTATCCTTGTGACTCCATGTTCCATTGCACTCGCCATTTCCTGCCCGGTTCACTCCTCTGGCCGACCCCCTTTTGATTCAATTTTTCTAAGTGAAATCTCGATACGCAGTACATGAGTGAGACGTCAATGGTTGTATCAAACTAATACTATTTTGAATTTCGCCCAAGGCCAGATGTGGATCACATCCCAACATACCCGTTAGATCCACCTAATCAAATCAATTACATTTCGAAAGGTCATGGGATTCACAATTCACATGGTTTTTGCAGTGTGATTTCATGGTATCATTCATAAAATGTCTATACAGTATCTTCTCAGCACCTACCACAGGATTTAAAGTGCCGTATGGCCAAGGCTCTCTGGGCGGGTGAAAGACAAAGGGACAAGAACGAGTGCATGAAGTCGTTCAATAATTGGTTTAGATTGATAGTCGTTCTCTAAGTTACTCATCATCATTACAACCTCTGTACAGACAAAAAAATCTCGTCGCGAAGCAGAACACGACAAGCGTCTCGCCTCTATCTCTCACGCTTATCGGATTCTTTTCATCTGTTTTTCATCCGGGCAACAAGTGATCGATGTCTGCTCAAGAAATCTCGTTGCGAAGCAGAACACGACAAGCGTCTCGCGTCTATCTCTCACGCATGTCGGATTCTTTTCATCTGTTTTTCATCCGAGCAACAAGTGATCGATGTCTGCTCAAGGGTGCCCATCCTCGATAAACTTCACTCACCTACCCCTTTCTCTCCACTGGAAAAGGTCTCTCTTTTAATCACCAAGATCGCTCCTTTTCGTAGAGATCAAGAAATGGGGTCGCTGCGTATGCTCGCGTTCGCTCTCCTTTTGCCTCTCGTGTGTGCCACCAACATCAAGTATTGTGGTCGGTCTTCTTCGGTCTTAATTATGTTCATTCTCTTTTTGGTGTTCTTGATGATTGATGGTCGTATATATGATCGTGTCCTACTGGATTGTAATTGAAATGTTTTAGCAATTATGTGAAGCGATTACTTTTTCTGCTTTCTTCTGGTTTGTGATTGCAGAGAATTCTGAGGACTATGTCGTGAAGGTGAGCGATGTCAAGATATCGCCGAACCCAGTGGTTCCAGGCAAGCCGACCACCTTCGACATCTCTGCTTCTACAGGTACTACTTTTTAAAGGTCTTATAGTTATGTACTCTTCACGTTAAGAATGAATCAGTCTCTTCTATCCTCCTGTAGAATGGGAAAATCTCGGTTCTACTATACTGTTATTGGACTGTTGTTCTGTGTTCATGTGGGTTAGGAGCTTGATGACTGCTGACTTCGCTGTTCGATTATTTTGTTGGTTTTCTCCTCGCTTCTTGTTCTCACCCATCATTTGCATATGATACGAGTCCCCTGCATCTCGCAGCGCTTAGATATGTGTTTCTTTATTGGGAAATTGTGAAGTTACCGCACCAATTTTAAGGATAATAAAGATGTAGTGTCTGAACAACTCTGCTTCTGATTTTGATTCTATTGTTTGGAGGGTTTTTGTATGAGTGGAAGCCAAAAGGAAACACGTGCCAAGTTGTTTTTTTCTTTTTTAAGATTGTGAAGTGAAGGTCCTTCCTCGGTCAAGTTGCGTACATATTGCTAAAAAAATACCTGATGCTTGCTTTGCGATGAAGAGGGTATAGGTGTTTTTCTTTTTCTTCCCATAATGCATTCTTATCATACAAATATTCTTTCCTTTTTTTTTGTGGAAAGATTCAGATTAAAGACAGAAAGTATTAACTTGTTGATTATGATGAATTTCTTACCCGGATCCATTGCTTCAGCCTGAATTCGTTGAAAAACCTTCATATTTTTACTATCTGATACCATCTGTACCCCAATAACAAAAAACAAGCAAAGTCCATTCGAAATAGCATGTGTGATGCCTAGTCATATGCTTAGAGTGTAATCTTATGTTTGCCTTTCCATGTAAATAGATCCGTTAGTTAACATGAAGTCATTAAGAAAACTACTGCTGAAGTTACTTCAAAGCTTAATGGCATGACAGAATGAGGTTGCCTGTGGATACAATATATGGAACCATGTTGGTTGCTGCTACTGCTACTCACGCGGGATCCATCTTGTTTCATCAATTGTTCGTGGGTTGCCTACTTGTAATTTGGCTTGTGGCCATAGTTTATGATCTAATCTAATGTAGGCTTTGATCAGTCTCGGTATAGATTGAGGATGATAATTCTTTGCTCTAGTCTTTCATGTATAGTGTATTACGCGCTGATCCTGACTCAGTCTCCCCCTTCTGCAACACGTACAACCGCATTGGTAATCTTGGGATATACTTATCTGAGACCACCATAGTTCATAACGTGCTAGTGGGGATTAATGGCCATTAATGTGTGTGCTTGGGGATGCATTTTATGCATATATCCAATTCTACACTCTGCTTATTCATTGTACCCATCATCACACCTGTTGCTCTTCTTATTTAAGGTCAAAATCTCTCCAATGGAAAAGTGGTGATACGAGTTACATATTTTGGGGTTCAAGTCCATACAGAGACCCATGATCTCTGCGAAGAGATATCATGTCCTATTGCAGCAGGAAAATTTGTGCTATACCACACCCAAAGTCTACCCGTCTTTACTCCTCCAGTAAGTTTCAAACAACTATGCGCTAATTCTTGTCCATTACCATTTTCGAATGCGATTATGTTAGTCACAGATTGAAATTTTCAAGGTGTTAGTGCTAAATAGTACTGTATGGTCAACGAAGGATCTGTGTTGTGGTTTTTCTGGCTTGTCTGGCGATTAGTGAATTGCCATTAGCTTATTGGTGTAGAGTCCCATGATCAACTTTCTCAATCTAGTTTTCATCTTTACTTGAAAAGTTCCCATTCCTCAAGTGCACACAAAGCCTTAAACCTTTTGGAGATAAGAGGATCTCGAGCTGCTCATATTCATGAATCTCATTAACATGCAGGGCTTGTACACTTTAAGGATAACCATGGAGGATGACCTGAATCGGCAGTTAACCTGCATCAGCTTCAATTTCAAGATAGGATTTGGATCTCTGGTCTTCAACAGTTGAAAATCTCCCATACCCATATCTTTGAGCGACTTTAAAAGGTCAAATACTATTTTCTTTTCCGAACATGAGATCCCCATGCCATAGTTTCCTGTATTTCCTGGTGTACTGTTCTTTTATATCTCGAAAATACTTTGAATCTCCCTCGTAAATGAAAATACATTTGCATCTAGACGGCTTATCGGTGCATTGGATGTCATAAGTCATTTCAACTTCAGCTGTCTCCGGATGCCAGCGCCTTTCGTTGGTCATAAGACAAAAAGGATCTACACGACCCTGCAAAAGAGCATGATGAAAGATGAGGCATTTAGCAGCGAGCAGAGAAGTTATGCATCAAATGCTGTCATTCTTTAAAGCTAGTGTATAATGGCCCAAAAGACATATTGGCAGTGAAGATATGTTGTTAAGCAGTTTAGGGTGGTTCTTACTGTTGTTCATTTCAATTCGGTGCGACGCCTATATTTACTTCTATGTGATCACTATTTTTTTTCATCCTGAGCTAGTTTGGTTCGGTATCCGGTTCAGTTTTAGCTTCCAAGGCGAACCAAATCGAACTGATCTTATTCTTCAAAGCGTGTGGATGACATCAATGAGTTTGTATCGAGCTAGGAAGCACAATGTGCCAAAGCAGTACAACCAGTTCGATCGATAGAACTGGCTTCGTTGCCCGTGCCTAATTCGGCTCGTTGTAAACTGAAGGCGCGGTCCTTCCACGGTCCTCTCATAGGTACTATGGCGCTTCTAGATCCTAAATCATCTATTGAACTGCAAGAAGTAATCTTAACAATTCAAGTTTAGTGCCTAATTCATAGAGGTTGATGACCCTTCGACTAGCAAAAGTGACCATGCTTTACGAAAAGTTTTCATTACGCTGTGAATCCTAACTATTGGTTGAAGGGATTGCTTTTTTGTTAAAAGAAAATGGGTTAATACAACGAAAAACTATAAACTATGTGATAAAATTAATTCAAATTAATTTTTTGACAAGAAAAATCTCAAACTGGTACACTTATATCATAATTAATCGGTATCTTTGATCATATTATCATATTTAATCGAACAAGATTGAGTAATGTAAAAGAAGATTAAGTAATCTAATAAAAACTTTCGCGGGCGAATATTTACTCTTTCAATATCCATTTTAGTTGTAGGGTTAGCTCATGAATTCTTGAAATAAATGAATTGGTCCCTAGTTTGTTCAGCCATCCCACCTAATGAATTATTAGGATTCAATTTTCAATAGAATCTTATGTATTATGACGGGCATCAATGGAAATTCAAATTGATATATATTGGTGCAAAAGGATATCTAAATTAAGGGGGAACATACCTAATATTGAGTTCACAAGTGCGAGAGAAATTGTTGAGATACACGTATGAGTTGTATTAGAGAAGTCTCACATCAAAGAATTGGTATGGTGTTGAACAATTAATATATCATACTTGGCCAATAACTTAATGATTTCAGTTTTTGAGTGAAGGTGAGTCCAACTAGATATGTTGATGGGCTCAGATTTGGACTCTTTCTTGGCGATCTTGTATCGTATTTCTACTGCGTGCTCCCAACTTACATGTATTAGAATATTTGAATTTTCTCTTGCAGGCTTCAATTATATGGAGCAGTCTTTTTCTCTTGCAGGCTTCAATTCTACGCTCATTCTCTCTTGGAACAAATACACACTATTATAGACGAACGTTCACATTCTCCGTTGGAACAAATACACACTATTATAGAAGAACGTTACTTCATGAAGGTGCAAAATACAGAGAGCAACCTGTCGCCATTTGTTGTGTTCCATGCCAAGTTTGCAGACAATCGCAATCACTTCCTAAGAGGACATGAATTAATGATTTTGTTGCCTGTCTACAAAATCTTTGGTCAGTGTTGATGCTTATGTCCTGATCATAATATCCATGTTGTTCACGGTTGGGACTTGGCATTTTGCCCATTCCTGTTTAATCCTTCTTGTTTCGAGAGGCAAAAGATTGTTGATGATTGAACAAATTGGAATAAATGGATAGGCAAGCAAGGCGAAATAAGTGCGGCTCGGAAAAAAAAGTTGGGAAGAGGAATAGGAGCATCTACGTTCATAATATAGCCGAGATTATATTAGTATTGCGATTTTTCATATATCAATATGGACTTGTATATCGGACCATCACGAAACTTGTTTCATTTCTTCCTATATCCATTTTTTTGGCTCACTATTTCTTCCTATATTCACCTCGTGATCTTCCTTGTATCATATGTGATAAAAGGTGAGGATACATGATTTGTCTATGTTCCAAAATTTTCCAAAATTGCTTACCAAAGCATTATCGTATAAGGGATGGGAAAAAAAACTCTCTGAAACTCTTTTATTTTGTTTTAGAATGGTTGGGATGTGGTGACACAAATAAGGAGAGGGGCACTCTATTTATACACGAGCCTCTCTAATTACGACCCTAGATCTCCATTTGATGTAACAGTGGATGTCCCATCCTGTCTAACTACCGATTGCCCACGTTAAATATAGGAATCCTCTAGTATACAAGCGTACATTGCCTATTTTACCTGTAGCAATATTCCTAAGTACCACAAAACCCTAAACACTTCAAGGGTTAAAGCTGGCTCGGCCTTCTTGATTTTTCCTTTAACTAATTTCTTTGTCATCTGTAATAGAACGAATACATTTGTTAGCTATATTTTACCATGTAATGATACAAGGCATATTTTCATATAAACATGTATACTTCTAATCTTTTGTTATAGGCCAAACCCACCTTCACGTGAGGCCCAGCTCCATTTACAATTAGGGCATCGGGAAATTCCAGATTCGGTGCAAAATTTTGCCCCGTGTTCATCTTCTCCGGAGCTCCCAAGATTCGAAGGAGACTCGTTCTTCCCTGGCCGGAGACTCGTTCTTCGTTTCTCATCTTGGTCGATCGGTGCTGAGAGCGAGAACGACTTCCAACGCGTTCGTTCATCTCACCCCGTTCTTCTTCTCGCCGCCGTGTAACACCGGTCGGAGCTCAGCTTATAGACGTCGTCAGGAGGTACGTGCTTCCGCTGATTGTTCACCGTGCCCTTGAATCTGAATTCGTGCCGATTCTTTCGCTGGGAGTAGTGGTGTCTGTATTTGCGGCAATGGGAGTGGGTGGGGACTGCGGAGTGTGTAACTGAGATCGATAGTGCTGCTACTTAGGAGTTGCAATGCAAAATTCGATCGAATCAGCGAAAAAATTTTCTGTTGAGACCCCATTTTTTTTTTGTTTTATGTTTGGATATGATTTCATGCCTGGCTACCTCTTCTCAAATTAGAGCTCTACTTTTGAGCTTCATCCCCCCTCTTTAGATGTTATTTATGTATGTCATCGGGAGAACGAAGGCTAGATTTTTACTATTTAGGCCTCAATTGGTTGAGCTTGTTGACAAGGATCCTACCTAGGATCCCGATCCTGACAACTTTGCGTTTGTTTTCCTATCATGGATTTGTCTCATTTTCAACTTCCATGTAATGGGTAAAACTGGTTTATAATGTACAATTGTTTCTGATTGTGTTGTGATGATTGGTCCAGCCTCTCGTACTTTAGAAGCTTAAATTCTCTTCTTTTTTTGCTAGAATTTAGTGTTTCTTCTTTTCAGGCGTATGGGCGATTGTCGCATATATCGGTTGGGAAATCCTGTGTTGCTTGTTCAGAGCTAATGTCGCGCCAGCATTTTTAATGATTACTGTTATTTCCTCGAACTTCATTTGATGGTTATATTTGTCAGGTCTAGGCTGATATTGCTGTGGTTACTCTGCGAGTTGCAAAAATGAGACGGCAGGGTCAATATACGAATGCAGGGGCAGATGCATATGTCACTGCTCAGATGCAGCACAGTCAACAGATGGATCATAGCTCTGGTCAGTATCAAGGAGAGCTAGAAGCCTTCACTCCTGAAAGGGATAATACATATGTTACTCCTAGAGCAGATGGACACCATGGATGGGAAAGAGATGGATCAGAACCATCAAGTGCATTGGCTTCTCATATGCTTTATGAAGGCAATCTCTCTCTCTCTCTCTCTCTCTCTCTCTCTCTCTCTCTCTCTCTCTCTCTCTCTCTCTCGGTGCCCACAAACACATGCACTCGCATGCAGTATTTATGCACACATCCACATTCATACGTCACCAAAGTTCCATTGATGATGCTGATTGGTCTTTGGTTCCACTAGTTATACACAATTTCGAGAAACTTGTTTCTGAGCATTATGGAAAAAGGTTGTTCTGATGACCTTTAAGTTGAGTTCTTCCTCCTAACTTTTAGTCGATACATTTATTAAGGATTTTGTCTGGAGTTTTAGGACTAGAAACTCGAGTTTTTTAGTATTTCAGACTAGTAATCGGCAACGTCTGCTGTATTACACTTCGCATGATTCGTTTGTTGTTATTTTGCTGTTGTACCTGGTAAATTTTTTCTTGTCCCTGCTTATTAACTCGTGTGTTTGAACTATATGCACACATCATCGCAATTCATATTTTAAACGGCAGGCATGCTTCAACAAGTTTTTAATGTATTTGTGGCAAAACATATTCAAAACATTTTCCTAATGAATCATTTTCTCTGTGATGGTTGAAAGGAGTTTTATGCACCTTTTATTGTTCCTTTTCAGTGTCTGATGAAAAAATATTAATGAATAATTGACTTGATTGTAACTGAATATTGCTATCAGTCAACTATGGGGATCCTTTTGATGCTGTTCTGGACTTCTTATGCCTTGTGAAACATGCTTGTACTGATGCAGGTCAGAGTGGTGATGCGTCTAGATCTTACTACCAAGGCCAGAAGCCAGATTTAAGACTTGCTTTGGAGAAGCAAGGCAACAATGATGTAAGACCCCAGACCCATAACAAAGACGCAGACCATGGATATGAGAAAGTCCCATTTTCTCAGACTTTTGAAGGTCTCGAGCAGAAATTTCTTGATGACATTACGAAGTTGGCCAAAGAATTGAATGATGCAGAGGACGCTGAAAATGTTAGACACAGAGAGGTTAGCTGGCCTTGCCCTTTAAAGTGCTTGTCTGTTCAATAGCCTTGTTTACTTTTTTATTTGGAGGAAGTGTTTACCTGTCTATTTTTGTTTATTTTATGGATATCATTCCCGTTTCTGTAAACATGCCGAAGAGGGTTTTTTTTTTTTATCTTCATCTTTTGTTGGTTGGGCAGGCAGGCGGCCGGGCGGGTGTGTGTGTGTGTGTGTGTGTGTGTGTGAGAGAGAGAGAGAGAGAGAGAGAGAGAGAGAGAGAGAGAGGGAAGTTGGGCCAAGTGACAGTGACTGGGGCATTCGAGAGCTTGTCCTTTTGTAGTAATTAACATACATAGAGAGAAACTGCAGTGTATGTTGTTCTCATCCGCAATGCTGTGGAATTCCTGTTCATAAAGCCTATGCAGCTCTTTCGTAATCTATAAGTCATGTCAGTATGTCAGTTGGGTCTTTTTTAGCTCACATTGATTACCCATTAGCTTCTTCTAATGGTTCCAAGGAGTGTTTTGGATGGGGTGTTAACATTCAAAACCATTTTGAATATTAGCTGCTAGTGTTGGGTTTTCTTAGAGCACAGGAAACTCCATTTTTCTGTTTTTCTGGCCATTTCTCATAAAACAACTTAACTGTTTTTTATTGTCCGAGAAGCCATTGAATACGGAACTATCGGGAACACCTCCCAGTGTTTGAAAAATGCCTTCTAGCCAGTTCTTATTATCTCATAAAAGATTACCTTTCTTCAATGAGATGAAACTTTTGATTACTTGCTATCATGAACTCCTCAAAAAAAATTGGCATGCTTATAGATAATTAATTTTCTATGGAGCTGCGATACCCCTTCTTCAAGGTAGACTCTTGGAAACTTCTAAACTAAGGAAACTGTTGAGTAGAATTATTTTTATTTTCTAGGTTTTATTCCTTTTTACATATATAAGGGCATTATGGTCATATACAATTCATATTTAATATAAATATATCGTGATGGGTGTAGATTTTTTGTTACACATAGAAATCAAGAGCCCCTTTCTTGGATTTTACAATCTCTTTCTTTCTCTCTTCTTCTCCTCTCTTTTTCTTCTCTCTTCCTTCTTTTCTCTTGTTATTTTTCTGCGGGTTCTCTAATCAGCATTGTTTCAACCCATAAATGGCTTTATGTAGCTGGCATACTTTACTGCGATCCTCCCCCTGGGCAACATACCCAAGAGGTTGCTCCATATATACTTCTTCAGACAAATCACCATAAAGAAAAGCATTCTTGACATCCAATTGATATAATGTGTGATAATCAGGCAACTATTTATATTGCTGGAAATCCTGTTTTTCAAGAGTGAACTAAGCATATAGAAGTTGACTGTCACTTTGTTTGTGATGCTGTGAAGTAGAAGTTGGTAGCCGCTCCTTACATTGCCTCTAGAGATTAGTTTGCTGATGTGTTCACTAAAGCGTTGTTTCGTCCTGCCTTTGTTACTGGTTGTTCCAAGCTGGGCATGGGTGATCTATATGCTCTAGCTTGAGGGGGAGTGTTAGAGTAGAATTATTTTTGTTTTCTAAGTTTTATTCCTTTTTATATATATAAGGGCATTATGGTCATATACAATTCATATTTAATATAAATATATCGTGATGGGTGTAGGGTTTCTCTTACACACAGAAATCAAGAGCCCATTTTTTGGATTTTACAATCTTTTTCTTTCTCTCTTCTCCTCTCTTTTTCTTCTCTCTTCCTTCTTTTCTCTCGTTATTTTTCTGCGGGTTCTCTAATCAGCTTAGTAACAGAAACAAAAGCCACATCCGTGATTTCATAAAGATATAGTATGGTCTAGATCCTGCTGCTAACATCGTGAATCATCCCTGTAACAAGCTACCTAAAGTCAAAGATCTATGCACCTGCATTACTGAGGAGTGTACTAACTGCGGAAGAAATTGTAAACTGATGCTTGAATCATGTAGTGACTGATGCATAACGTGCAGAAAACTATTAGTATGTTATCGTTTTCAGATCAAGAGACAGCATATTAAGATGGCAGGTACAGATTTGTGGATGTTCCTCAAGTATAGTTTTCAGATTAAGAAATTTCTTTATGTTGTGAATTGCCGCATTGGCTTTTCTTTAGTTTGTGCTTTCCTATCTTGATTCAGCTCGTTTTGCTTTTGTGCAGTTGCAATAAGAGTGTCCTTTTGGCATTCTTTAAACATACTCCCTTTTGATTTTAAAATTATTCTCCTGCTAATGTAATTGGTACTTACATATTTGTCCATTCCATTCACCAGAAAATTAATGCAATCAATGCTCAATATCAAGAACAACTATCAGCTCTCCGAACCCGGCATGCTAGCCGTAGAGACGAGTTCCTCCGGAGGGAGTCGAGCGCACGGCAGCAGCAGTATCAGCAGGTCTTGATGGCTAAGTACTCTAACAGCGGCGTGGGGCCAAGGGATCCTCAGGGCTTCGGTGGGATCCCCAGCTCAGCAACTATTGGGGAAGCCTATGGACCATATGATGCCGATCAGTACGATTCGTTCGAAGACCGGGCACGTTTTTACGGGGGCGCAAGGGACCGTTTGGAGCCTAGAGGTCCGTACCCCGGAGGCCGTGCTTATAACACAAGCTCGCGCTTCTACTGAACATCAAGAGTAACTCTGTTACTGAATAATCTCTACATTCTTCTGTACCGGATTTCGCTCATACATGATGCTGTTAATGCCGAGAAGCAATGGTTGTACCGATGTAGCATGTAGTCTATCTCCTGCGGCTAGCCGGCTACTGCTTCATTTCTTGCTATCAGTTCTCAGTATTTGGTAAATTTCAATCTCCTTTCTCTCTTTCTCGCCCACGCTCTAGGTGGGGCTAATCAGAGCCCTTTGTTAACAGATTACGTCATTCGAGTAGGAGGGACGAGGACGGCCGCGTCATCCCTCGACTTATCGCGGAGTCGGGGTCCGACATTGCAGCCTCGTGTGCTATCCGGGCCCTCGCGGGTGGCTCTTACGGAGCATCGGCAAGCGGATACGGGGTTTGGCGAGGTGGATTTTACGTTGTTGGGGCAATGAATCTGGGCTACACGGCAAGTCAACAAGAGTAGAACAATTGAAGGCGGGATATTCCGTACGGATCTTGGAATACAAGAGCGAAAGGCTGTTGAGTAGAGGACTTTTCAGGTTCTTGCGACCGTACGTTTGCCCGCCACAGGCGTGGTGCTAGCTCGAATACCGTGAACGGAACAATTCCGAGAATATACTCATTGATGCATCGAGTGTATCCTCAAATCGTGCAAAAAGAGGTGGGGAAACCATCATAAGTGTGTAAGGCGCGTGAGGATTAAGCTTAGAAAACAGAATTGTTTTCGAGGAAGTCATGTTAATTCGTCTCGGCACAATGTTGTTAATTTAAAAAATAAAAGATCGGAATTGTTCTTGTATATTTTTTGTTATTAAGCGCGTGACAATTAAGAACTTAAGAAGGATGGAGGTCTGCGGCCGATGTTGGAAATTTTCATTAAATTCGCTCGAGCTATTATCGGTTATAAATCATTTTGAATTTGCGAAAGATAGATTGTGCATTATCATGTATATTAGGTAGGGGTGAGTAAAATGGACTGCCCAAATCGAAACTGGATCAGACCGACCGGTTTGGTCCTGTTCTTAGGAATATCGGTCCAATTCCTGATTTCTAAAAGTGGAACCGATTTTCGAGCGTTCCAGTTCTCGATTCTAGGGTGGGAACTGGACCGGACCGATAAATATATATTTTTATAATTTTTCATATATATATTTATTTGGGTTAATATCACGAAAAACTCCAAACTGGTACACCTGTGACAAATTTACCCCTGAACTATTTTTTTGACCACAAAAAACCCTAAACTGGTATATCCTCGATAATTTTACTCCGAACTATTTTTTTGACCATAAAAAATCCTATATTGGTATACCTGTGATAATTTTACCCCCGAACTAATTTTTTAGCCACAAAAAATCCCAAACTGGTGCACTTATGATAAATTTACCCTCCGTTAGTTTCTGTTAAATTTTACTTTCAAATTGCTAAATTTAATTGACATGTGTACCGATTTTGGGTTTTACCCATCTGTTTGTCATAAGTTTACCAATTTGTGATTTTTTGTGATATTAATATAATTTAACGGACACTAATAGAGGGTAAATTTGTCACAAATATACCAGCTTTGGGTTTTTAGTTGTCAAAAAATTAGTTCGGGGGTAAAATTGTCACAGGTGTACCAATGTGAGGTTTTTGGCGGTCAAAGAAATAGTTCGGAGTAAAATTGTCACAAGCGTACTAGTTTGGTGTTTTTTGTGGTTAAAAAAATAGTTCGGGATAAATTTGTTATAGGTGTACTAGTTTGGGGTTTTTTGTGATCAAAAAAATAGTTCGGGATAAAATTGTCACAGGTGTACCAGTTTAGGGTTTTTCATGGTATTAACCCTATTTATTTATTTCTTAAATATATATTTAAATAACAAAAGAAGCATTTGATAGTTCATTTTTATTCGGTTCCAATGGGACGAACCCAAAAATGCTTTCATATATTGGTCCCAAAAATGTTTCCTAGTTCCCTCATGCCTTTATCAATTGGTCCCATTGGAACTGGACCAGACTGGATTAGACCAACGGTTCGATCCAATTCACAGTCCCAAGATTAGACGGTTTGGTCCCCGGTCTTAGAAATTGAGAATTGATTCTCCTGGTCCAATTCCCAGTTCTTGGGTTAGATCGAACCGGATCGGACTGGGAATCGTTCACCCCTAATATTATGGGCTAATTTAACAAAAAAAACCCAAATTAAGTCTAATCCTAATTATCTCCTGACCTTTTTTTTTTGTTCCGAAAAGAATCCCAAACTTTCATTCTAATCTTAAATTTACCCACACGTCCAAAAATTGTCGTTGATTTTTTCAAAATTATCAATATTAGTAGCCTGCTGTTGGTCCATACAATAATGAAGATGTTGATGAGATGTGAATCTAAATAATGAACCTCTAACTGGCATTGAAATTCATACTTTTAAAAAAACTAGAGGCGATTATAGGACGCACAGACAAATTTAGGACTAAAGTGAAAGTTTGGGATAAATTCACGGCAGAATTGAGATACAATCAAAAGTTGAGATTTTTTTTTTGGGAATTATAGGCCTCTACACTAAATTATGTACGTTAATCCACCTATGATACACAGGACCATCTTACTATTGGTCTTTCGCACATCTTGATTGTTGATCAAGATATTTGTTCCACCTCGATTACATAGATAGTTTAAACTTGATTTTACTGAATTTGACACCTTTTTACTTAATCGGTCGAAAAGTTCGATAACAATGTATTCAAGATTTTTGTTTCGGGGGAAACAATCTAACCATCATCCTAATCTAATTGCTATTTTGACAAAAAAAATCTAATTATTTTGTTCAACTCCGAAAAAAAAAAGAGAAAATCGCGCGGATGAGCTGCTTTTTTTTTTTTCAGGTTGAAAGGGTTAAAAAGAGAAAAAAGGAGAAGAGGTTGGGGTGACAAATCGAAACAACCAGAAACCCTGAGGACCGAATCGGAAATTCAAGAACCGGGCGGAGATCCAAACCTTCTTCCATTTCTCTGTCTCTCCTCTGCTTCTGAATCTCCCATCCTCTTTTTCTTCTTCCTCCTCTGTGTGTGTGTGTGTGTGTCTCTCTCTCTCTCTCTTCTCTCTCTCTCTCTCTACATTCTCCGATGGACGGGCCCGGCGACGATTCGCCGGAGTCGACTCAGCTCGCGGACCCGGACGGCGAGCAGCGAGTTTACTTCGTGCCCTACAGGTTGGTACTCTCCCCCTCCTCCAGTTCCCGTTTTCTGCTCGCGTTCGTTTCCCCTTCGACCGGCGAACCCCGGCCGAGCGCCGGCGGCCGGCGGCGGGCGGGGTTCGGCCGGCGGCGGGCGGGGTTCGGCCGCGCCGAGATCTGGGGGAAATGTGCCTCGCTTGCGATCCGCATTTGGGGGTTCGAGCGCGCGTCCGTAGCGAATGGATTTTGGGATGTGAATTCGCGGGGTGGGGGGGGGTGTTTTGTCTCCGCAGGTGGTGGAAGGATGCGCACGATTCAATGGCGGGCGAGCCCAATGGGAAGAGGGGGATCGTGTACGCGGCGTCGCCGGCTTCGTCGTCGTACGGAGGCCCGATGAAGATAATCAACAACATCTTCAGTTCAGATCTCGCGTTCAATTTGAGGAGGGGGGAGAGCCCCGCGCAGGATCGCGAGGACGGCGAGGTGGGCGTTTCGGGCCGGGACTTTGCGTTGGTCTCCGGTGAAATGTGGGTTCAGGCACTCAAGTGGTAAGCAACGTACATTGTTTAGGGTTAATCTGAGTGCAAGGCACGGCTTGTTAATGTCATATGTAGCTGTTTTAGATGATTTCAATATCATTCAGGTTGTCACTAGTACTTGGAAGCTGTAGGTAGTACTGATAATGCATTTTTTTAGTGAACGCTGGACATACAAGTGAGGAAGAAATCTTGGTGCTTTGAGTATTTAATGATGTTTTCTTTGTTGTTGCCGACTATACTCTTTAAAGGGCTAAAATGCGTCTCATATTTGTCATTCAAACAAGCCTAATACATACACGTGTGAGGCTCCAATGACCCTGTTTGTCTTCCTTTCACTTCTTGTGCAGGCATAGTGACTCTAAAGTTGCTCTAAAGGAGAGCAGGAGCTTCTCAGCTGCTGAAGATGATATGTCTGATGTCTATCCTTTGCAGCTCAGGCTGTCTGTGCTAAGGGAGGCAAACTCATTGGCTGTTAGAATAAGTAAAAAAGTTAGTTCAGTTCATAAGCAAGCTTTTGCATTGATTTTTTTGTTT
This sequence comes from Syzygium syzygioides, assembly GCA_031216285.1. Taxonomy (NCBI): domain Eukaryota; kingdom Viridiplantae; phylum Streptophyta; class Magnoliopsida; order Myrtales; family Myrtaceae; genus Syzygium; species Syzygium syzygioides. The sequence continues at coordinate 7,323,654 of CM062251.1, read as the reverse complement.
TTTATTATTTTATGATTCCAGGTGCTCAGTTGTCTTATGGTTGTACTCAATGATAATGATTTTGGTCATCACAATTCGGGAATTGTGTGCTGTAAATAATATTGGTGTGTGTTGGGGGAGGGGGGGGGGGTTGATCTGGAACCTAGCTTTTACTTGAAAATAAGATCAAGATCTATTGGGAGGACAGATGTGGAATGCTAGGCTCGTTCTACTGTACGTTTAACTATTTCTCATCAAACTTTCTTGACATTGGTTGTGCGAATTCGAGTCACATTGCATAGATGATCCAGTACCAAAGACAGTTTTTCCTACTAGAGACATGTGGTTTATTCATATATGTTCGTTTCTGTTCAACGGTTGTTAGTGTCCTCTTGAGTAATAATAACAGTAGAACTTTTAATTATAGAGATAGAAAGGTATCTCAGTACTGCTGTTTGCCCCTCCAAAAGAAAATTCGTTCGTCATTCTGCGGGATCAAGTGCTGTTTTTCTGTCCTCATCGGATCTTGAAATTTTTTTCACTTGCATAATCATCAGCAAAAAGGTCAAAGAGGTTTTACTGATTTGCAGGGCCATGGTTTAAGTAAAAAGGATATGTGACTCCATGAAGCATGCTTTGTGTGAATAGGTGCCTCTGGTGAATGTTGGATCTCTCCATGTTGAATGGGTGCCTCTTGCATGAATGGGTGCATGCGCGCCCTTCCTGTATCTTGAAAAGGATGGAATTCGACAAGTTAGTTTAGTTTTAAGAAACTAATTCTGTAAGAATTGGAGAAGCGTAAAGCCGGAAATTTTTTACCTTATGGAACAGATTATTATACTTAATCAATTTCTTGGGATGGCTATTGGTACTCGGATCTTGTACAGCTTTCAGTTTCTTTCTTTTGGTTGAAGAGCTTGTGTATGATACTGCTTATGTTGCAATGCTTGTTATGCCACCTCATCTGGAGGAATTTTATTTGGATGGCTTGTTTAATGTCTAGTGCATTACTGCAGGATAATGCAGTTGAACTTTTTAAAAGAGCCTGCAAGATCTTCAGTGTTGATATTGAACTGGTAATTATCTTACTGTCTATGATGAATCAAATGCACTTTCTGGCAAAAGCAGATGGATTTAGACATTTTCTGTTCTGCAGATGCGCATTTGGGACTTTTCTGGTCAGACAACTCTGTTTTTCTTGAATGACAATAATAGGTTTATAAAAGACGGTTCGAGAATGTCAGATCAGGAGGTCAGTGCTTCCTCTTTCTCCCTTTAAGAGACGTGGACAGATGGACAATTTGAGTTTGTACTAATGGGATAATTCTAGAGTTGGAGTCAGTAAATAAAAGATTGGTGATAAAAGCAGAGAAGCAGGGTCTTTATCTTCAGTCATAAGGTTTTAAATGGACAAAAGACAAGCAGCCTAGTATATGCTGGTCTTCAATTCAAGATTTTTTCTCATTCAAATGGATTGCCACAGCAATGCTTATGTAGGAGTTGAAGTGGTCATCTGAACAACATAGACTAACAGTAAATTGAAGTAATTCTTTACATCTTTCTTACAGCATGGTTGCTTATGTTACTGCTTGATGTAACTGGTTGCTTATCTTAGAGCATGCTTTAATTTGTTAGTTGAACTTGTATTGCCGTTTCAACTTTACTCCCAATTCTTCAAAAATGAAGGAATGAGAAAATTGGTGCAATGTGTAATAGAATGACTTTTCCTATTTTAATGAGCAATTGACGGTATTATCGTTTTCATAGAAGAAAAAGGGAGACGAAGGTAGTAGATATAGGTGCATTGCATGCTTATCTTACTTCTGGCATGCTTCATTGTAGGTTCTCCTGGAGTTGCAAATTTATGGTTTGTCAGATTCCATCAAATGTAGAGAAGGGAAAAAAGATGAAAAGGCTTTGCAGTATTGCAATGGAATAAATTCCCTTACGATAAATGGAAGCACATGCAATGGGAACTCTGATTCTTCCCGAATTTATATGTCATCCGCTTATCAAAGCTCAGAAGCTGGTTCCTTGGGATTGACAGGATTACAGAATCTTGGAAATACTTGCTTCATGAATAGTTCCCTACAGTGCTTAGCGCACACACCAAAGCTCGTTGATTATTTCCTTGGGGATTATGCTAGGGAGATAAATCATGAAAACCCACTGGGCATGGATGTATGTTCTTCAGACATTTATTTTGACTAGTCCTAATGCTAAAAATGTAGTCATTGTGTTTTGTGGTGGTCACTGCACATAATGTGGATATTTCTTGGATAATTACACTAATCAGCTTCTGTTTTTTTAGGGCGAGATTGCTTTAGCATTTGGTGATTTGATAAGAAAATTATGGGCTCCTGGAGCAACTCCAGTTGCACCAAGAACGTTCAAATCAAAGCTTGCTCGTTTTGCTCCTCAATTTAGTGGATATAACCAGCATGATTCTCAGGTTTGTTGATACGTCATTTCACTGGCTTGTTTTTTCTTTCCCTGGTTGGGTAAAAGTTTCTGAAATGGAACTTCTTATACATCATCGAATGAATTCTACATGAAAGGAACTCCTTGCTTTTCTCTTGGATGGACTTCACGAAGATCTCAATCGGGTAAAATGCAAGCCTTATGTAGAAGCCAAGGATGCAGATGGGCGACCAGATGAAGATGTTGCTGATGAGTATTGGAGATATCATTTAGCACGGAATGATTCTGTAATAGTTGATGTGTGTCAAGTGAGTATCACTTCCCGCGTTCTCCGGAATCTTTGTCTCAGTGATCTTGACTGTATAGTTTTGATCACTGGTTAAGCAAACTTAATTAATGTGCTTTTGGGCATTGGAGAATAGATGTCTTAGGAAAGGTTTGATTTCCCAGTTTAAAAAACATAGTTACTCATGTAGATGTATGTCCATGAAGACAGCACTCCAGGAGTTTGAATTGTGTATTCTACCACATCAGATGGCAGCCCCAAAAGTTCATTGACAATATTATGTCATACGTTTGAAGGATGTGACCATTACAGGGAAATTGTTGCTTTTACCCATTTGAGGGAACACTTCTTCTTCTTCGTTTGTGATACAGATTGACTAACAAGTCTTGCCTTTGTCTTCTAATTGCAGGGTCAATACAAATCAACATTGGTGTGTCCTATTTGCAAGAAGGTTTCTATCACTTTTGATCCATTTATGTACCTTTCCTTGCCACTACCTTCAACAACTATGCGGACAATGACTCTAACAGTCATAACTACTTATGGGAGCACTAAGCTATCCCCTTATACCATTACCGTGCCAAAGTTTGGAAAATGCGAAGATCTTCAACGGGCCCTAAGCGCTGCTTGTTCTCTTGGGGACGATGAGACCCTTTTGTTGGCTGAGGTATGAAATTATCTCTGAGGGTATGTCAGTTTGAATCTTAGAATTCTCCGTAATCTACAGAGACCCTTTTTCTTTTTCCAGATATACAACAGCCATATCATCCGTTATCTGGGGGAGCCTACAGATTCTTTAACATTGATTAGGGATGAAGATCGGCTAGTTGCTTATCGGTTATCTAAAGATTCTGAAGATCTCCCCTTGGTTGTGTTCATGCATCAGAGGATGGAGGAGTAAGTTTACAGTTTACCACCACAAAGGGGTTTTAATATTAGATTTCTATTTTTTTTTAACTGAAATCATGCTTGAATTATTTTATTTTAAGTCATCTGATTGCTAACCTTTTGGTTATGAAGGATGGCATTTAAGAAATTGTTTTAGTTTAGTATGCCACGTAAGTTAGGATTTTTTGACCAAGTATTGCATTCTGAAACTTTTAGGGGTGTATATTTCCTTGAATACTCTTAGATTTCCTTACCCCTCTCACCAAAATATAAAGAGGAATTGTCTTCATAATTTTCTTTCATGTGATCTGTATTAAGTAAATTTTTTCACATGGGAGAAGGAAAACATCCCAAGTATCGCAGAAACCCACCAACTTTGATCTGATATTACTTGAGAACTTAAAGTAACTGGGTTCTGTTTCAAAATTGCTGACTTTTCATTTGTCTTTGTTGTGTCAGGCAGTCCATTCAGGGGAATTTTTCGGGATGTTGTAAGTCTTTTGGTATTCCTCTTGTTGCAAGGCTCAATGGTCAGGCTGACAGATCTAATATTTGTAGCCTTTATCTGAGACTACTCAATCCGTTTCGCAATCTTAGTCAAGATATTGCGAATGAAAATGGTTGCTCAGAGAGCAGCGGGCCTGAAGATGTTACAACGGCGGAAGATGCCTCAAGCTCAACTATAGGTCCTGGAATGTCCAATAACTCTGATGTGAAAAAAGTCGACTTTACCTCGGACTCTGAGCTGAAGCTTTATTTAACTGATGATAAGGGAATCACCAAGGATTGTGAGATTCTGATGAGTGAGCCGGTGGTGCAGGCTGAAATGTCCAGGCGGTTGAATGTTCTTGTTTGTTGGCCTGAAAAACAGATAAAAAAGTACGATACAAGCCCTCTTAGTTCCTTGCCAGAGATTTTCAAGACTGGAGTCTTTTCGAAAAAAGCTCAAGAGATTGTCTCCTTGTACAAGTGCCTTGAAGCTTTCCTGACAGAGGAGCCTCTTGGACCAGATGACATGTGGTCAGTGCTCAGACTTAAAAACATTGTTTTCCCTTTAGAAGTTTGGGTGAAAAGCTGCGCAAAATATTGACATGCAACAGTTTTTACTGTTACGCACTGAAACAATGTCCGTAGGTTTTGTCCAGTGATTCGTGCTTTCTGCAATCCCTTTTTTATCAGGAAGAATCTGGATCTGTTGGCTTGTTATTCAGAAAATCATTTAAATACTGCTATTATTGGTGGAATAGGTATTGCTTTATTACTAGTTATGACTATGATGACAGGCATAACTTTTAGGAACGATTAATACCTATGTACAGATATATTTAGATCTATATATGCCTGAATTTAAATTGCTTATATAGGTGTGATCTCCTAGTTGTTTAGATCTCTGTCAGCATGAGCATATGCTCTGTACTCTTCAAATTTAGGTCTTATAATCTGATACCTTTTAATGTCTGCTTTAAGTTCTGTTATTCTGTCAATCCTCAAGCACGTGGAGCACATTTTCAAAATAATGTCTTCACTATACCAGTGGTTTGCGCTTCTCTTTGAACTTATATGAAACAACCATGTATTACATAAAATCTGAAACCACTGTCATTGTTCTTTTGGTCAGTTGCCACTGTAATTTTTGGGAAACAATTCCTGACTTTATAGTTTTATCTCTCTGATATTGATGGTCTAATTCGTAGATCAACTCCTATTTTCTTCGTATTCAGTACTTCTTTCTAACTGTGGGCAGTGCTATTGTAATACAGGTACTGTCCCAGGTGCAAAGAGCACCGCCAAGCTAGCAAAAAGTTAGATCTTTGGAGACTGCCAGAGATTTTAGTAATTCATTTGAAGAGGTTCTCCTACAGCCGTTTCCTGAAAAACAAGTTAGAGACATATGTTGACTTCCCCATAGACAATCTTGATTTATCGGCTTACATTGCATGCAAGAATGGCCAGTCATCTTGCCGCTACATGCTTTATGCAGTTAGTAATCACTACGGCAGCATGGGAGGTGGTCATTATACTGCATTTGTCCATGTAAGCTCTCTGCTTGATGATCTCCTACTTTCCAACGCAGTTTATTGTATATCTGTTTACTTATTTTTGTGCATTCTTCTTACCTGGTAATGTTAGAATTAATTGCCATTTGTCGACTTCCTTTTTGTATCTACCCATATATGCATAGTTGTCACTTAAGTAAATTTGAGTGCTTCAGCTTGTGATCTACTGCCAAATATGGATATCAGTTTCTGATGTGAAGTTATTGTGGATCACTAACGAAATACCGTATCTAGAAGCCCATTGGATGAATTGCATCGATTTGCAAAGAACTCAACAGACTTAGCTCCATTAGAGGAGATTTCAGTAGGTGGCTTTTTAATTGTTGATGTAGCCTTGCGATCAATTTTAAGAATTAATTGCTTCATTAGTTCATTGTTTCTGGCAAATATAATTTGAGTCATCGGGCTTGGTCTGGCAATTTCTAGAAGGGCCAAACTAGAGACACTATACAAAACTATTGCACTTTGGAACTTTTGACCAATGTTATCTTGCTGGTGCAGCATGGTGGCAATCGATGGTACGATTTTGATGATAGCCACGTGTACCCTGTCAGCCTGGAGAAAATTAAGACTTCCGCTGCTTATGTACTATTTTACAGAAGAGTGATAGAAGTGTGAAACCCAAGTAGAGTAAGTGAAATTCTTGATAGACTGAAGGCTGACCACATTTGTAGTGCCTTCACCATTTTTGACCATTGAGTTTGCGGTTGTCAACCCAAACAGGTATCATTCTTTTGTTCCATTCGGCTTACCGTCTCTCCTCAATCAATGATGACGAAGGGAGATTATAAGCTCGGAGGTGTCTAGGACAGTTGTTACATAGTTAGCAGTCGAAGGCGCTAGAAGTATAGCATCAGAGACCACTTCTTTAAAATCTTTTGTCCATATGTGAGGGATACCTGATATAATTCTTTTGACATTATTTTTTTTTTTTTTGGTTTGAGGGAGTTGTTACCCTGTCATTAGGATTGTAAAACTGGTGAAGAAGATATTGAAATCATTCATCGGCAAGCGTTGGAATATAGTGTTGTGTTGGTAAGCTCGTGATCTTTTCTGTTTTTGTACGTTCTCCATCTGGCTGGTCATGATTGAATCCCAGGGAACCTTGTCCATGGAGATCTTGAAAATCGAAAATTTCGGGTGAGCTTGTCAACTTTTCCCTGATTTGGATTCTCTTGACGCGCTGGAAGTGTCAGCTAGGAAGCCTATACGTGACGGGTTCAGCCACGGGATATGCCAGTCAGTCTCTCATCTGCCGGGACCCTTTTCCCAAATCGACGAGAAAATGAAAGTGCAAATAAAGAGAGAAAGGAGAGCAGAGGCACTAGATGACTTCTCAGGCGGGGGCTTTTGTTGGACTCCAAAACGATGGTCACTCTTTTTATCTTTTCGCTTACATTGACTGACCCAAATCATGTGCTTCTTCTCACGGGAGGGGAGGTTGGGATTTCATATTCGTCGTGGGTGCTGGGTAAAATCCGTGTGCTCTTCGCCCTTTCTTTTGCCTTTTTATCATCAATTTTTGCACAAGCTATAACCTAATACGATCGTCGTTGCAAAGTATAATGCAAGGGACATAATTGAATCAACAGAACTGACTGGGTTTTTTTTGTATGTATGGGGTGGGGTGGGGTGGGGTGGGGTGGGAGGATTGATGGATCACATTGCTTCTAATTTTTCCATTTTCGTGTAAGATGTGACGAGACCCTGTTGACTGTGGCAGGGCATCGTAGTACGATCTGCGGCCAAGGACCACAGCCCCCCTCCCCACTGACCCGGTGACAAATTCCATCTCTTTTACATTTCAAGTACTCAGAGAAAACTCACTCTTCAGTCATCACATGATTTCGAGAGTTTAAGAATCTAGATAAAGAAAGCTTTGTCGTTCCTAATGCACCGTCCATCTCATGAAGTTATGTACGATCAGTGCATTGCTTATGAAAACATTTCCATGTTTAAGGGCCTGTTTGTTTTGCTTGGAAAAGAATTATTCGAAAAACACATTTTCCGAATAGTTAGACATAAATGATTGTTCGATGATGAAAACATTTTCCTTTAACTAATTTTTCTAAGCATATAACCACTCATTTTTTGGAAAATATTTTCCAAATCTTGAGTTTTCCATGAAACAAAGGGTGTGTTTATTTTGTTTGTTTCACTGAAAATTTCATGATAAAGTAAAATATTTCCTATGAAAATCATTTTCAATGAAAATATTTAGTTTTTATTTGTTTAGTGGTTCAGGATAACTGATTTCTTTCTTGTCAAGAGGGAAATTCTTTTTCCCTCAATATAAGCTTATTGTTTTCAGCTTCATGGAAAACGTTTTCTATAGATCGATTAGTTTTTAGTCGTCCTAACATTGGAAAGTCGGAAAATAATTTCTTGGAGATGGTTTTTTTTAAAACAAACGGACCCTGAGCATGGTCTAACTGGTGTCTTCGTTAGCAATACTTAAGAAAAAATAACACGCATGCAATGTTGGATAGAACTCGTACGTCAATGTTATTCTCCTGTATCCGGCAACTTCCAGAAAAAGAAAAAGAAAATTCGCCCTCTTGCATCGATTCACGAAACGAAAAAAGAAAACATGAAAAGGTCTAAAGCTAGCACGGACAGAGTCATTCTTCTTCGCCAATGCATCGCACTTTCACGACTTGGATCAAATTGTGTACCTCAGAAAACACAAAAGGAATTGGAGAACAACTTCAATGGACTTTTCTAGCACCAAAGAAGGACAACTGACAAAACCATCCTTCATTCACCATAAAAATAAAAACTTCATTGAATGAAAATGGTCGAATGCAATGCATTGAATGTTTAGAGTCCTTCTGTGTAGAGAGCGTGTCGTCTTTCAAAGGTGACACGTGTTTTAGGAGCGCATTGTCTAAGCGTGCATGGCCACGTTCGATACTCTGAATGTCTACGTCAAATCAATCGAGCTTGATTGATTTGCGGCACACGTGTGGAACTTATCAACTGAGCATTGCAAGGCCATGTTCGATGATTGTATGGCCATGTTCGATGAACATGGGTGAGTTGTGCAGACGTATAGAACTCGAATGTTCGGTCAATTCTGGCTTCCGACTCATAAAAGATGACAATAGCTAGAAATTGAATTTGGATTGGTGGACCATGGACATATTTTATATTTGAATGCAAAATCATGGCTCTTTCTCTATACCCTCTGCCTGTTGCTCATGATTAGGCATATTCACTGCAATTTCTTGTTCAAAAAATGCACGGGGAGGTGTTAGATTAGGGTGTTTTAACAAGTAGTCGTCATTTTAAAAATGATAATTTTCGTCGAAACAACCTTTAAATAGTCTTGGGAATCTATCTGCACCCCCGTATGAGGGTTTTATTGAGTGCGTACGAATGAGATGATTTCACTTGTATATGTCCGAAATTATTTGATCCGAAAAATCCGGTAATTACATGCTTTTAGATCTCGTCAAAAAGGGGAGTAGGGAATGTCACGAAGAAGGAGAAGTGGGGGAACATATTACAGTCCTTAAACACGTGTTTCAGACAGCTGTAACCACAGCAATAAATAGAAAAGGGCGGGAGGGAACATAATGGTCACAAACAAGTGTGGATGGTGGTGGGGCAACGTTAGGGTTAGGGTTAGGGCTTTTTTTTCTCCTTACTTTCTTGTTTTATTCTTTGGAATGTGGAACCCCAATTGGCCAAATCGATTTGATTTGATTTGATTTGATTTGATCTGGTTGTTATGATGTTGGGTTTACGAGAAAGGGTTAAATCAGGGAGGCCTGACCTTCTCTGACCTTCCCCTCAGAAAAATTTCTGTCTTCTTTTCTTTACATTTTTTATCATGTGGGGATCAGCCAGTGATATGACATTGCAAAACAGGAAGGGGGGAGGATCTCCACACCCCCCATTCATTTCTCTAATGGTTCCTTATCTTCTTTAGAGCTTATCTCGCTATAAAACACACTCTCTCTCTCTCTCTCTCTCTCTCTCTCTCTCTCTCTCATCTTTTTCAGACAGGACCCGCACACAAAGGCATCATATAAAAGCCAAAACACCAACTACATGATTTGACGTTACAGATTCTCTAGCTATTCCCCACCACCCACCACCAAACAAATAGAGCTCTCTCTCTCTCTCTCTCTCTCTCTCTCTCTCCATCACACACTCACGTACAGATATATGCACAACATCTAGGGTGTATTATTATCCCACTGGCGAAGAAGGGGGCGGTGGTCTTTTTGGTTCTTGAAAAGAAAAAAACGTTTGTCAATATCAAAACTTTTCAACCCCCCATGTTTGGGAGACTCGCACTGGCTTCTTCAGCAGGAGAGAGAGAGATGCTATGTCCAAGTTCACTTTTTCTGAGGATGTTGCTGTGTCGAAATTTGACAGAGGACTGTTCTCACCTCCAAGGCTCCAACATGACACAGTGCAAATAAGCAGTGCTTTCATTTGAGTCAAGGTCAGCAACAACAGGAGAGTGAGCTGTCCAGCTATTTGTAATAGAGAGGGGTTTGCGGATGAACGTTTTCCCTTAAATAGCGGGGTTAGAGTAAAAATCCTTTATTCATTTGTGTTTTTTTGACCAACCTGAGATTTTCAAAGCTCTGCGTGCAACAGTGACCCTAGGTATCTAGCAAAGCTAAGTGCTGTAGTAATTACCAAAAAAGAGAACAAAACAAAAAAGTAACGAGAAGAGAGAGGTGATACCTCCAACATATATCCTGAAGCTCTTGTCATTGAATGTTTTTCTTCTGAGCCATCAAATTCGGTGTCATTGATTTCTTTTTCTGAGCATGACAGCTGATAGTAACCAGAGCTGTTGAGAGATAGAGAGAGAGAGAGAGAGAGAGAGAGAGAGAGAGAGAGAGAGAGAGTGGTTGCATGTTGATGTCATACAAGCGTCATGAAACCTAGCTAGAAGTCAATATAGGATCTCTTGGCCATGTTAGATAAAGAGCTCAAGCCAAACATGAAAGAAGGCCAAGCTTAGATTTTCTTGTTTAACAAAAAAAAAATGAGAGCTTTTTTCCTTCTAGTAAGAAAAACGCTCAGTAATCCATTGAAATACTGGTTGATTACCCAAAAAATTGCATGGATGATTGCACCCAATTTGGCAACAAGACACTTGATCGAATTGATTAAATCTACTATGGCAAAAGTGATTGTCCAAATTTACAAGAGCCCTTCACATGTAACTCTGACAAATGTGTACATTGGATTATTCACATGCAACACGAGAAAAAGCCCTAAACTGAACCATCTCTCTCTATGTGGGCGCATGTGGAGTTTGTTGAAAATGAACTTATTGTCAACAACGCTCAACGAAGCGAGCTCACTGTCATCGCCATTGATGAACTTGGCTCATGATCGACGGCATCAAATTTAGCTCACCGGTTAAATTTGCTATCCATCATCCTGACTGGCTTACAACATCGCATGCCCTTGAGGTCAATAGCAACTTAGCAGCAAAGGTGTGAAGAAGGTTGGAACATCAAGGAGAAGGTTGTGGCGACACTAATAGTAGCAGCGACAACAAATGAGACTAGTCGTTGAACAAATGGAGGGAAGAAGAGAGAAAGAAAGAGATGCTGGCGTGATTAGGTTTCAATGATATAGAGGGTGTTTGGTTTAGCTTTAGGAAGGGGCTTTAAGCCTCAAAAACCCATTCCCAAAATGTTGGGCTGTTTAGTTCAGTATTTGGCATAGCATTTGCCAATGCTAGCATTCCAAATGCTAAAAGCCCAAAACTGGTTCGAATCAGCCTTGGGCTTTGAGCTTTTGCCAAATGCTATTGTTCATGCGTTACTGTTCATTTTCTTTGGCGAGGGAGGGCGATCGGCGCCTGGATCGCGTCGGCAAAGTCGCACGACCTAGGCGACGATCGTTGGAGGTCGTGCGACCGCCCAGGCGTCGCCGGCCTAGGTCGCATCGCCTGGTTGCGCGGCCTCAAGCGGTCGTCGCTTGGGTCGTGCAACTCAGGCGGTCGTCGCTTGGGTCATGCGACTCAGGCAGCAGTCGTCGCTTGAGGTCGCGTGACCCAGGCAGCCGTTGCCTGGGTCATGCGACCCCAGCCTAGGGTTGCCTGGCCTCGGGCGACCGCCGGCGGCGGCAGATGTAGCTCACTGGGGGTCGCCGGACTTCGGGCGATGGCCGCCGGCACCAGATCTATCTCGCCGGCGGCTGGCTCCGACGATGGGTAGATTAGTTTTTTTTTTTTAATAAATAAGATAATTCTCAAAGTCTATTTGCAAAAAAAATTCATCAAACACTATATTTTGGCCAAAGTAGCTTTACAAAATATTTTTACCAAACACCATTTGCATCTTCTTAATGGGTTTTCACCCAAAGGTATTTGCGTTTTCCCAAGTAGCATTTTCAAAGTTGAACCAAATAGGCCCATAGTCTTTTTCACGGGGTAATCGTTCGCCACTGCAGAAGTTATCGTATATAAAAAGTACGAAATTTCACATGTTTTCTCATGGGAGAGAGGTCCGCAAGACAGAAAAAATGCACATTATTCTACTATGTGCCAAACGAAATACATAAATACCGCGTTTCTTTTTCGAAATAAATTACAAGAATTGATACACATATTCATGAGCAAGACCTTGAAAAAGATGAGAGGGCAACATAATGCAAATTATACAGGATGATGATATCATTAAGGTTTTTAATTGAGGCGGTGTCTTCTTGCTCTTATCAAGCCCTCGTTGACTTCTTGAAATGACAAATCAAGAAATTAAAACAAGCTCTCTCATAGACACGAATTAGAATCCATCTTTACTATTCTTTAATAGAATCCATGGGACTTGTGAGTTCCTTGATGATCTCCTGCAATGGCCTGGTCCACCTTCCCTTGCTTGTTCCCATCCAACTTTAGCCCAAAGTGAATGTGAGGAAAATGTGCCCACTACATATACACCAACACCGTAGTATATAAGATTAATTATGACGAAAAAATGTGCCATTTTTAGCTCTCTAAGCCCTAGCTTTTAACAGTAGAGTACATGTTAACAACTTCTACCAAAATATATACTTTAATTAAGATATCAATCTACACCAATGTGATGGTAGCAGCAATATAAGTACTTTCACTAAAATTTTCTTATTGAATGACAATGTACATGCTGGGATATTCGATCATCTATTCTCTACAAACATTGGCTTAAGGATGTCAAAATAGATAGTCATAGTCAGAAAGACCAGCTCCTCGCCTTATCTTGTAAATATGTCTAGCATTTCTCTTTTCCTAATTGTGCAACCCTAAAGATTATGTTTCCGGTGGATCAAATCAATCATTAAAGTGAATCCATGTCGTATATCATAAGACTCATTCCTCATGTTCCTTCATAGAAGGAGTCTATACGCAGTTGTGTTTTAGACAAAATTAGTTTCGAAGTCCATCATAAACACTCTTGTAAGTGCTTTTTAGATATTTCTTACACATCGACAAGCATCATCAAAACAAGTGGAAATCCTTGATTCCTGCTTACTGTTAATTTTCTTCTTGAGGTATAAATGAAGGGAGAAGAAAATGGAATAGGCAACATCATTTTATCTTAACAAGAAGGGTTTTGCGCAATGGGCAGTTGGATATGACCTATATAGATGCATATGTAGACCTTGTAATTGATTTACTCACATATGTTGACACGAAACACAAAAGAAGAGAGTGATTATATAGGTCTGTCATATCAGAATGTTGTTGTTTCAGACATGTTAGAGATATGTTGCCGCACAAAAAGATGTGACAAGCATGAAAAAGAACTTGCTAGAAGTATAATGCCCTAATCAACTAAAAGCCAAGATTATCCTTCTTTTACCCAACATAGGTATTAGGAAAGATGCTCTTTATGTACTGAAATTAAGGCTACCAGGTACACTCTAATTGATCATGACATTATTGACTTACATTTTTGGCAGCTGTACTAAAGGCTTCCCTGTGGCTTATGTCAGGATTACTGGCTTTAATCCTTTGGATTTCTTCCCTGAGGAGGTGAAAATAGGAAATGAAAAAAATGCAAAGATACCGTTCGATCAATTTCAAAACCCTCTATTACAAATGATTGATCATAATTTAGGGATCATACTTACTTAATGAACCTGTTATATGCAGAAGGAACTCGTTGCCTTTTCTCTGGTGCTGCATCATTGTCAACAAATTGTTAAGACTAATTTTGCTTTGGTAACTCTCATTCAACAAAACTGATGCTCGAAAAGTCACATGACTATTTATATAATATCTATGAGTTATAATTAGTCGCAACTATATCATATGTTGGTAGGAGTTTATCACTCAGATTAATATTCTATTAGACTCAATCAAATCACAGTTACAACAAAGTACCTTGATAAAGAAAAAAGAGTAAAGTTTTATGTACACTACCGACTGTGACTGGAGGAGCATATGATCATGTTAGAACGAGACCATCCATAAGTTCTTTCCTTGGTTTTTTTTTTTTTATGTTAGGCAAATATAACACTTGTTAAAGACATCCTTCTCAAGCAAAACATGGATTAAAGGACATTTATCAAAATTAATTTAATTCCGAATTTTGTTTTTCAACAAAGGGGAAATAGATTACGGATTATATTCATGGACACTGCCTGTGGAAAACTATTATCCCCAAGTGGCCTTAATCCTTTTTCATGTGTTAGTTGTAATTCCATGTTTTCACCGACTATTGCACTAATGGTAATTAAGACCGCTTGTACAAAACATCTTTTTTCTCCATTTGGTTGTATATACGATGTAATCATGAAGATTAAAAACCACATCTAATTAAGGCCTTTGAAACACTACTTGCTCAATTTTCTCATGTAACTTTTAGCTTCTTTGGCATACTTAAAGCTCAAAGGGTGAAAAGAGCACAAGAATTTTTATATCACGTGTAATTCTCCTTGTTCAATTTTATCCACAATATTTTTCTGATGCAAAGTTCATGACATTATGAGAGCCAACTTGATACTTATCCTATCCTTGATATGTTATCAAAAGTGAGTTTTGCAATTTCATGGGTATTTCTCAAAGAGGGGGGAAAAGGAGAAAATGTCGTCTATTCCTTGCCTCATTTAGTCATTGGTCAATTCTACGAGTGTTGCTATAACTCAATTTGTATATAGTTAATTGTTTTGTCGTAACATATTACTGTGAGACAAAGACAGCATATTTTAAGTTACTTCTGGTTTGCAAATTGCTTCCTCGACAACAAATTCAGGCTCTGTCCCTGCTAATGACCACCAAGAATTTGAAAACTTGTCATAAGAATCTCTATGCATGTAGATTATCGACTCTTTTAGTGTATCTCACAAAACATCTATGCGTGCCAAGAGAGATAAGTAAGTTATTGCAACTCCAAGTAGAAGCACATAACAATCTTAGTAATGCTAAAAAAAAGAAGAGAAACATGATCAAAAGGTTATCAAACCCATACTTTCTCAAGGCGTAGCTTTATCTTTTGTTGCGTCTTTTGGAAATGAAACTGCCTTTCGGGAAATTTTCAAGTTGAAAACTGGACAAGAACATGCTCTCTGGGATGCGAAGTTATTGGCACTGAACCGCCAAATGTACTTACTTATATCAACCAGACTAAAAGCCAAAGACAAGACACGAGAGAGAGAGAGAGAGAGAGAGAGAGAGAGAGAGAGAGAGAAGGGGCTCAATTGTAAATTGACACAAGACCTGCAACATAGATGCAGAAAAACCATACTGATCCTTTCTTTTATGCATGCATTGTGGTGTCACCATCTGGTCTCTTCAACATTAAGCCTAGAGTGTATTAGAGGAATCAGAATTTCTACGGCCACTGAGAACTGCTCTCTTTCTTACTCCTTTCATGAATAACCTCACCAAGTCCAGAAAAATTAATTAATCAGGATGCCGGAACAACAGCTTTATTCATCATCCATTTCTTTTTTTCCCCCCTTTTCCCCCTTCCCTCTAAAAGCATGGCATCTCCCTGATGCAATAAACCTACCAAAAGTAATTTGGGTATATGAAATTTTACTTTTTTGAGTTTATTACAGCCATGCGCTTTCTGACAGCACTCCGTCTTTCCTAGACTCCCACTATCATAATCATCAGCTATATAACACTAGGTACATTCCTTATCCTGATGCATTATTGCGAGAGAACACGATAAACACATGAATACAACACGCAATTATGCACAATTGTGCTTACATATACATACATGCGTACTGCATACACACACATTCAAAAAGAAGGATGGAGAGAGAGAGAGAGAGAGAGAGAGAGAGAGAGAGAGAGGCTCACGGCGAATGGGAGTCATCCGAGGCGGCTCGTGCTCTATGGGTTCCAAGGAAGAGAACTTGTTGCTGGTGTTGTTGTTGGGTTTGGAGGAAGAAGACGAGGCACTTCCCCTTGCCATGTTTTCCGAGCTAAGCGGCTGTTTCTGCGAGTATTCTCAGTTATACATAACCCGAAAACAAAGGACATCTATTGGGACCAGCACAAGTAAATATGACTCTACTCAGTATGCTTAATTTCATGATTATCATTCCAAAGCATCAGGCAGAAGAGATGATGGATGCTAATGTATAAGTGTGTTGTCGCATAAAGATCTATGAGCCATTTATTATCTTCTGATTAAACAAACGCTAGACATACTGAGATCTGTTTATGAATTGAGTAACTCAAGTGACATAGTAGAGGTTTATTGGATGCTGAATAGGCCCATTTGTCGAAGAACCTATTCGTGATCCGCCAAGACCTGTCTCCATGTACCAAGCATTACTTGAAAAGTATACGAATGTGTCAAGAAGTTCAAAGGAGGGTCTTTTTTGAAAGAATGATTAATGGGAGAAAATAGATTTGTTAATTAAGATTGGTTACCTGGAGGTTGTCTGGAAGAGGGACAGACTGAAGAGAACCAGCCATGTTGACAGAGAGCAGGTTGCCACAATGTCCACACCTCACGGTTACTATTGTGTATAAACTGCTGCTTGGAACACTCACCTGCATGCGCCAAAAAGACTCATCAGTCTATTTTCTTTCGTTTTTTGGGATTCAAAACAGTTTCATTTTTTGGCCAAATAGAAAACGGAAGGAGAGCATTTCAGCGTCACTTAATTGCAAGATTAAGAGTCTTGTGCCAATTTCTAGTTGCCGTTTCATCAAACACACACGCTCTCTCTCTCTCTCTCTCTCTCTCGCACAGATGGATAACAATGCATAGTCTTCTCAAAGATGAACTCTTGATGATGACCAAACTCGAGAACTTGTAGCTGTGTCCAGGTCATTCCACGTACCAGTTGGAGCTATGACAAGCTAGGAAACACAACATCAGAATCTTCGGAGTGATCAAGAACAGAAACAGGCTTTGCACATTTCTTATCGGAAGCTTTTCCAGAAGCACCACATGGCAAACATGATTCGAGTGGTCATAACACCCAGAGAAAGATCCAACACTACACACACACACACACACACACACACACACACACACACACACACAAAATGCCCAGAGAGAGAGAGAGAGAGAGAGAGAGAGAGAGAGAGAGAGAGAGGGAGGGAGGGACTTTGTCGATTGTTTGTTTCTGCAAGTAAAAACTAAAAGCCCATCATAAGCAACTTCTTAGCAGGTGCACTCAGGCCTCACATTGGTGAATACCCACAAGGAATTCACAAATTTTAAGGCCGTTCTCACTCTGTCTCAGCATATCCTTCTTTACATTTGAGTGCGCCTCTCACTTTTTTTTCCGGTTGCACCTTCTGACAACCCCAAAACAAAGAACCATAAAAGACGGGCAAAATGGACAGCGACGTGACCAGAACCGGAAACCGTAAAGTCTATTGCCATTAACTCTACAAGGCCCATGAATAAAGTGCTAAAAAGAAATAAAAAGGGGAAATGTTTGTTTTTGTTTTCAAAAATGAAATAATTGTTGGGTGTTGCTGCTTCTTCCCTGCAGGCTTTTGTGCAGTGACTAGGATCACCCAGATCTTTGATTCCTTCATTCAAAAGAAGGCCATGAGAAGACCCATTTTTGACAACAGCTAATGTTATCATCATGAAAGTGAGAATGTGTATGGTTCATGAAAATTTTTTCCTCTGAAAAAAGAATAAATAAACTAGGTAAAAACTAGTCAAGGTTTTAAAGCGTATATATCTTTAGTGCTGTTGCCATGATGCTTCTTCATCAGTTGGCTTCAGCATGAGTGAACAGAAGCACCCACCTCACAGAAGAGAGAGAGAGAGAGAGAGAGAGAGAGAGAGAGAGAGAGAGAGAGAGAGAGAGAATGTTGAGCAAAGTGTTTGATGAAATTATGTGTTATGACTAAGTGACCGATGAGAGCTGATGTGCGAATATGGGCGATCGATGATGATGAGTCATGAATTTTTTTCATTCAGGAAATTGGAAGGAGGCGTGAACTTATGTTGGGTCTAGAGTAGAGTTATAGCTTGAGACATGAAATCCGTGTAAAAAGTCCCAGGGATCACAGAAAAAAGGCTTCATGCTGACTTCTTGCACAGACTGCCATGGACCTGATCAGATCAAGGAGAAGAAAGAACCCTAACACCTATCTAGTCTAGCTGAAAACCTATAACCTCACTACTAATAACGAAACCCATTCTTTACTTTGCTTGGTAAAAAACCAAAAACATTGGTTTTCTTAAAATAATGGCTTCTTTGTGCCTTGTCACACTCAAGAACAAGATCACTACAGAAAACGTTGATCGAGCTAGGTTGAGGGGTTCAAGACTTAAGACACAGATCAATTTCATTGATTCACAAAAGTATGCATGTTTTATCTGACTGGTCTCGCAGTGATTTCCGTCCACTACATAAAATTTGGAAATTCTTTGGGGAAGCACTTGAAACTTGTGGTCTCTTGGGAAGAGAAAAGGGTTCCTGAAAGTCTTCAGTTACGTCGTTGGAAAGAATCAAGCTCGATCCTGTACACTTTTGTTCTCAAACTGGAGTGTCCTACAACACTTTGAATTCCGCCATTTATGCAGCTACCGAAACTCGAATCACGGAAACAAGAAGGAGAAGAAGGAGAAGAAGGAGAAGAAGAAGAAGGAGGAGAAGAAGGAGGGAGGGAGTGGAGTTACCGCCAAGATGGTGGTGCAGAAGTTGCAGTGAACGTAGCAAACGCGCTCGGAGGCCGTTTCGAGTGACATTTCCGATTGATGGTGGACCGCCGCCGCCGCCGCCGTCTCCTTCGCCGCCGCCGTGGGAAGATCCAGAGACGGAGAGAGTTCTTCTTCAAGGGAATGAATTGCGCATGGAGAGATTTTTAGATACCTGCAGATCGATGCAGTTATTTAAAGCCCACACTTGGGATACCAACACAGACGACAGAAGAGCAAGCACCAAAACCAAAAACAAAAAAAGCTTTCTTTTTCTAGAGAGAGAGAGAGAGAGAGAGAGAGAGAGAGAGAGAGAGTTACAAGAATTACAAGGAGGAGTGAGGATGGGACTGGTCTGGTCGGGAGAAAACCGGATGGGAAGGGCAATAGAGAGAGAGAGAGAGAGAGAGAGAGAGAGAGAGGTGGGGTTCTTTGGAATTGAATTTTCTGTACTCTTCCCATATAGTAATTCGTCTTTGAAGTGCGGATTTTATGTAAGGTATACGGTAATTTCGGTTTTCCGTCCCGAAAAAAGAAAGTATTGATTTTTTTTTTTCAACCGTGTGTATATCGACCGTATTGAATTTTCCGGAACAGGTTAGGTAAACGGCGGGCGTTATGAAAAAATCCTCAGGGACTTATACATACCAGGCCGTCACTATCGAGTTACGTGGTATCTATCCCAATTCATGCTCTCGGAGTGGAATCATTTACTCGGTTCCTCCGTGGACGATGCTGCCGGTTGTTTTCTCTAAACGTGAAATTTCAAAATCTAGGCCCAGGAAAAGATAGAACCCCTCCTCGCCGTTCTATAAATGGCTCCTTTCCTTTCACCGATCAAAGTCTGCTCGGGCGTGCGAGGACTAATTTTTCCAAAGAAGGGTGGACTGGAAAAAGGAATTGGAGTCAAAATGGAGGACTAGGTAAAAAAAAAATCATACAAAGCCTTCTTCTTCTTCTAGAGAGAGAGAGAGAGATAGTGAGAGGGGCGGAAGGGGGGGTTGGGGTGTGTGAAATGAATGATTGGGTGAATAATGGGTGGGTGGGAGCGATCCATATGGGGTACGTGCTGTGGCGGACGAGGGGGGCGAGACATAAATAATTGCACTCTCTCCCCCTGCCGTTGGAATGTTTTAGGGATTTGAGATTTTTCTTTGTTAACCCCCTCTCTCTCTCTCGCTCTCTCTCTGTCTTCTTCTTCTTCCTCCTCTTGTTTTTTCCCTCTAATTAATAGGCTTTTCTGCTTCTCTGAAGTGACATCTTCTCCCCTTTTGTCATTTGTTCTTCCGCTCCCCGTGAGGGGGAAAAAAAATATTTATTGATGGACGGCGGCGACGCGCTCCGCAGCTTGGCTCCTCCCGTTTTCCGGTACTCTCGCGCCTATCGGGAAAATCCCCGTGAGATCTTGTGAGATCGTTGTCAATTATTCTAAAGGACTTAAACTGTTAGATGAAGGCGTGATTTAATATTTAATTACTTTAACATTCCCCATCGCTCTTAATCTATTTTTTTTTGCCTAAAGCTGAGCGTGGACGTATTTAATTGGGGGAGGTAATTAGGGTCCGGAAAGATTTGAACCGACCTCAGCTTTGATACCATGTGAGATTTTGTGAGATCACCGCCAACTATTCTAAAAGCTTAAACTGTTAGAAGAAGGCGTGATTTAATATTTAATCACTTTAACAATTCCCGTGGAAAAGGCATGCGAGATTTGAAAAAAAAAAAGCTCGCAAAAACCATGCTTGAGCGATGAGATATTTTCTCTCGAAATTTTGCACTCTCGAGCTCCTCGCAAGTTGCAACAGGACATATGACGGGTGAGGGATTCTAATAACTTGACTCCTCATGTTTTTTTGGTAATTTCTTTTTGCCGAGAGATTCATGTCGAAAAGTTATGTGGAATAAAAAAAAAAGCCCCATAAAGATGTCTGAACGATGAGATATTCTCTCACGAAGTTTTGCACTCTCCAACTCCTTACAATAGGGCATATAATGAGAAATACGTTCTAATAGCTTGGTTCCTTCTATTTGCTTGTACATTTCTCATCATTAGATGATGAGCGAATGGTGGTGCATTCTAAACGCCATTAGAGTGTCAGTTGTAGAGGCATTAATACCTCATTAAGTCATACAATTGAGTTTTGAGAAATAGCATAAGTCGAGACAAGAGACACATATTTCAAACAATCGATTTGATTATACATTTGGAAAAGCGAATACTTATGTCTTATGACTTTCGGAGAAAACCCGTCATGAGATTTCAAGAGAAATTCTTTGGCGGGATTCTTGAAAATGATTATGAGTAGCGTCTTTGTACAAGCGATACTTATTGGTACGTGCTTTAAGCAGATGATATGACATAGCTAGATCCATATCCTAGAAGGATTCAATTAGAAACTCGAAGAATCGCAGAGAACTAAAATCAGAAACTCGAACAATCATAGAGAATTAAAATCGAAACCTTAGGGATTTTTCATCTAATTAAGTCAATCAGAGAATGTTTCGTGGAAAATAAATAATTTGGAAGATGTTTTTTCTAAAAATGGTCACCGGTATTTCTTACAAAAATAAATGAACGAAAAGTATTCTCATCATCCATGGGAATCTTTAGACATAAATTGCTATCGATAATGAAAACACTTTTCATTATTTCGTCAACTAATCATTTAAAGCAATATAAGCGATTAAATTTAGAAAAATATTTTTCAAATCATTTGTTTTTTTAAAAATAAATAGAGCATGTTCTCACCATATAGTAAAAGTTAGGATGAATGATGTGAAAAATAAAGTATGTATAATGTTCAAGAGACCGTTTAGAACATAAGCAGTCGTTTGACATGATTTGGTCACATGGAATGAAGGTTCCAAATGCTTTAACAAAAAATAAATGTGATTAGGAAATGAAGACTCAAGTCAGAAAAAAAAAAAGACTATAGTCGACCTTAAAATTTGACGATAATGAAATATTATGTGAAATTTTAAGAGATTATGAATTACTTGATATAGAAATATTCGGAATAACGTAAAACAAAAAATCAAAGAGCTCAATTTTTCTAGCACCTTTCCATCTACTTCTAACTCCCTCTCGCGTCTTTCCCATCAAAATTGGGAAAATACCAAAAATTGCTCAATTGCGAAAAGATATGAATATAATTTGTTTCAAGTTTTTTTCGAGCATCTTGAATTGTTTCGAGTTTTTAGATGTCGAATTTTTAATATCTTGAATTGTTTCCAGTATTTCGAGTCGAATAGAAGTCAGTGCGTGGGTTTCAAAAAAATTAAAGGAGCCCAAAATTAGAAGTAAAACTCACTCGAAACATGGTCTAAAGCTTATGTAACGTGTCATTTATGTGACATCTTGAAATTTCTTCATTTCTAGTATGTGATGTTACTCATTGATTGTTAATGTGCTATGTGCTTTCAGGCTGACCGGTGAGTAGATCTTCCACTCCTTTTTTTTTGTTGGAATTAAATCTCCTATTTTAGATCAAAGCTTTCATTTACTGATTTTAAGTTAACCCCCAAAATATTTTTATAGATTGGTCAAGTTCAGAGTCTGGGGGTGTTTATATTAGCACTTTTGAATATCTCTATAAGGACTGGATCAGGGTGCACTACAAAAATAGAGGTGTATCTCTGTACCTAGAGTTCTAATCACGTCAAGTGATAAAAAAAAATTGTGTACATCATTCGAGACTCAACTATATATTCATTTCGAAGTTCAAACCGTAAGGAAAATTTCTTGATAATTTGACCATCTATTTCGTGTACTATATCATAGTCGATTGTTCCGGGCAAGTCTTCAAAATGGAGTATAATTGTTGAGAAGATTAAAGCTCAGTATCATGCCTAGTTGATCATACACCAATTAATTCGATTAGTTCTTTAATTTGATCCTTTACCAACTTTTATCGGACAATCGGAAGCTCTCAGTACACGAGATAAAATGGGTTTCTCGGACCATAGAATTTGTGATAAATAAAACCCGTCATTTTTTTTTAGCTTCCGAGATAATCTGAGAAAAATTAATGACCTAAAGCATTTCTTTTCGCGTGTGTATATTGATGGACGAAATAATCTGTGAAAAGCTAATTTTTCTTTTCCCAATTTTTCCATTGATATCCTTTTCAAGTCATTAAAATAAAATAAAAGCACGGCGTGTCAAATTGAAAAGAACCTCATCGATTGACCAATTGTCTTCATCTTAAGGAAAACAGAAACCTGATTGTCAACAGGGAGTTGAACTGTTGTAAAGCCGCTCATGTCGGATCAAGAACGCTAACCAAATAATGCCACGCACGCAATCTGTCGACATCAATCTGGAATTTATTGCGCAAGCTAATTCACCATTCCAAGAAAAACATTCATATCAAACGTGTTGAAATTTGGTGATCACGGTCGGCAGTTCTGTCCAGATCGCAGCTAATTAAGGTGGTTCGCAATGAATATTGCACGTGAGATCAGTACCTTGGATGTAATAAACATTTTCTTTAACCGACCGAGCCGCGCATCTTTAAGTAGCGTTGTACCTCGGAGAAGACGGGTAAATCGAATGATAGTCAGGGACACCGTCGGAGAGCATGCGGACGCACGCGTGTACGCAAGATCTTTGTCTCCATTCATCGATTATGACTCGGATGTTGCCGCATGAGCTAACTCCGACCGCGTCTTTATATACCTCCTCCACTTCGAGGCCGCTTGTCGATCTCCTGCTACCTCCATATGCATCTTCTTAGTATTTCCGCCATGGTAAAATTTGGAAAAAGCGTGTGATCGTTGGCCGGAAATTCTTTTACCTCAGTTAGTTTTCCTATCAAATCAAGAAAATTTATCGAGGCATTCGACTGACTTCTATTGCTTTTCACGGTTTCAACGTCGAAGCTTGTGGAAATGTGGAATTAACCAAGTAATTTTGGCACGTCCATATACACCCGCATCAACCCTAACAGAGAAAAAAAAGCCTTTCGATCAGACCAAAACCACTCCATACATACACGAGATGATGTTCGCGATTTTGGGTGTACATACCCCTTTCGTTTCAATAGAATCTGAATGAAAATTTACTCTCGAAGTCACGGTAGCTCAACGTTACTAAAAATGTCGAAAATGTACCATCGATGCATACCTTTCACATGAAGTACATTTGAACTTGACACACCCCACACCCATTATATCTTGATCTGGTACATCTATTTGATAATTTGTTTGCCGGGAAAATGTTTGCGCACATAGGCTCCGTTTGTTTCGTAAAAAAATAAATTATTTAAAAAAAATTTTTCCTAAAATAATCACTTGTATTGCATACGAAAATGAATAGATGAAAAATATTTTCACTGATTACGAAAATATTGAAAAATAATTTGTTATCGATAATGAAATTATTTCTCGTTGATTAATTATTTCAATCGATACAAGTCATTGTTTTCAAACGAATATTTTTCAAATCATATATTTTCCGCAAAACTAATGGAGCTATAGTTCGTTATAATTTTTGTGAAATCAAATTAAATAAGCAATCATATTTGTACCACATGACGATTGTAGATACCCTTTCGTTTTAACCTAATCCAATTTAAATTTTGCTCTTGAAGTCACGTGAGCTCAACGTTTCTAACAATGTTGAAAAATGTACCATTGATGTATGCCTTTCACATGAAGTACAATTCGAATTCTGCACACCCCACACCCATTATATCTCGATTCGGTACATCTATTCGATTATTCGTTTGCCAGGAAAATATTTGCATACATAGGCCCCATTTATTTCGCGAAAAATGAAAAATTTAAAAATATTTTCCCAAAATTTATGGTTTATATCGTTTAAAATAATTAGCCAATTAAAAATATTTTCATCATCGACAATAATTTATGTCAAAATATTTTGAGAAAATGACACAAATAAACAGTCATTAAACTTTGGCCCAATGTGTAATTCGGTCCATGAACTTTTAACCAAATGTGCAATATGCTCCATGAACTTCTTAATTTGTTCAATGCTGTCCTTAAACTTTTGGTATATGTTCAATTTAGTCCTTAAACTGTATGAAAATATTCAATGTAGTCTATCAAAAGTCCAAAAATCACATTGAATAAATTAAAAGTTCAGGGACCACATTAAACATGAAGCTAAAATTCAAAGACTACATTAAACAAATTAAAAGTTCAGGGATCAAATTACACATTGGATCGAAGTTTGTGAACTGTTTGTGTCATTATCCCAACTATTTTCATAGACGATGAAAATATTTTTCGTTTAGTCATTTTTGTAAATTCATAAGCAATCATTTTTGGGAAAATGTTATCCAAATCATTCATTTTCCGGGAAACAAACGGACTCCTAGTTTGTTATCAAAGTCCTATTTTTTTTTTTCGGAGACCGAATTAAATAAACAGTCTAAAACCTTGGTGGTGGTCACTGGCCAGTTGTTCACTAAAATGTACTACGATCTAGACAGATAACACACATAGAACTAGGCCAAAGAAGCTTTAACCATATCGGGGAAGGGGAATGGACCACGGATCCAATCGAGAAATAGCAACCCGACATTGGAAATGGCAAAGTGAATTTGGAATGTTTGGTGGGTGCATATGACTTCAATCGCACGAGGTTAATCAAATCTGGCGATCTTATGTTAAAAATTCCTATGCAACACTTATCTTCGAACTGTCGTTCGGATTTCGTGTCCCAATCTTTAACTGATGATGATGTCACCCAAAGTATCAAAACCGATCTTTCCATTATTCATGCTTATCGATAGATGAGGAAAAAAAGCAACGAGATGAAAAACCCTAATTCGATGCAAGGAAGACGGAAACCCTAAGCTCGGTTCGGATTTCGAGCTCAAAACTGCCGCCGCCGCCGACAACTATTGTGCTTTTGACGTGCGCGAGGCGGATCTGCAGTGTTCTAATTAGTGGACGTGATTAAGGATGTAAGTTATCGCGTGCGGAACGGCATCTTAGCGTTTCGGGATTTTCAAGCCAACTAACGTGTCTATCTCAATAACCACGTCCGGAAGGCACATGTTACGACATACAATCAGGCCTTCTCCTTACAAATATTCCATTCTTTGGATTCCAATATCCTGTTCTAAAGTTTTTTGCTTTTTTCTCCCTGCGCGAATAGAAGGGAATGTGATCATTGAAGGAAGGAACTTAAATCTTTTGCTGTTGCAATTTGTGGGGTCTGAAATCGCAAAGGATGTGTCAAAATCTGCTTGAATAAGAGCTCTCTATCGCATCATCATCACTCACAAATTGGTTGGTTCCCAGGAATCCTTCAACAGGAAAGAAAAGTTCCTCCCTAAATGTCTTGGAATTGAAGTTATCCTCCTAGTTGACCACGGAATACAAGAAAGAGCAAATTGCTGAAACCATCCTCATTTTTAGGTTAATTATGCAAATGGGCACCTCGGGATGAATTTATCTTTCGAAATTAGGAAATGACATTAGAAGGAAGGAAGAAATTTGCATGTTGGGTCTTTTAAATAGGAAATAGTGAAGTAAATTGCCAATTCCAAAACCTAAGTGGACATATGGAGCTAGGAAAACAGGTGCAGCCAAAAGGGAACTCACTTTAAGCATTTCTGGGTCGAGTTGGATTTCTTACAATTATTAGTAAAATGCGTGTACCCGTTGTGTGCGCGCAAAAATTTGACATTGGAAAGATTAAGCTAAACCGAATATTTTAAGTGGACACGTGAATTTGTCAAACTAGAAAGGTAAACTTTTTCCCTCTCCTTTCTAGGGTTCTCCCCTCCCCCTTCTATCTTCACCCAGCTTTTTCCTTCACCCTCCATGGAGGAGGGGAGGGTTTGAGCTGCATCTCTCCCTCTCCTCCCTTTTTCGTTTTTCTTTGACTGATTCAGTTCTCTGTTTTCTTTTTCTTGCTTTTTTCCTGTTTTGAGGAGCTTTTCCTCTTCTGATCTATTATATATCTAGAAGTTTATCTTTCTTATTTTGGGGGGGTTTCTATTACGGTCTAGTCTAGATTTTGGGTTTTTTTTTGCGTATATGATTTTGCCGTTTCGCTTTTCTCAGGTTTTCGTTGGTGTATAAATCCAGTTTCGAAGGAGATTAGAGAAGTTTCGTGAAGGTTTCGCTCTCACGGCTGTCAAATCTGTGCGCGCTCTACCTCGTTACTCTGTACGACGTTAATGTTGGGGACGTCAAATCTAGGCGAGCACTACTGAAAGGCAAAGACGTAACAACAAATGGAGATCTCCGTGTGTACTTGTTACTGAAGACGAATTCGGTGATCGGCCGCCGGTTTTGATTGAAGAAATTTCACATTTGCTATTTGAGCATATGACCCATGGCCTTGTTTTGATGATTCATCTTTTTAGCTAGAACTTGTTTTGTTGTTTTGGTTTGTAATTGGATTGCATATCTCTATTGCATATCCATGGAAATGAATAATACGTTTATTTGACAAAAAAAAAAAAGTGGACACGTGGATCTAGAAAAACAAGTGCAACATTTTGTACCTCCCCAACCCCCAACAAAATCGACCCAAGAAAAAACCCCAACAAAAAAAAAAGCAAAAAATGAATTTACTTTAAACATTCTTGGGTCGAGCCGAATTTCTTATACTTATTAGCGAAATGTGTGCACCGTTGTGTGTATGCAAAAATTCGACATCTGAAAGATTAAGCAAAACTGTTTTGTCGATGAATATCTAAATAATTAAGTGATGGGAATAAATTATTTATAAAGTAATGATACGTGGAAATATAATGGTATTTCAAAATTCGAAATACTTTTAGGAAGGATGTTCTTGGATATTCGAAATTTAATGCTAAAACATGCGAGGGCCTGTACGGAACTAGTAACTCGCGCATTTTTCCATCGATTCAATGTTTTTGTAAAATGAGTAATAAAAGATATATTTTGGGAAGAGATTATAAAATTGAAATCGACGTCCTTGTCCACTATCGAAAAACTCGGGTGCTGACTGGTTAGCATATTGGTTAATCCACTCTTGCGATGCAAATGACACCTTAATTTTAGATAGGCCACGGAGAGACGATTGATTCCCCTTATTGATAGGAGATCTAGGTTGGATCTAGTTTCGTTAGGCGAGTTTTGGTATAACATTAGGGCTTCGCCCCTTTCAATACCCCCCCAAAAAAAAAGAAACTGTCATCACATCATGGGCCTGATCTTATGCCACGTTTCGTCAATTGGGCTGACTCAACTCCGGGCCGATTAAATGGGTCAAGGCCCGAAGTGTCATCGGGTGGTGGAAGAAGTTCAAAACGGGCTTTTCCGGCGACCACCTCGGATCCTTCTTCCACTTCACTTTTGCTCTTTCTCGTGTTATCGCTTTTGATCCTGCCGGTCATCTAAATGTCATTTTTCCAAGTACCCTAGCAAGAAAGAACCATGTTAAGCGACAGATCTCGCAGTCTAATTTAGACAAGCAATTTCCGGTTGAGGACCCGACCTGACCCAACCCGGAAAGCGTAGTCTCTGAAGGTCGGACCGGGCTTTTTGTTGAGATAGGGTGGTGGAGTTTCATTGGTCGTCATGGGGACGATCCAATCTCCTCATATCTAATTTAAACCCATAAGTGTGCTCGGGTTGTGCTCTTGTCTGCAAATTTTTTTTTATTTTTGAATCGCATTTGCCGTATCTCATAAAATTTTCAATCTAATTCCCTGAAAAAATATCATCTTTAGGTCCAGTCCCAATTTTGCCCTATAATATCGTAAAAAAGTGCAAATTTTAGGTAGTGCCTCAATTATGGCCAAAACTTTTTGTTGTCTCGTAAAAAAAACAACTACTTTAGATTACATCTCGATTCTTGCCAAAACTTTTTATTGTTTTATAAAAAAGAATCAACTTTTGTTCGATGCCCAAATTCGGCCTCCATCAAGTTTTCATCCAATGATGTCGTTAAAGATTTGACGCGTCATTCCACATGTATTCAACGAAAACTTGATGAGGGCTAGATTTGGATACCAATTGAAAGTTGGTGTTTTTCCATGAGATTAAAAAAAAAGAATTGGGATCCAAGATAAAGTTGGTATTTTCTTATGAGACACAAAAAAGTTCAAGCCATATTTGGAATTTTAGTTAAAGTTAGTGCTTTTTTAAAGAATTTGGCCAAAATTTTCACGTAAGACTCGGTTATTTGGCTCCCTCCTAAGCGGAGACTTTGTCAAAATTCACATTTGGGCACGATGATCATGATATTGTAAAAGGAAAATTCCGAATAAGAATCTGAAATGCCTTAATTTCTCAAATAAGGGCATAGACAATTTCGTATGCCTAAAAGAGATTAACCTTATCGCATGGCATCACAACCGCTCCAAAACAAAGGAAAGAGATAATCAATCTAGGCGAAAATCTTCCGAGATATTTTTCACCGCAAGAAATAATCAGTAATTTCTTAACCACAGTTCCGTTGGCGCCCATGAAAAACCCAAGGTGACGCCGAGCCCACGGACAACTTCATATGCTTGAAGAGATTAACATCGCCCCCTTACATCACGGCGGTTGCAATACAAAGAAAAAGAGACAATCAAATCAACCGAGATCTTCAAAGAAATTCCCAATTTCCCTAACTTAAAGTACAAAAATAAACAAAACATTAGCCCCATCAAAATTGCACATCGACCACCAAATGTTCAAGACATTTGTGGCGTGTCACATTTATCCCCGACCTCGAGAGCCCTTCAAAATCGTGCCGTTGCAATCACAGCAGAAATGGGTCCCAACTACCCATGAAACTGGTCACGCAATGCTACGACCGCCCGACCTCGCCTTCTTGTTCGCCACGATGTAGACCGTCTCCCTTTGTCTTGATTTTCGCTCCCCGCAATCCCGACCAAGCCTGTCCAAATTCGAAGTTTCGCCGTGCGCCTCATGGCGATGTCGTCGCCGGCGGCCGGAGCGCTCGCCGGGGTATTCCTCCTCGTGGCCCTGTACTGCGGCACCGACCCTTTCCGGCACAGCGCCTTGTCGGGCTTCCCGGACTTCGAGGCCTACAGGGTCGACATGCCGCCCTGGTCCGAGGTCCCGCCCGAGAGAGACTCCCAGAATCTGCTGCAGCGGTCGGAGATCAAGTTCCTGAACCAGATTCAGGGGCCCGAGAGCATCGCCTTCGACCCGCAAGGCCGCGGCCCGTACACCGGCGTCGCCGACGGGCGCGTCCTGTTCTGGGATGGCCGGGCCTGGTCTGATTTCGCCTACACTTCGCCCAATAGGTGAGCGAGGGAGTGGTTGAGCTCTTTGCATGGTGCGTGCTTGGCTGCAAATTTACGTTATTGACGACCCTCTGTGATTGACATTGTGTCGTTTTTTTTTTACCACGATGTGTTCCTCTGTGTGTGTGTTTGTGGGGTGTGGCTAGTAAGGAATGCAGAGTGCTCGTGTAGGCCGGATGGAGAGGAGATGATATTCTTTGGTGCACAAATCTGTCGTCTTTTTGGTTAACAATGCCTGGTGATGCTGTTATCTGGCTTAGGACTGTGCTACCGTTCGACTTTCGATGTGTATCTGATTGTCTGGGTGCCCATAGCTGCCGCTCGCTGCTCGGAAAGAGAGAGCTTTACCTTATGCTTCATGGGAAAAGATCAGTTCTTTTCAGTGAATGTCATGCTTTAAAGTTCGTGAAGTTGAATGTACAATTCCCTTCGATTTGAGTTCACATTCTTCTCGAAATTACTTTTGCATTCCCATATGGACTGAGTATTGGAATTGGGTAGCACCATTTTTAAAAGTCTAAGATAAGGTAGCAATCTCCCATCAAAGCATGTCGGGTCATCGCCGATTCTAAGCTTCTGCATTTTCGTGCTTTGGCACATACACCGGTCTTTAAGCTTGTAATTTCTCCAGATTGGGCCCGCACTGATCAGAATGATGGATTTGATTCGTCTTTTCGTGTCAATATCCATCTAAAGTTTTCCTGTAACAGTTATTTGTGAAAGTTCCTTTTTTTTCTGTCCTTATCTTGTAAATTTTCTTTTCCCTGCCTCGGAAGTCTTTGACATTCATCTGTTCTTATTTATTCAGGTCAGAACTATGTAATCCAAAACCATCACCTCTGAGTTATTTAAAAAATGAGCACATCTGCGGCAGGCCTCTTGGTCTTCGTTTCGACAAGAAAACAGGTGATTTATTCATTGCAGATGCATATTTTGGGCTAATGAAGGTGGGACCGGAAGGTGGATTGGCAACATCTCTCACAACTGAAGCTGAAGGAATGCCATTGAGATTTACCAACGATCTGGACATTGATGACGAAGGAAATGTATATTTTACAGATAGCAGTAGCGTATACCAGAGAAGGTATTTTAAGGATAAGCATGCAATCTTTAAAATGAGTGATTCCATGCTCCGTCAAATTCCTAAGTCTGAGTCCATGTAGATTTCTTCCATTTAAACAAATGCAAAGAGTTGAAATTTTCACAAATGTGGTAATGAGATGTTCTCGACTTCTTGTCACCATCACATTATCTCGCTCCTTGCTGTATTTCCTCGACTGCAAAGTTATTATTCTAGAATTAAGTTTGTTCTTTTCAACCATCTCACTAATCTATTATTTCGTTATTGAGTGAAACGACTTGTCCTTAGGACCATTTTATTAAGAGTTTGTGCTTTTCATCAAATTAATTTGATTATGCTTTATAAAGCTCAGAGGATCCATTTGTGAATAGTAATCTTGCTTAGGTCATTTTTTTACTACTCTTGTCTGATGTTTTGTGTTTTCTTATTCATTCTTGTTGCATGGGATGGTTGAGTTTTATTAACTTGGATGTCGTAAATTTTCTACAGGAACTTCTTGCACTTGGTTTTTTCTGCCGAAAGTAGCGGAAGGCTTTTAAAGTACAACCCAGTTACAAAGGAGACCGCAGTTCTTGAGAGGAATCTCCAATTTCCAAATGGCGTGTCCTTAAGCAAGGACAGATCATTCTTTGTCTTTTGTGAAGGTGCCATTGGCAGGTGGGTCATGTTGATTCAGTCCCAATGGAGTCTGTCTTTACCAATTCTATTGCTTCTACTGCATCAATGACATGCTAGTCATCCATACTAGTCAACCAAAATTAGTTCTAAGCCAGTAGAAAGATTACGAACTACTCGGGAGGCCTCTAAGGTAGCACTTTCATTACCACATTACCATTGGAGTCCTCAAGACAAAGAGCCCTTTTTTCAAGCCAAGAGTTGGCAACACTATGCTCTGACTCAGAGTATTTTAATCATTAGAAGCCCCCTGAAATACTTGTATATACAGCACGTGTTAGTTTAACATGTTTCTCTTGTAATTGGATTGTTGGCGAATGAGCTAGTAATTTATGAATAAGCATGGACTGTGAAGTGACATTTCAAGTGATCCCTCTCTGCCAAAATCCCAGTGCTATCTCTGAACCATTGCAATGGTTTCCATGGCCGTGAGAATCATCTTTAATGCCTTAAAATCAATACGTATACATGGTCAAGAATCTATTTTTTTATTGCATGTTTGTGGAGATTCATTGTGGGATGATCTATGTAGATTGCGGAAGTACTGGTTGAAAGGTGAGAAGGCAGGGACTTCGGAAGTGTTTGCTGTCCTACCAGGATTCCCTGACAATGTCCGGACCAACAAAGATGGCGAATTCTGGGTTGCAATCCACTGTCGCCGCACCCTTTACACGTATCTATGCGCACACTACCCTAAACTTAGGAAGTTTATACTCAAGCTACCTATTTCAGCGAAAATACAGTTCATCCTTCACATCGGGGGCCGACTTCATGGGGTGGTCATTAAGTACAGCCCGGAGGGCAAGGTATTGCAGATCCTAGAGGACAGCCAGGGCAAGGTCGTGAAGGCGGTCAGCGAAGCAGAGGAGAAGGATGGGAAGCTCTGGATGGGGAGCGTTCTGATGCCCTTCATCGCAGTATACGACCTGGATTGAAGTGGCTGCGCTTCTTTTCTCGGTTGCGGCAGCTCGTAATAAGTCTTTCGCACAACCTTTTCTATGACATGTAGAGGGCATTAGGAATTGGGGATAGTAGAAGGCCCTTTCGGTTTCTGTCATTTACATTCTGATGTAATGTCATGGGTTTTGCAATATTGAAGCCCCCATTGTTGGATATATCATAATGTACAAGCTTCAACTGGCTAAATTTTGTCACTTTCACCTTGGGTTTACAGGAGAGCAATCAAAGGGCGAAATGGAGACATAACTGGCTCTTTTGTCATGTTACTTGTGAGGTTACTTCAGGGCTCTACAGGTCGTTTTCTATGCCACTACTCAAGTGAGATTCTAACATTGTACCCGGCTCAGAGCCCCATCGTTCATTTCTTGAGAATCGGGGATCAAACTCGATGTAAACTCTGGCTCGAAATCTTGTGCGTCAAATTTAAAGGAGAATTATTTAGCCATGTCCATAGGCAATCCCGTGGCAACCTCAACCTTCACTCCCTCCTCCGGCTTCGCCCGTCCAACACCAACCCGGGTGTGCCTCCATCCCCCGGGCAGCAACCTGCAGCGGTCTACTTCATCCCTGCAGCTCTCCTCTCATGCGTCAACCACCTTCAGCCTTTGTCCAATCGAAGGTATAACCTTTAGTCCTAATTTAGTTAAGATCAGTGATTGCTAGGCGTTGCGTGATTAAAGATTCAATTATGGTCCCGTGCATAAAGAACAAATCTTTTAAGTCAAAGATCCAATCTTTACCCCTATCTGTAATCTTTTAGTCATACATGCATATAGATTAATAAGGGGACCTTTGTAGTCTTTGATTCCTGGTTCAATTTACATTCTAGATTAGAAATTTGATCGATTTTGATATATTGTTTTAAGTTAGAT
Source organism: Syzygium syzygioides (assembly GCA_031216285.1). Classification (NCBI taxonomy): domain Eukaryota; kingdom Viridiplantae; phylum Streptophyta; class Magnoliopsida; order Myrtales; family Myrtaceae; genus Syzygium; species Syzygium syzygioides. The sequence goes on along the minus strand of CM062251.1, from coordinate 7,290,131 downwards.
GAGTGAGGAAACCTGGAGATATCAGTTCAATAATTTTTTTTATCTAGATTAACTAGTTTAAAAATGAAAATAGGAGATCCTAGTCTTGGATAACTCATTCATTCTTGTTTACTTATTCAGTTGATTTCTTAGTGTTCAATCTATTTTTGGGATTTAAAGTAGTTTTTAGGCATTTAATTTATTCGGTATCGATTAGTCAAATTTGGTCCGTAGTAAGTTTAGTAAATTGGTTTAGGAATTTAAGGTGCTAGCTAATTAATTTCCGGCAATTTTAGGGATTTTTGGGTTTTACAAATTAGGATTGAATTTTCGGCAACTTTTGGGTTTTGAAATTTAGGTACGATTTTTGGTGACTTTGGTATTAATGTTGTCTTGTATATTTGAAATTTTCTTTTTTATGAAATCTATGTAATATTGTAAAGGGCCCAGTTATTTCAACGTTATAATGTTGTTGTTTCAGCCGCACGTTTCAAATTGTAAGAGATTGGCTACTCGAAGACGAAAAAAGAACTCGGGTTTTTTTAGCAAGCAAGGAAACATCGAACTACATAGTTTTATTTAAAGAAACAAAACCACGTCGTGATATTATTATGCAATAAGATATTCCCAATATAGAAAGGAAAAGATACTAATTATTAGGATTTCGTTGTCCTATTCAACTCGAGAATCGGACCGAACCAGTTTTACTCGCTAGTTCAAGGTTCAAACAATCGGTTTTTGGGTAATATATCATAATATAAAAAAAATTTGTTCGACATCCTACACTAGATTATTATGGCATTAATACAGTTAACCATACATTGAGCCGTGATTAATCTAGTGATATTAAGAGGGTGGACATCAATAAAATAATATAAGATGCTGACTAATTTTTTAAAAATTATTTTAAAAACAGCATTTCCCCTTCTCCAGTTTTAAGGGGAAATTGCATGGTTCACATACTCCTTTTCCTATTTTATATTATTGCCAAACTGTAAAAGGTTCTTTTTTTTTTATTTTCTCCCTTGTGATAAAAAAAGAAGAAGAAGAAGAGGTAAGTACATTAGAAATCCTAAAACTTATCACGAAAATTCAATTGATTCATAAAACTTTCAAAAAGTGCAATCAACTCCTAAAAAACTTGTCAAATTGATCAAATCAAGTTCTTCTATTGATTGCATTTTTTGAAAATCTTAAAACTCGATTGCGCTTTCGTAATAAGTTATTTTTTTTGAAATTTTCAGAACTTAATTGCGTTTTTTCTAATAAATTTTAGAATTTTTAACATATATATATCCCAAAAAAGGAGAAACGAAAGAAGAGAAAGGAGCCTTCTTCATAAGAATTGAACCGGCCGGTCGAGAAGGAATCGCGAGGTCGTCGTCCTCGTCCGGCGAAGGCGCAGGTGAATTCAGGCGGGAGCCGCTCCGACTCCACTGCTAAGTTCGCTCGACTCGCCTTCGCCTTCCAGCCCACACCTCTCTCTCTCTCTCTTCTTCCTCTCTCGTGCCTTCGCGTATCGGCCAAAACCTAAGCCATCTCGTGCCTTCTTCGTCTTCTTCTTCTTCTTCTTCTTCACCTGCCTGAATCGCTGCTGCTGCCGCTTCCCGGTCCCCGTCTCCCTCTCTCTCTCTCTCTCCCCGCGTTCGTTCGGGAGCCTCCTGTCGCGCCTTTCTGCCGTCCGTTCGGCGACAACCGCGGCGCCCGGAGCCGTCGCGAGCTGCTCGGGAGCTCCAGACATGGTGAGCGCTAGGGTTCTGAAGTCTGTTAGGCTTCTTTTTAGCCGTTGCGCGGACGAAATTGCGATGTGCCTGCAGGGGGTCTTCTTGTGCTCTCCGTCTGTTTCCAGTGAGAGCGGGGATCGCTCAATTGGGTGGCCTCTTTTTTTTTTTTTTTGTTTCGAGTGCGGGATTGCGTTCTTGATTGTTTTGCTATTGTTGGCGGAGGGGGAAAAAATTTATCTTTTAGCTGTCGATTGCTGACATTGTGTTATGTTGTTTGTCCTGATGGCAATCTGCGGACTGTTTCTTGGATCGCAGTCGGACATCAGGAAGTGGTTCATGAAGTCGCATGACAAAGGCAATGGCAATGCGAAGGTTGGGAAGCCCGGCTCGAGCGATTTGCGAAAACCCCCTCTGGCAAAGTCTCAGCCTGCTGAGAAGCCTGTGAGTGCATTTCTTGCTATCTGTTTGCTGTTGATGAGTAACTAGTGTTTCTCTCCTCGGTGTTTTGATTTGTTGTGTACTTCAATAGGCAGTTGGTTTGGGGGAGAAAGAAAAGAAAAGGATTGGTTGAATGACTTGGTGTTTTTCTTTGAATGTGTATGTATCCTCGAATTGCGGAGGTATTCTAACTCTCAGAGGAAAAATACTGAACTTTCTTACCTAATGTTCAATTCCCTACCTTGGAAATTTTCTGGGCGGCCTGCTCAGATAATTAAGCATAGCCTCTTTTTCTCCCAGGTTTCGTATTATGATTTTCCTCTCGTCTCTTCTTTGGGTAATGCCAGGGATTATTGCAAAACAATCTGAATTTTTGTTGAAATATACTTCTCGATAATCAAGTAGTTGCTATGACCACAAAATGAACTCTCATGAGGAAAGCAAGGAAGCATGCATGGATTGAGTGAATATGCTAAAGCAGATATGTAGTTGGCAATTGATGTATTTACTTGCTCCCTAAAAATTTAGGTGCATCCGGTTCAGGAGACTTCAACTAGGAAGAAAACCAGCAAGTATTTTGCTGCAGATAAGCTGAAGCCGAAAGATGAAATAGAACCAGAAGAGGTTTCAACCAAAAGAAAACCTCAAAAGGATACCGAGCAATCTCTGAAACCCCCTCCTTCTAAGAAAATGCACAAAGTTGAGGATGACGATGATGATGACGATGACTTTGTCATGCCCACTCCTAAGAAACCATCTGATGTCACCACACCTAGCAAGAAACTGAAGTCTGGTTCTGGTAGGGGGGTTCCAAAGAAACTAGTAGATCTTGAAGAGAGCGACGATGATGATCATAAGGATGTTAAATCTCCTCCAAAGTCTGGTGGAAGGGGTCGTGGTGGTAGAGGTGCATCTGCAGCTCCAGCTGGTGGAAGAGGCAGGGGCAGTGGTGGACGAGGTGGATTTATGAATTTTGGAGAAAGGAAAGATCCTCCTCATAAGGGGCAGAAGGTAGAATATGCTTATTATACTCAATATTTTTTTGGGATAAAATGCTTTCTTGTAATTAATTATCTTGTTTACTTTAATTCATTATGTGCCAGGAAGTCCCTGAAGGTGCTCCAGATTGTTTAGCAGGTTTAACTTTTGTAATCAGTGGAACGCTTGATAGGTACCACAAATCATTGCCCTTCCCCCCCCTCCGCCCCTTCTTTAAGTTATAACTTTTACTTCGAAATTTCCAGTTGCATATTTCTGATTATCTTAACGTGTAAGGACATCTCTTTCTTGGTTGCTTACGCTTTTGCTGCTATATGTATCTCTAGAATAATTAGCGAACATTCACAATTTTCCAGTTTGGAGAGAGAAGAAGCAGAAGATCTAATTAAACGCCACGGAGGTCGTATCACTGGATCAGTCAGCAAGAAGACGGTCATCTCATATTCCTTTCATGATTTAGTATTGAGAGTGTTATTTGAACCTGAGTTACTTACTTTCCTAATTGTGTGTCCAGAATTACCTGTTATGTGATGAAGATATTGAAGGACGGAAATCTGCAAGAGCGAAGGAGCTCGGGTCTTTACTTTCTGTGGATATTGGTCTTTATTACAGTATTAAAATAGTTAGTTTGCAGTGCTCATTTGTGGTTTTCATTTCTTTGATTCAGAACGACTTTTCTTACGGAGGATGGTTTGTGTGATCTGATCCGGTCATCACTTCGTACAAAAACACCTGTTCAAGAGAAGTCCGAGAGTATAGAGAAAGCTGTGCCATCTTTGACCAAGAAAACTCCACAAAAAGTTGATCCGAAAAGTATGCCTTTATAGATCTTCGTTCCTTTCTGGTCATCCTTTTTTATGCAATATTATGTGTTATGCTGTTTTACATCACTTTGTTTCTCCAAACGGTATTTGTGTCTCATTTAAGTCCTTTTCTGCTCATATGAATCTCAAAAGAGTCTTGTCAGGTTATGACATGGCAGACGAAAGAAATTCGGAATTACAAATATCCTTGGTTGAGGATTTTTAGGAAAAAACAACTGATTTGCATGCTCTAAATCCTGGGATAATGGCATGAGTTCCAGATCATTAATTTCGGTAAACAGACATGTGTATGAGGAGAGTAATCAGAGAGCACGGGGTGGCTTGAAATGCTGCTGGAAATGTCCAGGCTTTTTGCCTGGAATGGAGGATATCCGACGTTACATTTGTTTTTCCACCTTAAGTAATTCCGACTTCTAGTCCATTACTGATGAGGATAAACCGAGGACATGTTTTGTTGGCAAGAGCAGTACTAACTAAGAGTATGATTATTAGGAGCTGTTTCTGGTTGCTGTTTGACATCATGCTGAATTGATATAAAGGTATTCTGCAATACCTTGAAGTTCACAGGTTCAAAAATTAAATTACTCAAAATAGAAAATCTTATCATATATTTAAGGCTGTACAGATTGATGTAATGACAATTGGGCAGATCATGTAGCTACAGAATATGTATATTTTGTTTGAAAACATATGTGGCGCCATAATTTTTTGCACAACATGCTACAAGACATTGGTACTTGTAATTGCTGAAATGTTCTTGTTAAGCGGGTCTTTAGCTTGCAAAATCAGCTCTCACTCCGGTCATTTTTTTTAATCACCTGGTTCCAGTCTTGCCAGTCATTTTGTATGGTATAATGCACTGGAGAGCCTCTCTTACAAGCCTTTGTTGGCAACAGGTGTATCTCCTCAAGGTTTGGCACCAGACTCCCATGCTGCTTTGAAGAAAGATCAAATTTCTAAACCTTCTTCTTTGACATGGACTGAAAAGTATAGGCCAAAAGTTTCGAACGACATCATTGGAAATCCATCACTGGTGCATCATCTTTCCTTTCTGTACTATACTGTGCTGTAGTTTCATTGAAATATGATATCTATTTATTTGCATGTCTTTATGGTTAATATTCCGAATGATGGCAGGTAACTCAGCTCCATAGTTGGTTGGCACATTGGAATGAACAGTTTCTAGATACTGGAAAGAAAGGTAAGGGGAAAAATCAAACTGATTCTGGTGCTAAGAAAGCTGTTCTGTTAAGTGGATCTCCCGGTATTGGGAAAACTACGTCAGCAAAAGTGGTTTGCCAGATGCTAGGCTTTCAGGCAGTGGAGGTAACGTGTCTCACTGGATTGACAACAAGAACTTTTAGCGTGGTCAAATATGGATTGATTTTTAAAGTCAACCTCTTGCCTTCCATCTCTTCCTTTTACTGACCTTTTTTATGCAATTTTCAGGTGAATGCTAGTGATAGTCGTGGAAAGGCTGACGGCAAGATCTCTAAAGGGATAGGTGGCAGCAATGCCAATTCCATTAAGGAACTTGTGAGCAATGAATCCCTAAGTGTCAACATGGATTGGTTAGTTACGAATTCTTTGTTCTTCTCTATGCGTGGCAGAAAGTAGCGAGAAATATCTAAGGTTTCTTTCTGGTTGCAGGTCTAAGCATCCCAAATCCGTGCTCATAATGGACGAGGTCGATGGAATGTCTGCTGGAGATAGAGGAGGAGTTGCAGATCTTATTGCTAGCATAAAGATCTCCAAAATCCCAATTATCTGCATCTGCAATGATCGCTATAGTCAGAAACTGAAAAGTCTTGTGAACTACTGTTTGCTTCTGAACTTTCGGAAACCTACAAAGCAACAGGTGCTCCCGTTCCCCTTCTAATTGAGAGAATTATCATAGATCTTTTTCTTGTAGGATCTTTTTTGCACTATCATGTTCAATGCACTGAGCTTGGTGAGCCCATTTGACCGACTCTTTTTTGAACTACCATAAGCTTCTGAACTTTGAAAACCTGCAAAGCAAGTGGTTCTCCCGTTCCCCTTTAGTCAACAAAATTATCAGAGTTTATCATATCTTTTTCATAGGAGATTATTAATGTTATGATGCTCAATGCAATTAATTTGATGAGCCCTCTTGGCCATTGCTCGATAACTGGAACGCATACTAATATGTATCTAAGCTATCCTTAAGAGCTAGAATTGGTGCTCTATTTTTTAAATGGAAAATGTAAGCTATTTAAATTGGCTAGTAATTTCATAGTGATGTTTAATTGTTTAATGTATTCTTGCTGACCTCTGAGTGTTAGTTGCCTGCTGCTCCTTTGGTAAATTAGCTTCTTAAACTAACGAAAAAAGTCTCTTCAAGTGAACGAGAACGTAAAATTTGTCTTGGCCTTTATAGGCTCTTGATCTAAGTAGAATGAAATTTAATTGTTGCATTTTCCAACTGTAAGGTAACTTGTTTTATTGGGTACTTTGGTGATTTTTTCTGCTTTTCTGTTACTATTATTCATCCCTCATAGACATGGTTGGCCACCTTGCAACACAATGTTTGTATCCTATGTGATGATCTCAACTCTTTGCTGTGATTTAACCTTTGTCCAAAAGGGCGTTGTTAGTCCAAATTGCTATGAGTTTCTAATGCATCTTCCTTTCTTTTTTATTTTTGTTTGATAGATGGCAAAGAGGTTAATGCAAATAGCTAAAGGAGAAGGCCTTCAAGTTAAAGAGGTATTTTCAGGGATATCAAGATTCTTGAACTTAGATGTCCCTTGCAAGAGCTAGCATGTGGAAATTATGAATTGTTTTTATCAAATGGACTTAGGGTGAACAGTTTTATCTTTTACTATCACGAGAAATTGGAAGGTTATTTAAAACTTCACGAGAAATTGGAAGGTTATTTAAAACGAAGGTTTGAGATACCACAATTGGCATGATATCATATTTCCACTGAAGTGCCAACATAAAAAAAACAATAATAGAATGGTTGTGTACTTTTTACCCTAGAGCAATTTATTCAGTAGTTTTCTGCAAAGAGTTCTCTCTCTCTCTTTCTTCCTCACTTAATGGATTGACTCTGACCTTTCGATTGTTTCAGGCTGCTCTTGAGGAACTTGCTGAAAGAGTTAATGGAGATATCCGTATGGCACTCAATCAATTGCAGTATATGAGTCTCTCAATGTCAGTGATCAACTACGATGACATGAAACAACGCCTTCTTAGCAGTGCAAAAGATGAAGATATATCGCCCTTCACGGCTGTCGATAAGTATGACTTCAACAGTTTATCACCTCTTTATTAAACTGTTTTCTTTCTTGTTGACAACTTACCTAACGTGGAAGCGATGTTATTTATGTGTACTATCTTATATGATTATAGGCTGTTTGGCTTCAATGGGGGCAAATTAAGAATGGATGAGCGGATTGACCTCAGCATGAGTGATCCTGATTTGGTCCCTCTTCTTATACAGGTTCCTTGCTCCTTCCTTCCTTTTTTGTAATTTTTACACTGCCAAAGGAATTTGCACCTTGCAGAGTGACACCGGAAAAAAACTTGAACTTGAATCAAGAAGAAACTTTAGGTATATTTCATTCGAAGAAAGATGATCAATGAACTCTATGCTTTCACTGCTATTAGTCCGTTTAGATGAGATTAGTGAAGTTTCTCCTACTCTTTTTGAACCTTGTCTTTGGCAGTTAAAAACTTCGTTGTTGCTATTTGTCATATTGACTGATTTTGGATGTAGATTTGTGGTAAAATTTTGGTTCTAGTCTCATAGTGCGGTAGTTCACTGCATAGGGACTTATTTTCTGAGATTACTGAATTTTTCTAGAAAGCTACGTAATGATTTGGACTGGGCACTCCGCATTTCTCACTTGGGTTTTCAATTAATACTATATTGATTTACTAAAAGAGCCCCTGACCAGAAGCATGCGTGGGGCCCATGTGGTCTGGTACATATTTGACATCTTTTTAACAAGTTTAAATGTTCGAACATCTTTGGACTGTGGCATTGTCTATGTTCTGTGCTCTGCATCAAATAACAAACTGTACACAAAAGTTTATGCCTTGACAAGCACCAACACATCTATCACATGATAACCTTAATAGTTATCGTGCATTTTGATGGAAGCATTTTGTTTCTGTTAAAACAAAAAGCCTACTTAGTATACCACATTCAGTTGGTCTTGGCATGAAAGAATGGAACATATTGGAATGATTGAACAAATGGCATGAAATGGGCATTAGCATGTCGATGTTTGGCTGCTCTGCCAAATATCATTGGGTTTTCTCTCTTTTCACCTTTTTGGGTCATGCGAGTTACCAGATGAATAGCGAAAAAGGGAAGTTTTGGAAGAGCATGAATTTCTAAATTTTCGGACTACCAATTTAAGTCAAGTGACATGGTAATAACCTGGCTCAGAAGGCGCAAAGTTGCAAAGAAGTAAATGTTTTTCGGCAAATTTATGACAGGATAACAACCCATTTACCAAATTAATTACAGGATAAGGAGCCCACTAGGTAAGGAAATAGCACTGGCATGAAGACTTTTCTCCACATATGCTAAACATTTAAAGTGGAAGACCATGGATACCTAATTTTCATAAAATGGGTTACTCATTTTCTAAACACTTCGCTATTTCTTTCCTTCCCAATTAGCCAAAAATGCTCTATAAAAATCACCTGAATCTTCTTCCTCTTCTTTTTGACTGTGCATATGCCCAATGTCACTCTTAGCTCATCTTGTATGTTCTTCAGACTTACCCATTGAATACCCACCATCAAGATCAAATCCCAAAGCATCCATGACCAACCACAGTTAGCACCATGGATTCGGCTACCTGTTTGTAAAGGCAATACCAATTCACCAATATCTTGAATGTCTCAATTGGTGAACATCAGCTGACCTTTATGTGTGTTTCGGTGTGGTTGAAAAATCAGTACATCGACTTCAATAGTAGTCACTAACAGAAGGTCATATTTTTGCCACGAACATGAAGATCAAATATAGCTCGGACAATTCACTCTTTTCAACTGAACAGGTTTCTTTAATTTTATTCCCTTGGATGTGGTGTGTTAATTCGAAGCTAGATAAGAAAGAGATAAGTAATTGCCAATGTTTAGACCTTACTCTCTGGCTGTATCTGCCTCGAGTAACCTACTGTAAGTGCTCGGATTCTATTCTGCTCACACTTGCCCTTGTCTCAGTTTGCTCAATTTCATATTCTATTCTGGTCATGCTGGGATGTACAAATATGCACATCCATGCAAGACTTTTTTCTTGAGAATCCTTACATCTTGTATTCTCATATATGTGGTTTAATGCGTGTCAGGAAAATTATATGAACTATAGACCTAGTGCTGCTGGCAAGGATGATAATGGAATAAAACGCATGTCCTTGATTGCCCGGGCTGCTGATTCTATTGCCGACGGGGACATTATAAATGTACAGATACGAAGATATCGCCAATGGCAGCTCTCTCAAGCCGGTTGCCTTGCTTCTTGTATAATCCCGTACGTTTTCTGTATAAGCTGGAGTAGGTGTTAGGTGATGTTTTTGTATGCTCCTTTCGAATTTCTCATCATATTGCTTTTCATTCAGTGCTGCATTGTTGCATGGGCAAAGGGAGACACTTGAACAGGTACTTTACTCTCTCACGATATCTTAATTCTGATGGGCAATATGCCAGTATATCATTCCTAAGAATAAGTGAAAGCTACTGATCACAAGATTTGTGAATGCCTACGTAATTAGCAGTTGCAAATATCTGCGTTATCTCTGCTAATTTTCGTTTTGTTTTGTGTCCTAGCATTGTGAGTCTCACAGTTGGATCTCTCTTTTTGTTGTAGTAGAAGATTCTGCCTCCTCATACACTTTCAGTGATTTGCCTAAGCTACATAAATTTGGATGTTAATGTTGCATTTTCTTCCTGATTGTGCCAGGGTGAGCGTAATTTCAACAGATTTGGTGGCTGGTTAGGAAAGAACTCAACGACGGGCAAAAACTTGCGACTTTTGGATGATCTGCACGATCATCTTCTTGCTTCTCGTGAATCTAATTCTGGAAGGTAAAATTGTTTTATTGGGGAAACTTGTTCTTTTATATGTACAAAATGGTCAAAAAGTAAAGTGAATTTATTTTCTTATCTTCTCTTTTGTTATTTTTGTTCTTCTGTCATCTTAGAAGTTTTTATGGGAATGTACTGGCTGGTTCACCGTATGTTTTATGTGGTTATCATTTTTGAACTATACTGTTTAGGGAATCTTTGCGAGTTGACTACCTGTCCCTCCTCCTTAAGAGATTGACTGATCCTCTTAGAGTGCTGCCTAAGGTTGGTTACCCGATTTTTTTTCAGTTTTGTTGCTTTAATGAGTTTCTAAGCAAATTATTGTCACTATCATGTGTTGTTCTGATCAGGATGAAGCTGTCAGAGAAGTTGTGGAGTTCATGAATTTATATTCAATCAATCAGGAAGACTTTGATACTATAGTGGAATTATCAAAATTTAAGGTACTCATTCCTGCTCTATTTTTTTTTGGTAAGGTAAGAATATTTCCTGCTCTATTGTCGGCTGATGATTCTAAGGTTGCTCATGCATTTATGTGCCTCTTTTCGTTCAGGGACATCCAAATCCCTTAGATGGCATTCCACCTACTGTCAAATCTGCGCTGACCAGGTTGTATAATGAAAGCAGCAGGTCAAGGATGGTTCGAGCAGCAGATTTAGTTACACTACCAGGAGTAAAGAAAGTGCCTAAAAAGCGGATTGCAGCTATTTTAGAGCCATCTGATGATGGATCGGGAGAGCAAAATGGTGATGTCTTGGCAGAAAGTGAAGAGGAGAACTCTTCTGACACGGAAGACCAAGGTAAATCTGAAGACTGAATCTTTTGCTGTCCTTATTACACATAATGAGGCCAAAGTCTATGCTTTTACATACCTTGCTGAATAGTGCAACAATTTTTTTTCCGTGGGTACTGTTTTATATATTCAATAAAGGCCGGGGTCACAGTTTCTTCAAGTAGAAATTTCTTTTGGAGTTTTGGCTTTGAGAAAATCTTTGAATTTGTGGAGACGGCTAGAGTTTGGGATTTCTGATTGTAGAAAGAGTGCTCTCCATTGACATACGTGGATATTGTGTTAAGTTTCAACATCACACCTTTGTGTTGCATTTCATGCTGAATCAAGGGGATGCTCTGTGACACCTTTGTGTTGCATTTTGAATTTCTCACCTGTTTTTGGTAGTAAGCATTTGTTCAGCCGATAGAATTGTGACATCTTTTCTTAAAGTATTCTTCTTAGCTCAACTGATGCTTGGTCGTAGCATCCCTGTCCCTTTTGTGCATATGAGCCTTGAGAGAGAGAGAGAGAGAGAGAGAGAGAGAGAGAATTTGAACATCTAGTGATTCTCTCCGCTTGTCATGGTATGCAGAGGGTGCTGCTAATGGTGAGAAGAAGCTGCAATTGGACCTTGAGGGACTAAATTCTAAAGGTAATTTGATCATTGGACATTTTTTTCGGACACTTGCGGAAATTTGTCTATTCTTGGTGTTGATTAGAGCCTCTGTTTTATTTCCGTGGGCAGCTATAAAAGTGGAATTGGACTTGAAGGGTAATGAGAACTCAAGCGCAAAGAAGAAACCAGCAGGAAGAGGAAGAGGTGGATCCGCTGCAGCTAAGCGAGGGGGGTCGGGTTCTACTCCGGCTACAAAGAGAAAGCGATGAAAGTGCAGACCAACTTCTTGACGAGATGGTTTTTGTTGAAGTAGGGCCAATTTCCTATGTATATCTTATCTTCTCTTTCCAGAAATCTGCAACGAATTGTCCGTTTGAGTCCACTGTGTGTTGCCTCTTGACGATGTCTGTGTCGACGAATTTTCCGGCCATGGTGCACTGTGCTGCATTACGTCGATGCCAAAGGCAAATCTACTGTTTCGGGGCGTGTCATCAGCTTCTCTAATGCTTACGCCCTTATTCTAATGCAAATGCAGGGGGGGGGGGCATCTAAGTATTACGCAAGAGATCTCAAGAAATTCATAGGGACTAAATCCATGTTTTGAGTCACTTGACATGTTTCTTGTAAGTATAGACTGAATTTTTTTGATGCGGACATCATGTTGGTGGGAATCGCTTTCTTCTTTTCTAATGAAAATCGAAAACTTCCAATATGATGTAACATCATCCCCATCATCCAAGCCCATTACCTAGACATACAAAGGATCAAAGTATACCGTACTAAAGTCATTAATCAATGGAAAATGTTGGTCGCCTAGACCATAAACATCGACGCGGGTCGATACTATTGTTAGTTAAATGCTCGAATGCATCCTGGATAATTTAACGGAGTTAAATATTTGAATGCATTAATTACTTGAATGTATTTTATTAAATTTGATAAGTTTTAGGCTCCGTTCGTTTGGGGAAAAATATTCTCCCGGAAAATATTTTTCGGGTTTTCCGGTGTTCGAGGGGCGGAAAATGTTTTCCGTAGGAAAATATTTTCCTTCCTCCCTTACAAAATAGCCTAAGTTTCTGGAAAATGATTTCCACTTCTTCAAAAGTGGAAATCATTTTCCGGAACTTCTTCTTCTTCACTAAGGTGGCCGCCCACCACCTCCGCCGCCGGTCGCCGGCCGCCGCCGCCGCCGCCGCCGCCGCCGCCGCCGCCGGTCGCCGGCCGCCACCGGTCGCCCGCCGCCGCCGCCGGTCGTCGGTCTGAAAAATTTTTTCATATTGATCGTCGAACACAGAAAAATTATGTTCCGAAAAAATATTTTTCAGGAAAATGACTTCCGAAAAAATATTTTCCAAAAGGAGAATATTTTTCTCCAAATGAACGGAGCCTTAGAACGTAATTACTCTTTCACGACGAGTTATAGAACGTATTGCCCCGGGCACAGGAACGACCTTCGATCGAACAAAAAGCCCCACTCTTAGGCCTCAGGCATCTCCATTTTCTCGCCCGCGCCTAGAAAGAGAGAGAGAGAGAGGGAGGGAGAGCGAGAGGAAACTTGAGAAAGAGGGGTTTGGCCCTATCGAGGACCATCGCTGTCTGCTCCGATTCGGGTTCAGGAATGGCGGAATCGTCCTTCTTCGGGAAGCACTGGGAAGGCTGGAAGGAGTTCTGGGGCGAGCGCTTCTCCTTCCTCGAGAGCTACACCCGGTTCACCGACCGCGACGCGCCTCTCCCCTCCTGGTCCGCCTCCGACGTCGACGAGTTCATCGCTTCCGATCCCGTCCACGGCCCCACCGTAATTCCACTGCTACTTGCCTTGTTCATCCGTGCTCTGTGCTCTCGTAGCCGTGGGATGATTTGGATCTGTTTCTTCGCGGGGATTTGATCGATTCGAGCCGTGTCGTCGTTGTTTGCTTAAGGAGTGATTAGCGTTTATGCGCCCCGGGTGGATGGTTGACTTTACTGTAGCTGCTGGCTTCCGTCGAGCTTGATTGGAGACTCTTGGGAGTGCTGATGGGTCCTTGTTGTTTGGCCTGTGCTCGTATGGAGCGACCTCTCATCGATATGTTTTGGTGTGTTTGCGCTTGTTGGTTATCTTCTTTTGGATTGTTCCTTCGATGTTTGATTTTTAGATAGTGCGGCGGACCGACACGGTAGTACCGAGTACAAGGATGTGGCTCGATATTTAAGGTGTATGGCAATTGCTGAAGAGCGTACTGCGTGACGTTTGCTAAGTAAACTCCTCTGTCGCGGTCAAGAAAACCCGTTCCTTTATTACAGTAATCAAGGAATGACTTCCGATGGAAAACCGTGAAATTTGGGACTTTGGTCATTTTATCAAAACGTTGTAATATTGTTAATATACTTACTTATAGTGAAGAAAAGGACGGATTAGTATTTCATAGAAATCATGATGGGTGACCTCCTGTGAAAGTGCTTGCCTATACGCCAGAAGACAAAATTGTGAGTCTCGGTATGGGATGGGTCACAACAGACAACATCTCGAGTGTGTTGATCGAGGGGTGTCACCGAGAGAGACGCATGGAAGATTGATTCTTGAGTTGTAGTTCCAGGTCAATGAATATGGCTACTTGTTATCCATCTGCTTTTTGTCGAAGTGGGTTTGCGTATTGTGCTGTTCATTTGCTCCATTTTTGCACATGAACCATTCTAATATTATCTTCAGCTTCCAACTAGTTACTAGACTGTTACGACTGTTAGCTGATGGATTATCTTTGATTAGTACCTCAATGTGCACGACCCCATACAAAAGAACCTTTCAATTTCTGGAATCCCCGTCACCTATCAGGAAAGAACCTATCTACTGTGGAGATATCTTTGATTAAGTTGCAGAGCCTTTTGTTTGTTAATATGCAACGGTACTGAGGAAATGGTTTCACAAGGGATTGTAGTCATAGAGATGGCAACTGGTGAATGGTGATTGTATACTTGGTGGCCACTTAGTCTGTTGGGTCCACTAATGTCTATCAACTCATTTCGACTTTCGTTGTATCAAATTGTCTGTGCTCTGACTTCTGTTGCTATATTCAGAAAGAGGTATTTAATTGCGCTCTATATTCTAACCAATAATATCAGAATTTTCAGAATTTGGCACTCAACGAACATCACTGCGCCATATGTTATCTTGTTCCTGCACCACCTGCAGTGTCCCTTTATTGGCTTTTTACAAAAGCATAATGGCAAGAAATGACATGCCTTTCCACTGTCTAATAGCTAGTATGCTCTCTCTTATAACTGGCCCTAGTGAGGCTCTTTGGGTTTGGCTCTCTTTCTGTTGCTAGTTGTGAATTCTCGTTCTTCAGAGATAATGGAGATCTCGAGACACTTTTGTTTTGTTTTGAAGTGTCTTGAAGTATGCCGATGCTCATTAACGAATTTGTAAGATGGAAGTTTAGGCGTTAGATGCTTAAATACGTTTGCCAGCTTTTGCTTGATGAATCCATGCTTTTCCTTTGTATGCGACAGCCTTCTGTATGTAACAGCTTCATTTCCCTCACTTATCAGCTGAAGACAGCGAGGGAAGCAGCAACCTATGCGGCTGTTGGAAGTGTGCTTGGGGCAGTGACCACAGCAGCTTTTGCCTGGAAATATTCAAGGAGCTTGCATGGTATTTTTCTGCCTCTCTTTCCAAATCTGTCTTCCTTATTATTGGCTGTTTCTTTCCTCCATATTATCGTTGGCCGATTGAAAGTGCTCGCTTGCCTCTGAGGTGCTAGACTGAAGATATATTGAATAATAGTAGCATGGGAACCTTGAAGTGTTCGCTGGAAGCAAAGCATATCTGTTGCATCTTCTTCTAATGGCCTCATCTTTAACAAAGGGATGGAATTCAGTTTTCTTCGTCTTGCCATTTTGCTTCATTAAACTCCTAAATTTTTTATGATAAGCAGAAAGGATTATGTTTTATTTTTGCGAAAATTATTCAAACCTGGTGTGGCTACGATTCTCCCATTCCGCACTACCCTTTTTGACTACTATATCTAGAAGAGAAGGTATAGTACCTGCCTTTGTGCTCAAACTTTTATTAGTTATTACAGTTAGAAATGTTGCATGCCATCCATCAATTTTCTTATGTATGAGACATTTCTACTTGTATGAAGGCTACAGTTCACCTGGAATCGGTAAGCTGGTCGCGGGGGTATTGGATATGTTGAAGCATTTATGGCATCATATTTTCACTTCTGCTGGCTTCGCATTGTATAATTCAGGACTGTGGTTAGTTTAGAAGATAGTATAGTTTACTTTAAAATAACCGGCCGGGATTTCTTTAAGCAAGGCGTAAATGGAATTTGGATGGAGTTATAATTCTTTTATCTCTTTCTTTAGTCCCGTTTTTTTCATCCCAGCAGGTGCTGGACTATCCTTTGCAGCAGGGGCGGTGTTTGGTTGGACCTTTGGACAGGAAATCGCTAGCCATTCGCTTCAACTGTACCGATTGGATACCATGGCTGCGCAAGTCAAGTTCTTGGAGTGGTGGGAGAACAAAACAGGGGGTCACTAGGAACTTAGTGAGTCTGGGACATGAAAATGAAACTGAAGCCTTGTTTTGCTTCCTTTGAATAAGATCGGAAATGGAATTGTCAATTGTGGATGTTTTTGTGGCTACATCTTTTTAAGTCTTCTGGTTTTAGACTTCCAGATTCTTGGCTTTGCTGATTTATATGATGAACAGTTGCTCATTTTTGTGGAGACTGCTTTGATTAAATGTGTGGGCTCAACAATAGATAGAAGTTCGAGAAATGCAAGTGTAGGTTACAAAATTGGTATACTAAATGATCTAGCAAATTGTTATTGGGTGTCAAGAGAGGTTGGCATGCTTGACTGCCCATTCATAATTTGCCACATCATCGGTATACCAACTTCGTAAATCAATCTTAATATACCTACCATGCTCTAAAAGATGTTTTCTTCGGGAAGAAGTATTTTTTTAATGGCCAAAATTCACTTTTTCTTTTCATGGAAAGTTCGCTTATCGCATGAAAAATTTGTCACTTACAAACAAGCAAGCACATGCTTTTCCTATGTAAAATTTTAATAACCATGGAGAAAGTTTTACGTACTTATGGACAAATAAGTAAGCACACACTAATTCTTAAGTTTTGGATAATGTCGTTTCGAGCAATTAAAATTAGCTGGATAGAGAAATTTCATCAAAAAAGGCAGCCTATTTAATTTAAAAAAAGTAGGAGCTCCAGGTCCGGACCTAGTAGATGCGCCAAATGCAATTCATGGAAAAACAACTTTAGTTTGTCACCAAAACAAAACAATACACTGCATATAATCACAAACATCACCCACTAATCTTGTATATGTCGATTTGAGCACAACTCAATATGCAGGTCATATACAATCTTCTCTTCAAGATTTCTCCTACTCTCTCTCACACTGGCTGCAAGCTTGATCATACAGATGAAACAGTCCAAGAATGCAACTTATTTTCTAGCTCTACATTGGCAACAAACGCTGCCATGCTCAGCAAAGTTTTAGCAGTGAAAGACCTAAGGCTTGAAGCTGAAGCATTAGGCTTCCACTCTGTCAACATCTGAAGAATTTGGAATGACGTTACCGAGAGCAGCTTGTAGAAAAACTAGAGGCCAGTGCCAATCATCAATGTAGATAGCTAGTGCCAATCATCAACGTAGATAACTTCAGCTGCTTTGATATTGAGAGGCAAAGCAGAATCATGAATGATCCCGTGAGGATAAGTTTCCGAAGGAATCCCATGTGGATATCAATTGTCAAACCGCAAGCGAACCGAACATTTCGAATAGCATTCTAAGAATAATCAAGAGAAATACTTCTTTTGAGACACCATTGATGCAGACTAATGTTAGTACTTACATCTGTATGCAAAATCTCACTGTTTCTCTTGCAACTATGTAGAATTCGAAAGGAGAGGTGGATTTGCTCGACCACGGATCCTGTCAGGTTTCAGTTGATGTAAATAACATCTACAGACGTTTCGAGATCCCGGAGAAAGTTTTCGAGTGCAGATTTGTGATGCTCAATCAGGTGACACAGCTTTGAGTCTTGACATGTCTCATATGGTGCCCAAGTCTTTATAAAGCATTTGGCTTCAGTGAAATGTATGGTCTGTCATGAACGATGAACCGTAGATGCACCCTTCTATTTCCAGGCCTGTTAGTTGGACTCAATGACCTGACAACCCAATTTAACAGCAATGTCTCCAAACTCAAATTTCCTAATGATGAGAGAGAGAGAGAGAGAGAGAGAGAGAGAGAGAGAGAGAGAGAAGAGGCTGTTTGACCCTTTCAAAGGGAGACCATGTTTGATCCTCAACGAAGCTGTTAGAATTTGCTAAAAAAAGGTCACCCAAAATTCAAAGACAGGAAATTTTCTCTACGACAAGAAAATCTTTCTCCACAAACATTCCAATATCTAAGAAAAGCTTGTCATCTCTTTTCACAAAAGATGCAACAAACTCCAAAGGCAACAGAGTCCCCCACCCCTTTCTCTCTCTCTCTATTTCTGGAGATGGATATAACCCTCTAATATTCTCAAGGTCCTGATCAGTCTAATCCCTGTTCATCCTCCTTACCCAGGAGGGATGGAGATAGAAAATAAACCAAGAACACCTGTCAACGCTCTTCTTTTTCTATCCCCCTCTACATCGCCGTCACGACCCCTCATGGCGGCCCTCCTGGTCCTCCTCTTTGCCATCCTCGGTGGCTCCACTGCCGCCACGGCCAGCGCGCCTGCATTCTCTCCTAAGGATAACATCCTCATCGACTGCGGAGCCAACTCCTTGGCCACCCTCCCTGATGGAAGAATATTCAAGACTGACGTGAACTCTGCCGGATACTTGGAAGCCAAGGACAACATCCAAATCTCGGTCCCTGCAGCTGATGTCCCGTCGCCCATTTATCTGACGGCGCGGGTGTTCGTCGCCGAAGCCACTTATTCCTTTCACCTGGCGAGCGCAGGGTGGCATTGGGTTAGGCTCCATTTCTTCCCCCTGAACAACACCCAATTCGATCTCCAGACTGCCATGTTCACAATCACGACCAGCGACGTCGTGCTTTTGCACAGGTTCTCCGTGAATAACAGTACTAAATACATGATCAAGGAGTATCTGCTGAACGTGACCGACCCCCAGTTCACCCTGAAGTTTACTCCTGTCAAGGACTCATTCGCATTCATCAATGCCATCGAGGTGGTTTCGGCACCAGACTTCTTGATCGTCGACAGTGGCACCACTCTCTTCCCCGTCACGGAATACAACGGTTTGAGCTCATTCAATTACCAGATCGTGTACCGACTCAACGTCGGGGGATCTGTGATCACTTCTCAGAACGACACGCTAGGAAGATCCTGGGGCTTGGATACGGAGTTTCTCAAGGAAAAGTCCTTGGCTAAGCGCGTCTCTGTCCCCTCAACCATTGTCAAGTATCCTGAGGACTATCCCAAGCTCATTGCACCCACAGCCGTGTATGCATCCGCCGTGGAGATGGCCAATGCCAATGTCCAACAACCCAATTTCAATGTCACCTGGAATTTCAATGTTGATACAGATTTTGGATACGTCGTGCGGTTGCATTTCTGCGACATTGTGAGCAAGTCCCTCAATGACCTCTACTTCAATGTTTACATCAACGGAAAGATGGCTATATCGGGCCTCGATTTGTCCAGCTTGACAGGCGGTTTGGCCATTCCTTACTACAAGGATATCGTAGTGAATTCGACCCTGATGGCCAGCGGACTGAGCATTCAAATCGGCCCATTGAATCAAGACACAGGCACGGTGAATGCAATCTTGAACGGTCTGGAGATTTTGAAGATGAGCAACTCGGTGAATAGCTTGGATGGAGAATTCGGAGTCGATGGAAAGAAGGCCTCTTCGTCAAACCGTAACACGGTGGCGGCAGTCGGATTCGCGATGATGTTCGGAGCATTCGTTGGCCTCGGTGCAATGGTCATCAAGTGGCATAAGAGGCCCCAAGACTGGCAAAAGAGGAACAGCTTCTCGTCTTGGTTGCTGCCACTCCATGCCGGCGACGCGAGCTTCATGAGCAGCAAGACTTCAATGGGTTCTCACAAGACCAACTTCTACTCGTCCACCCTGGGATTGGGCCGATACTTCTCATTTGCGGAGATACAAGAAGCGACCAAGAACTTCGACTCAAATTCAATCATTGGCGTCGGAGGATTTGGCAATGTCTACCTAGGAGAGATCGACGACGGCACTAAAGTTGCGGTCAAGAGAGGGAATCCGCAGTCTGAACAAGGAATCAATGAGTTCCAGACCGAAATCCAAATGCTGTCTAAGCTCAGGCACAGGCATCTAGTATCCCTGATCGGTTACTGTGACGAGAACTCTGAGATGATCTTGGTCTACGAGTACATGTCCAATGGCCAAATCAGGGATCACCTTTA
This sequence comes from Syzygium syzygioides, assembly GCA_031216285.1. Lineage (NCBI taxonomy): Eukaryota > Viridiplantae > Streptophyta > Magnoliopsida > Myrtales > Myrtaceae > Syzygium > Syzygium syzygioides. Next base: position 7,270,298 of record CM062251.1, on the reverse strand, counting down.
CGGCAAGAACTTGCCGCAGTTGTCATGGAAGCAAAGGCTTGAGATCTGTATTGGGGCGGCACGCGGGCTTCACTATCTTCACACTGGTACCAACCAGGGGATCATCCACCGCGACGTCAAGACCACCAACATTCTGCTCGACGATAACTTCATTGCCAAGGTCGCGGATTTCGGACTGTCAAAGGATGCGCCCATTGGGCAAGGTCATGTGAGCACGGCGGTGAAAGGAAGTTTCGGGTATCTGGACCCCGAGTACTTCAGGAGGCAGCAGTTGACGGACAAGTCCGACGTGTACTCATTCGGGGTGGTCCTGCTCGAGGTATTATGCGCAAGGCCTGCCTTGAACCCTCAACTTCCTAGGGAACAAGTGAACTTGGCCGAGTGGGCGATGCAGTGGAAGCGAAAAGGCCTGCTCGAGAAGATCATCGACCCTCTTCTCGTGGGAACTATCAACCCCGAGTCGCTGAAGAAGTTCGCCGAAGCCGCGGAGAAGTGTTTGGCCGAACACGGCGTGGATAGGCCAACCATGGGAGACGTTCTGTGGAACTTGGAGTACGCGCTGCAGCTGCAGGAGGCTTTCTCTCAGGGGAAGAACGAGGATGAGAGCAAATCCTCTGCTACCATCGCCGCCTCCCCAACTGTCGTCGCGCCGGTCGCTTCCCCAGCCGATAACCGCCCGGTCTCTCCCCCGGAAGAGAGTAGGGATCGTGCTCAAGTTCAGGCCTTCAGTGAACACTCAGAAACGGACATGTTGCAACAGTTCGCTCTCAATGGAAGATAAGAAGTGCTGCGGCTAAACTCATTTAGAGGTAAAAAGAAGCATTCCTGGCAATTTGAAGAATTATTTATCGGAATACGTCGGGCTTCTAAATACACCACCACCGCTGGCAATGCTGCTCTTAGAACTAACTTCGATTTGTTTCGCGCTTTCATTCCGGGTTTTCATTCGTAATTTTTGTACTATTTCCGAACACTAATACTACTGATAAAATGCATTCGTATGTGAATAAGCACTGTTAAGCAAGCTTGTTTATGGTAATCCTAATCTTTGAAAGAGCCAAAAAGGAATAAGAGGCCAACTGCATCAGAAACGGGAACAGTATTATTGCAGCTAAATTCAACTGAACAGACATTAACACCGGACTCGATTGACTAACATGCATTAACTCGGCACCAAAAGAAAAATAATGTCGTCCTCGGTCCAACAAGTGTTTGATCGAGTTCAACCTCTACGTGTCTAAAACTAGTATACACATGGGCTTCCAAAGAAGATAGATATTATGCAGTACGAGTATGCGCAGCTGCAAAAGTAAATCTAGGAGAATTTACAACGGTATACGAGTTTAACCATCAAAACATAGCGCTGTTTTGTAGTTTCTTTATTCCAACATATATCTTAATAAACAATCTTCTTCTTTTTTCCGTGCTGACGGGGTGATTGACAAACTCCTGAAGAAGATCCCGCATCCATGCATCACGCCTATAGATTCAGCATCCTCAAAATGAGGTGCTTCTGCCTATGAAAAATCGCAACAACCTTTCCATTAGAACGAGGCATTCAATATCAAAACCAGAAGCAACAAATGTTCAATAAAACAAAATCGAGATGTATACTGTAAAAACCCTTAGGACTGCTGCGCTTTACTACAGCAAACAAAAGCGGACAATAAAGAAGAAAACCTCTACCAATGGATATCTACATCACCAACAAAACTACAGCAGCTTTTTCTGAGCAAGGTAGCAATACATGAAATAATCGGCACAATCGTGAGCAGGATCACTTTTATTTTTTTTGAAGAAAAAGACAGGATTCACATGGACAAAACCAATATTAATAGTCCAAAGTTATGCACCATTTCACCTCGGGAAAGTTCTCACATTGTGGTATCACCATCTTGCTGAAGTAGTTCCTTATCCAGAACATGGTCTAATCAGTGATGCACCTAACAACTAATAAGGGTAACTCCCCAATTTTAGCTATTCACTTGACAGGTTCCAACTACAAACTTCTCTAGAGCTTGTACAATTAACCAGAACAATTAGTATAATTTCTACATAAAGGGCATCAAATCAATGGAGTCCCAAACATGTACTTCACAGAGGTTTTTGTTATCCCAATCCATGATCTCTAGGTCATAATGCAAAAATTCTTTCAACACCAATTTCACCACCACTACGAATTCACACCTAAAGAATGCTCATCGCCTATGGATTTTGACATCCAGCCTTCCTTCCAACTGATTCCTAAGACAGAAAAATTCAGACAACAGAGCGAATGACTTCAGCAAGAAACTTATGGCTAAATTAGTCACTTCGTAGTCCATACAGTCAGCAATCACACTCAAAAAGTTACAAATATTTGCATTGAAGGAACAGGCAAGGATAGGCTGAGCATAAAGTGCAAAGACACATGAAAAGTTAGAGGAAATGAGATAACTTGACAGCATGAGTATAAGCAGTTGAGCACAGGAATTCAACTTACTCGGATAATTCATGCTTCAAGCCGGAGCAAATGATGAAGCAACATTAATTGGAACAAGAACTTGTAGCATATGAGGCCTGTTGGTTGGTGATACTCGAAGAATTTTCGCCAACTGCGTCAGGGATCTGCTGGTTTTCAGGTACTGGACCGGGTAAATTCTCAGAACTGTTAGACACAGAAGCAGAACTGGTCCTGCCACTGTCTCTTGTATCAAGACGCTCCATCATGCGTGACACAGTAGCAATCCCTGCGTCAACTTCTCTTCTAACTTCAGAACCAAGATCTGCCATGGAAGTGTTGCGAGAGAACAGTCTCTCTTTCCACCCTCGTGTGCCCTTTGAAATTGATTCTTTGCATCTAAAAGCAGTCAAGCGCAGATACTTGTCAACCTTTAGAGATAAAAGGAGATCTTTCAAATTAGCAATCATTTAAGCTAGGGGCGCCTGTCAAAGCTCAATACCTGGAAGACACTGCATTAAATCGAGATTTCAGGGATTCTGAAAAGGATTGCAACTCAGATGGTCCTCCCCTATCCTGATTGTTTGGTGAGGAATGACTCGGTGATCTCCTGCCAAGGGGAGAATATGTACAGCGATACTATGTAAGAGAGTTAAACAACGTCTAAAGTACAACACAATCCTTAAGTCAAAGGAAAATCTAAAACTAAAACACTAAAAGATTTCACTACCCAGTGGAGCTATGCTGTTATAACAGATGCTTAATGTACCTGTTGATCAATGATGATCCTTGCTGGTTAACAGCAATAGCTCTAGGTGAAGACGAACCCTGCTCCACTGGGGAAGAGGTCAATGGACCTATTGGCTGCTCAGATTCATCCTGAACGGTGGTAGCAGGCGATGGAGGTGTGATAACTGTAACTTCAGGAGCTTGTTCGTCTTCGCCATGCCTAGCAGTTGGGGACGCAGATGGAAAAGGACCACTGGGAGGGGTGTTAGGATGAGTAGAGAAAACTAAGTAATGTGGACGACCATGAGCTGAAGACCGGTTCCTATGGCCTTCCCTTCTGGCAATGTGACGTGCTCGGCCCATAGCAGCAGCAGCAGCCAAGTGCTGAATAATACGCTCCTCAAGCTCAGAATCAGTAGAACCAACAGGTAGCTGCATAACCACCAAGAAGAGCCAGCTAAGCAAGACACTTAGTTTAACTTAATAATCAGGCAAAAGATTCGATTAGTCTGAGAAAATTACGTGTTGCAACTCAAAATCCCCAAGAGTGGGATGATGAAAGATTGTCGCATTTCTTGATGGGTTAAACCTGAAACTCCTCTCCCGTTCTACTGCCTCCAATAATTCCTGACTGAAAAGCATCAAGAAAGATGTTCAAATTTGAAAGTTTTAAAATAACAGGGGAACCAAGACCTCATGGTTAAACCTAAAACTCCTCTCCCGTTCTACCTGGTGGGATCTTTCAGGCTGATGGGCTGCCAACACATGGGACACTGAGAACTCCTCTGACACCTAAAGGCCAATGAAAGAAACAAGAAGCCATCAGAATATCAATATCCTGATAGTTTGACACAATTTTTTGCGCTTTATACATCAAAAAGTGGTCTCCGAAGAATTTTCCCTTGGAAAATTTAGTCAGGATACAGATGCACCCAGACAAAATAGTACTCGAGGAAATGGAGCTCTACTGTTAACATATATAAATAGTCAAACAACACAAGAACCACACCAAGGATATAAAACTCTATAGGACTCAGAGGAAACTGAAATATAAGCATTCGGGATGTGGGGCAATAATGCCTAAAAAAACAACATTGCAGCTATCAGGTCAACAGCCCCAACCGTTACTCCAGCCATAGCAGCGCAGAATTTGTGCGTGGTTGCGCACGGCCTGTTTACGTGTGACTAAATGCTATTTTAGTATTCCCCTTATCTGTCTGGTCTATCAAAAGCATAAGAGAGTAATCATTCCATATAACGTTTTGCTTGATATGAGCAATGCATAAACGGGGAAAAAAAGAAGAAGAAACAAAGATAATATGGACGCTATGACATCTAGATAAACGGAGGATGATCAAGAGACTATGCAGATAAAATGTAACAGATATCTTCGCCGATACTGTATTGGTCTAGCATTATAGTGAGGTCTGTTCTGTCAGCGGCAAAGCTTATTCTGTTGAGGCCGAGAGCACTATAGATTACCACTCGAGAATGCACTGGAGATGAAACTCGTGCTTGCAAGTGGTCACCTGCGGAAAGAGAGAGAGAGACAGAGATCAACTAAAACTGGACCCCAAAAACTGCGCAAAAAGACATTCTCCACATCACGTACCGTGGACGGATCGCTGTCGCAGAAAGCTTCGAGGCAGATGCTGCAAGCATCCTCGCAGGCGTCCTGGATTCCGCCTTCCACGAAAGCCGCGGCCGATATGGAGCGAGCCTCCGACTTGCTAGCATCTTCCATCCCCTGAGCCTGGCAAAAAAAAAGAGAGAGAGAGAGCAGTTGAGCTCCCCTAGGTCACCAGCAGTCGATGCTAAACCGTGAAAAGGCGTCATTGGCAACCGATTCCATCGACAATCAGCACCTTCCTAAACGCATACATAGATCCGCGACCTAAGAACCGGCAGTCCAAATCAATCAGTACCAGTTCACACACGCACGAGCTAATTTCCCCCCCCCCCTAAAGACCCCCCTTCCCTTCGAAACCCGAGCCCCGGCGAAGACAAAACGCGTTCAAGCACAGTTGCCCCCCCGCGCAAATCGGACGCGATTCCGGAAGCTCGGCCGGCGGAAATCGCACGGCCTGACGGCGGGAGCCGCGAGGGACGGCGATGACGATGCGACCGGATCGACTCGCGCGCAGGCGGATGGAATCGTTACCTCCATGAGAGCCGAGACGAGCAGGACCTGCCCGACAGCGGAACCGACGGCGACGCCGCCGATCGAGGGGGTGAATTCACCACGGGGGAGAGGAGGAGCAGGAGCGAGAGAAACCCTAGCTCGCGGAGGTCATACTGGCGCAGAGGAGAGAGAGAGAGAGGCTGGGGAATATGTGTTTCCTGTTCGGGGGAGACTTTCGGTTTTCCTTTTTTTTTTTTTATTTAATCTTTTCGCGTGGAATTGGACTTTTAGGCCCTTGTTGACCGGGCTCGGTCTTCGCGACTCACCCGCGGTGGGACCACGTGGCGGGGGCTTTTGACGAGTCCCCCAGTCACTGAGTTCAGCGCGGGGCCGGGGACCAGCTCGCCTCGCTGCTCGGCAGGTGCGTCCGAACCGGCCGAGTCAGTGCTGCTTCGCGCGGTTCGACCGGGGGTGATTGGCTCCGGATGGAACCGTTCCAGGTTTCGGTTGCTGGAATCGGGATTCGGTCCACCTGCCTCTCGAACCGGACCGGATCGAGTGGATCGATGGAATCCGTGGCATTTTGTTTTTCTTTTTAAGCACGTATATTGTAGGTTTATTGCTACAACCAAACCTGCTTACTTCTAGTCCCTTCAACCATAGAGTTCATTCAACTTTTTCATATATGGGTTTTTGAATGATGATGCATTTATCTAAAAATTTCTCTTTGCTTGCCGAAACATTGAGAGGACGATAGCCCATGACTTTGCATATAGTTCACAAACATGGTCATTGGGGCAAGAGGCAAAGACGAGATCTAGACGCAACATCGAAAATGGTGTACGAAGAATGGCAAAATGATTGGAGCGTTGGATATTTACCTCGATGAGATGCAATTACGATCACGATCGGTCAAAAATAGAACAAAAGAGAGAGGTGAGAGTTGAGATTGAAGATGAGATCGAG
>CM062251.1:5437992-5463841 GCA_031216285.1 Syzygium syzygioides | reverse complement strand
GACCGACCTCCCGCGCTTTTTTTTTTTGCATCAAAAAAGGGAGTTCGCTTGGTACGTGCTAAGTCTATGTTCGGGACTTAACTGGGGCTCTCTCAAGCTCATACCATATCGCGACTTAGGGTTTGGTTTAAGTATTTAACATATGAATGGTTTATATCAAGGAGTTGCCACTAATCGATTTGGGGTGGGTTGATTAGAAATCTAAATAAGGTGATGAAAGAATCATCCAATTCCTGTGAACCAAAGATTAACTGAGTTCGGGGACTTAGTAACACTAGTTGAATAACTAATGCTCTTTCGGTACCTTTTTACCTTGTTCATTTTTTGAAAATATTTGTCAGGCAATTTGGATTGATTTTAGGACTTTTCTCCTAACATGTGAGGTGATCAAGCGAGTGCATAATCAGAAATGATTAGCAGTCAAAAACACAATAATTCATGCAGCCTAAGGTTCGAACTTTAACTAAGTTAGATGACATTCAAAACACAACAGTTCATACAATTGTATTAAAAACATGCGTGGTAATACAACGGTAATAATATGCAGAATACTACCGCGTAACCTAGAGCTTGTCTAATTTAAACAAGACAATAACATGTATAATAATACAGTAATAAATTAAAACAACAAATATACCACGTAATTTTTATTATTATTTTATTTAAAAAGATAAATAAATAAATAAATAAAGATAAAATAAAATAAATACGAAAAATAATAATAAAATTTTTTTAAAAAATAACAAAAAATAAATATAGGAAGGGAAAAAATAAAAAAAATTAATTTTTTTAGTTTTTTAAAAAATAAAATAAAATAAAATAAAAAATAAATACAAGAAGGGAAAAATAAAAAAAATTAATTTTTTAAAAATTTTTTATTATAAAAAAACCTGATCGGCGGATCCGGATCGGGATGGAACCGACCCGGGTCAACAGATTCAACCCAGGGGGTTGACTTGGGTTGGGTCGCAGACTCGGTCCTGGTCGGAACCGACCCGGGTCAATGGATCCGACCCAGAGCGTTGACTTGGGTCAGATCGGTTGATTCGGGTCGGGTCAACCCTGCGTGTACAGACACACGGGGGCGTCAGTGGTGCCAAAATTGGCCGTCTGTTGGCCGATCCAGACCTCCGCCGACCCAAAACCGGCCTCTAGGAACACCATCAAGTCTTGCTGGCCACTTGGGTTACCGTCCGATCGAATTAAAAACTGGCGTCACTGAGGCATTTCAACAAACACTCGGCGTGCGTGACCAAAAGAGAGACACTCCAGCCTGTTTCGGCGAACTGGTGGACTTAGGCGACCCAACCTACTTTTGGTGACGACACAAGGACGGTGGGGGACGGTGGTACGGGCCAAGACTCGCGTGAAACGGCTGATGCGGGCCCCAGACAAACCGAGCATAAAAACAGGAGAAAACAGAGGCGGATGGGACCTCAGGGAAGCTCACCGGTCAACCGCGCATACGGAGGAGCTTCCGGCTGGTCAGGGGGGCAACGGCGATGCTGTTGGCTCTTCTTTTGCTTCGACGGAACCTCGTCCCACTCTCTTTCTCTCTCTCTATTCTCTCTTTGTTTTTTTTTCTTCAATTGGCCGACCCCCCTCTTAGTCTCTCTCTCTCTCTCTCTCTCTCTCGTTTTTATAGCCGAATGATGGAGCCTCTCTGCTTCGTTACGTCTATAATGACGATGGCCTGCACCAGCCTACCCTGGCCCATGACTTTCGCGGCCATTTAGGTTGGTGCAGAGTAGGGGGGTCGGTTTAGTGAGGTGCAAAGAGGAACATGGAGAAGAGAGGGTGGAGGGGATAAGGGAGGCCGGGAAAACGGGGAAGACGGGACTGGCAATTAATGCCAGTCCCATTGGCGTGTTGCCCCGGTCATGCTCTGGCCGGATGGGGATGGCGTGGAGTGGCGCCGCCGTACGTCACCCTGTGGCCAAAACAGGGGAGAACAGGGCAGCGACATCGACACTTGGTGAGGGGAGAAGGAAGAAGGAGAAGAAGCTGGGCCGGGCCGAGCCAGGCCCAGCCGCTTGGAGGAAAAGAAAAGGGAGAGAAAAAAAGGAAAAGGGCCTGGGCCCGCGAAGGGGAAAAAGAAAAGGAGAAGGGCCTGAGCTCGGGGAGGAAGGAAAGAAAAAAAGAAAAAGGGCCTGGGCCCATGCGGGGGAGGAAGAAAAGAGGAAAAGAGGGTTGGGCTGGGCCGGGCCGTCCTTGGCTTGGCCCGATCCGATTTTTATAATTAAAATTTTTAAATAAATTTTTTTAAAATTTTTTGAAAATTAACTAAGAATACACGCTCTAATAGGCCATATTAATGCAAATATGCCTAATGTCTATATGCAATGTATTTAAATAGAAATATTTTTTTTCTTTTAGGAATTAAAAATTAATTTCTAAATTTTGTGTAATTAATTTTTGGGCAAATTAAAAATAGGTGTCAACAACTACCCCTCTTTGAAGGTGAGCTCGCAGAGTTTGAGCTCGCAGAGTTTACATTCAAAGACAAAATGACACCTAAATTTGGCCCATGCATACTTAATAAATGTTATTTTTGGTGAGACCATGAGCCCCATTTTTGTAATGCGATAAGATGATGCATGCTAAAGCAAATAAAAACATACCTGGGGCTACCTACCTTGCCGAAGGGTATAATAATTCCAGATAGTTGGTATCATGTGTCGAGGCCTCGAACCTATCTTCGATCACCTCAACTGAATTTCCTTCGTTTAGGACTCGAACCTATCTTCGATTGTTTTGACGAGAGAAATTATTTCTCTAGGACTTGAACCTTTTTTCGGTCGCCTTGACTGGGAAAATCGCTTGCTTAGGATCCGAACTTATCTTCGGTCGCCTTGACTGGATTTTATTTGTCTCGGACCCGAACCTACCTTCGGTTGTCGTGACTGGAGAAATCGCTTCCTTAGGACCCGAACCTATCTTCGGTCGCCTTGACTGGACTTCATTTGTCTCGGACCCGTACCTTTCTTTGGTTACCTCGACTGGGGAAATTGCTTGCACAGGACCCAAACTTATCTTCGGTTGCCTTGACTGGATTTCATTATTTGTCTAGGACCCAAACTTTTCTTCGGTTGCCTTGATTGACAGGATTTTGTTTGTCAAAGTACCTGGGGGTCCTCGCCCGAGGATTTAACAGTTTGCTTGGTGGGTCATCGCCAGCAGGTCTTGGAAAAATTCAAATAATGAGCAACTAGGGGTCCTCGTTCGAGGATTTGTTGTGAATAGAGGGGGGTCAGTCCCATGCTCAGGAAAGGTATTATAACAATTATAGGTACATGGATTTTTGGAACTAGGTATAGGTAGAATATACCTACCTAGACACGTTTTTGCCTTCTAAGGGTATGTCTATTGTCAGACAAGTTTTTTTTTTTGCAAACATATACGCATTCATTGGAAAAATAGATAATTGAGGCTATTCTAGAATATCGTATGAAATATCTTGACCAGCTAGTCAAGATGCTTTTTTTTTTCCAAAGGAACACTTGGTTTATTCCTTGGGTAATTTGAAAAGAATTCATGATGTTTGAACCAGGCATGGGTAAGGTGTACCTACCTGGGCATGTTCATGCAAATGTATATGTATTCATCGGAGAAATAGACAACTGAGGCTATTCTTGAAAATTGTATGAAATATCTTGACCAGCTAATCAAGATGCTTTTCTTTTTTCAAAGGAACACCTAGTTTACCTTCAGGGTAATTTGAAAAGAAATTTGATGAAATACCTAGGATTTTTTACCCTGAGATTTGATACATCATTTGCTGAATAACTGACCTTTTTCGGGGCATCGATCTTGGGATGATAATGACGGCTTCTCCGGCGCCTGAATTTTTGTATTCTATTACTGGAGATTAAAACTTTAGGCTGTGAAAGATAATTAGCACAAACATGTATGTATTTATCAAGGGTATACAAATTGGGCTATTCCAGAATGTGTATTTGAAAGTTTATGTATGATGATTTTGCCATGTTTACATCACCAAACATCCATCGAGGGTCAATCAAGACAATTTTTGCTCGCAAGGTGAACTTCTCGAGATGCTGAACGAGGGGCCTTCAGTCAGAAAAGACTTTCCACTCGCTCTCATTGAAAAGGGCTGTTTATCCTGTCCATTAAGGCAGGAACATCGAAAACATTCAATTTGACCGTTATCACATCAACAAGGGTTTGAGTTTTCTCGCAAGCGGTACGGCACTGCCAATGTGAGAGGTCTTCTTCAGGGTCGTAATGTCGGCTTGGTCAATGGCTTAAAAAAGGTGATTGTTCAAGTCAAGGCCACGAAAGAAAATATTCTATAATCATCTCCAGGTTTACAAGTCAAGAACCATGCAAAACGAGATAGAAGTAATCTTGCTCGCACTTTTTCGAGCATTATTTATAAACATTTGAAATTTCACGTTAAATCAAGTGCCCTAGTCAAAAGAGATTTTATGAGGGATATAATGTGAGCTTGGTTTACAGGTTGAGGAACGAAATGATCATTGGGCTAAAAAATATGTATGAGGGTCAGGATTGGTGATCAACTAGCATTGTCACCAGTCTTCTTCTCCACCGTCAGGATCCTTTTGGAAGATTTCCTAGGTAATTCTGTGTTTTAGTTTCTTTGATAACTTTTTTTTGAGGAGCTTCCGTGTAAAGCATTTTCATGAATACTATTCTATCTTTGTCCCAATTGCTTTCTCAAGAATAGGTTCGTTTTTATCTATTATGTGGCAGATTTTTGTCAAGACAAAGTTCTTAAAGTAGGAATTTATATCAAAGAAGAACTCAGGTTTAAACCCTTTGGGGTCGTCTATTTTACACCACTTAATATCTTTGAGATATTTGAGAGTGTTTTCATTATGTACAGAGATCTTTTCAGCTAAAATTTCATTATTTTTCATAGCAGTTACCTAGAAATTAGGGACTCTTTTCTCTTCATCTTTTTCATCGTTTTTCTTTTTCTCCTTTTCTTTTTCTTTGTTTTTTTATTCATGGGCATTGGCTTTACTTTTACCAGGCACATTGTTTTTATGCCCTTTAGTTTTCAGCATTTTTTTTAGCTGCTCTTTTGGTGTTGTCAGGACTAGCCTAGACAAGTTTGAACAGAATTAGGCTCGTGGAGTCTCCGTCTTCATTCGGGACCTTGGACCTTGATAATCAAACTGTGGTGACTTTTGCCTTGCCTCGACGTGAGGGATGATCACCAATTGGGTACGTATGAAATGAAATTGTCGGCTCCATTGGACTAGCAAGGAATATAAGTGTATGGGATAGAAAAAGAACTGCTCTTCGTCATCTTAGGGCATTTAAATTATTGCGAAAGTTCATCTTTAATAAAAACACTCAAAGATTAATGCAAATGAGAGTAAGAAAATTTCTATTCATCTTTTCATCTTGTGTGAGCTGTTGCAGCTGATGATCATAGAAAATTTTAGATATTACAAACTCCTCATTTTTCTTGTCTTGCTCAGTGAAAACATCACTGTTATCAATAAGATGTTGGCATTTTGGATAGGCTTTTGTTTGCTGCTCCTCTCTTGACAAAGCGCTCTTAGCCTCGACTATCTGGCCGTCGATGGTGTGCTTGTCTTGGAGGACTCTGTCGAGGACCATCGGATCCGTGAAAATGACAAGGCTAAAACCACTGGGGCAGTGATCGAAAGGGAAGGACACTTTTCTTGCTCCCTCTGAATTTGAATCCTCTCTTTGATGCGGATCCACCTCAAGCTACCTTAATGTGGGGTGGTTCTTGACAGGAGTGATTTAAAAAGAATCTCTAAGTGTATGGGCTCAAAGATGGTCGAGTAAAGGATCAATGATAGTGTGTGGGGCAGAGAAATGAACTGCCTCTTATCATTTTGGCTACCGTACCTTAGGCGAGAAATTTCTTTGCCTTGTAGAAATGAAACCTTTTCACTCATCTTGTAAGAGTTTGGTACATGAGAATGTATATAGACTAAGGATTGCCTCTCATCATCCCGACACACCTCGTTCAATACATCGGAGCAGTTCGACACCATTCGTTAAATTGTCAAAATTTTCACAAGGGATTGGTGAATTAAACAAGTAAAATTACCATGCAAGATTCCTTTCCACGTAATGCAATTGAAGAAGAAAATAATATCCATTTTCTTTAATTATTTCTTCTTTCTTGTTTCTTTCTACTCTTACAAGAAGAGTTTTGTTTAGGGAAAAAGATACTTACCTATGCTGTAATAGCGAGGCAAACCTGCAAGATAATAAGAAAAACTGTGTTAATGAATGGCTTTTTGAGAGATAGGAATTAGAAACGATACAACATTACCTTTCGTGACTCCCTTCATTTGAGATTAAACTGACAACTCCTTGAATTTTCTTGGATGTTGATAATTTCCTTTTGACAAGAACATGAGCTTATATTAGAAATGAGAGGATTGAAGGTGAACTGAGAACGATACAAATTAACCTTCTTTCACTTTGCCTTCAAAGCTAGTAGAGTCTTTTCTCCACTTTACTTTGTTCAGCCTTCTCTGTCTCAGTCTGCTCCTCCGTACTCTTGGTCTCTAAGTTTGAATAAAATCCTCTATAATTAGGGGTGTTCCAAATAGAGGGTTCTATTGTTAGTGTGTGCTGTGTTAATGCGGTTCCAGCATGTTGAGAAGTTTTTCATGAATGCTCTGATTCTTGACTGCACAGGTATGTGCAATTGCTTGCATGGAGATCTTTGTAACAAAACTAATCTCTACTTTAAAGATCTTTGACGGATGTGGGGGCGACTGCCATTGAGACTTCGATGGTTGTTAGGACCGGCTTTGACGCCATTTTGTCATGTACAAAATTTTTTTCGGTTAGATTTGCCAACATGAGTGTTGTTATCAATAATTTTTCTGCAAATTCCCTTGTTATCAATTGGGACATAGAAGTTATTTCAAGGATAATACTTCTTCACAGCATTCGAGTTGACCGGGTTGGAGAATTGGCGTCCATCCATTTCAGTCAGAATCAAAGCTCCTCCAGGGAGTGTCTTTTTCACGACATAGGAACCCTTATAATTGGGAGCGAACTTACCTCCAAGCTCAGGGGGTAGAGGTAGCACCTTTCTCAGGATAAGATCGCCTGCTTCAAAGTGTCTTGGGCGCACTTTCCGGTTGAATGATCTGGCTATCCTTTGTTGATAGCATTGCCTATGACAAAGAGCCCTCATCCGCTTTTCATCAATCATATTCAGCTGCTCCAATCTTTGCTGCTTTCACTTTGCATCAGATAGTTTTACTTGACACAATACTCGCAGTGAGGAAATTTCTACTTCAACTAGCAAAAGTGCTTCCATGCCATATACCAAAGAAAAAGGGGTTGCCCCAGTAGATGTCCAAATTGATGTTCGGTATGCCATTAATGCAAAAGACAATCTTTCATGCCAATTTCGATAGTTCTCAATAGTTTTGGCTAGAATCTTCTTAATATTTTTGTTAGTAGCTTCAACAGCTCCGTTCATCTGGGGATGGTAAGGAGACGAATTTAGATGGCAGATTTTAAATTCACTGAGTAAATCATCAACAAACTTATTATTCAGATTTGTCCCGTTATCTGTAACAATTGCTTTGGGAATGCCAGAACGGGCGATTACATTTCGCTTGATGAATTTCATCACATTCCGAGCAGTGACATTGGCATATGACGCGGCCTCGATCCATTTGGAAAAATAATCAATTACGATCAAGATAAAGCGATGTCCATTCGATGCTTTCGGATTAATTGGGCCGATCACATCGATGCCCCACATTGAAAATGGCCACGACTCTAACAACTGGTGTAATTCAGTTGGTGGGGCATTTATCTTGTTTCTATGGATCTGACAACGGTAGCAATTTCGAACATTTCGGATGCAATCACTTTCTGAGGAAAGCCAGTAATAACCTAACCTTATTATTTTCTTAGTCAACATGTGTCCATTCATGTGTGGACCACATACTCCTTCATGCAATTCCTGCATAATCCGCGTTGGTTCTGTTGCATTTATGCATCTTAGCAAAATAGAGTCATGGGACCTCTTGTACAAGTTCTCACCATTGACGAAGAACTTTATTGCCATCTTCATTATGAACCTTCTATCTGCAGAGCTAATCCCTTCATGGAACTGCTGTCCCCTGATATAATTCATGATATCGTAATACCATGATTTCCCATCAAGTTCCTCAGTTACGATCATATAATGAGCCAGTCTGGTCAGAACTTCAATTTTCAGAGGTTCTATTTCCAAACTATTGGTAACATGTAGCATGGATGATAATGTAGCCAGTGCATCGGCGAATTAGTTATGAGATTTAGATAGATAATCAAACGAGATTTCGTCGAACTCTGAAATCAAGCCTTCCAGATAGTTATGATAGGGTACTAAATTAGTATCTCTAGTCTTCCATTTGCCTACAGTCTGCAGTATGATTTAGGCAGAATCGCCGAACACTTTCAGTTTGGTCATTTTTATATCAATTGCTGCTTGTAGATCCAGAATACACGCTTCATATTCGGCTATATTGTTGGTGCAAGAAAACACCAATTTTGCGACCACAGGATAATGTTGTCCATCTGGGGATATCAAGACTGCCCCAGTGCCAGAGCCAAGCAGGTTTACTGCTCCATTGAAAAACATGGTCCATGTGTGTTCCTCCATTGATAAAATGAGATTATTTGGAAGATCATCCTCATGTATTTCCCCAGGGTATTCAGCTAGCATATCAGCGATCACTCGACCTTTCATTGATTTCTGTGATGACATTTGGAAGTCAAATTCTGAAATTAGAATTTGTCATTTAGCTAATTTTCCCACTAACTCAGGTTAATTAAGCAAATACCAGATAGGGTCGTTTTCAGTTACGAGAAACGTCTGGTGGTGCAAAGTATATTGTCGGAGCCTATGTAACACCTACACCAATGCGACGCATATTTTTTCTGATTCGGAATAATTTTATTTCGAAATCGTAAATTTCTTACTTAGATAACAGATGGCTTGCTCTTTTCTATTGTCGGGATGGCTCTAGGCCAATAAGGCTTCTAACGATTCATTATGAATAGTTAAATAAAGAGTTAGAGGATGCCCTGGGACTGGTGGAACTAGCACCGGGGGACTTATCAAATACTGCTTCAGCTTTTCAAATGCTTCTCGACAGTCTTCATCCCAGTTAATTTGAGCGTCTTTCCTGAGGAGTTTGAAGAAAGGCCGTGCGGTCTCAGAGAATTGGGAGATGAACCGAGCAATGTAGTTCAACCTTCCTAAAAAGCTTCTGACCTCCTTCACTGTGGACGGAGGTTGCAATTCACATATTACTTTGACTTTCGAGAGGTCAACCTTGATCCCCTTGCTACTCACGATGAATCTAAGTAACTTACCAGAAGTTACCTCGAAAATGCACTTTGCATGTTCAGGCGTAATTTGAACTCACGCAACCGGTTGAATAGCTTCTTCAAGGCTCCAATGTGGTCTTTTCCACAACTGGTCTTGGCGATCATGTCATCGACATAGACGTTAATTTCTTTGTGCATCAGGTCATGAAAGAGAGTGACCATAGTACGTTGATATGTTACCCCAGCATTCTTCAAACCAAAAGGCATAACCCTATAATGAAAGGTCACCCATAGAGTAATGAACGTCGTCTTCTCTTTGTCTTCATTGTTCATCCTTATTTGGTTATAGCCAGAGAATCCATCCATGAAAGAAAATAACTCAAATTCAATAATGCTATCTACAAGGACATCTATGTGGGGGAGTGGAAAGTTATCTTTTGGACTAGCCTTGTTCAAGTCGCGGTAATCCATACAAACTCGAATTCGACGGTCTTTCTTCTTCACTGGTACGACGTTTGCTACCCAATCAGGGTATTGTGAAACCTCGATAAACTCTACTTTCAACAACTTCATTACTTTTTCTTCGATCTTTTTCGATAGCTCGACTTTGGTCCTTCGTAACCTTTACTTTTTAGGAGGCATGTTGGGATTAGTAGGCAAACTATGCTCGACAATCCGAGGATCTAGCCTTGGCATATCAGAATAAGACCACGCGAAGACGTCTTGATACTCTTTGAAGAGAGCGATCAAGCGTGTGGCTTTCTCTTCGGGAAGGTTGGCTCAAATCTTCACTTCTTTTGGCTCTTGAGTAGCACCCAAATTGATGGTGACAGTATCTTCGTTTGTAGAGGGCTTGATTTGTTCATATTGCTCCCAATTTCTTTGGATTTCAGCGGGGTCGTCTCTTGAATCGTCAGAATTGCTATTGTTAGTATCTACCTCATTAGGATGGACCGTACTAACTCCCTCGCAAGTCACAAGATTATGCCTGAAACATAGGGTAAATTAATCAGAAAAACAAACGGGAATATGGATTTTTTCATTGTCCCTTTTCTCTTAAAATATTTTTCGAAGAATCATGAAATGTCTTTGATTTTCAAAAATTTTTAGAAACGAGGAAGCATGAGATAGCCCGGGCCTCAGAATACCTTCCTTTTCTTGGCTGGATATCAACAGGCCGATTTGGTGTACTATTTCATACCCTCAAAATATTATTTATTTACAATACACGGATTTACAATCTCAAAAGAGAAAAAGTTCGAAAAGACATTTCTTTCGGCAGAAATGACGACAAAAAACAAAACACAAGGATAGCTCCTTTTCCAGGGATTCATACGAAAAGGAGAAGAGGAATTCTACTCAGGCGGGCTTGCGCCCATTCCCTTTACCGGTCCTTCGTCTATTGCGTTGACAAAGAAATCTTCGAAAACATCATTCCAGAAATCCAGCTCATCGGCTCTTCTCTTTACTGATGTCAGCTTTTCCATGTCGTTCCATCCACTAGGAATGCCATTCTACTGGTCTTCATAAAAATTTGATGGCATCTGGTAGTCGACATAATAGTCGAATTTACCACTGAGCTAGCCCAAGGTATCCATTATCGCCTTTCCCTTACGTGATGTCATGCCCTGTACCCCTCGAAGCATAAACATCCGCGTATAGGTCGAAAAGAGTGCGACGCTCCCAGGATTGCATCGCCGACCGAAAAACCCAATGAAAGAAAACACGCCACATGCGGAAACGACGTATATATATATTAAATATATATATACACCCGGACAATTTAAAACGTAACCATGAATAGCGTGAGATAACGAATTACGATTTATTAAACCAAAATATACATTCTATTACAAACGTATATACACTATCCTTTTATAGACAAAAAGGTACATCAAAAGGGCCACGAAGGAAAAAGGGATCGGTGGCCTAGGGGTATCAAATTATCTACCGGGAAGGGATTACAGTCAAAAAGTGGCGGCCCTCACTCCTACACTGATATCAAACTTACAGTACCCAGTTGAGATCAGAACCCGACGACTCTGACGAACTCTCGAGCTGCTCTTGGTCCTCCTCAGAACTCATGGCCGGGGATATGAAAATTTGGTTTTACCATAACCGTGAGAAAACTCAGTAAGTATAAAATCACTAATCCCAAATTAGGCTAAAGTGCACCTCCAGAGAGTAAATAAAACACATAAATCAATGGACTAATATAACAACCAATATAAGTTCATCCGGGCCCACGGCCCAATTCACTAATCCCGCCTTGCAGATTAGGCATTTAATACCATTATAAAACATGTACAGTTATATCGACCCGAAGGCCACAACTCGAAGGTCACGACCTTAAGGCCAACAACAGTTAAACCGACCCGAAGGCCACGACCCGTCGGTCACAGTTTGTTCCGACCCAAAGGCCACAGTTTGTTCCGACCCGAAGGTTCGACCCGAAGACTACAGTTTAAAAGACTCGTCACATATACCCATGCACTCTATTTCGGCTAATAACAAGCACATATGCCATTCACATGCTCGGGAATTCAAATTAATTACCCATGCCAAGAGACCAAATAAAATTATGCGCGAATTTGTCAATTTCAACGCATTAAAGGCATGTTCAATCTTCTCCATTTTACCCCAAATAATCCGGCACTCATTTCACGCACTTTCTCCAATTCAATACAATACACCCAAGGCCCGCCATGTCCAAATCAAACTTAGCCATTCAACCCTCGATTATGGCGTACCACTAAAATTCCAACAAGTCATAAATTGCCTCTAAAGTGCCAAATTTTCAAGCCATTACTCTATAAACCATTTGATGCTCAAATTAGGCAATTTAGTGCAAATTCGGATCTACACGAACAGTGCTCGTCATCATATAATTTCCAGCTCTAAATCACCCCTAAACAACCTTATTAAGTCCCAATTAAGTCCCTAATTCAGCCCACACACATATGCACCTAATTAGGCCACAATTTAGCTTAATTAACCTTAAATTTACCCCTAAATCGCATAATTAGGCTAGTTCGGGGTTTAGGGATTTTTACTCGCCTAAAATTGTCTTGAGGCGATGGGAGCGGGCGGTCGATTATCGGCACACGGTGAGAATCGATGGCAGCGCTCCAGGGGCAAGCCGGCGATCACGACGGTGTAGGTGGGGCTCACGGTTCACACTCGGCCAAAATAGGGGAGCTGCTGAGGAGGGGGCTGATGATGATGGAGAGGGGGACAGTGAGGGTGAGGTGGTCGGCGAAGGCGATGTGCAGGCGGAGGACGGCGGCGCAGCACCGGTGGGGTGAAGACCGGCGGTGTTCCTCACGGTTCTGCCTGGAATAGCTGCTGTGGGGGAGGTGAGGGAGGTCGATGGTGGCTGGGATAGTGCTAGGAGGTGGTGCGTGGCGGCCTGAGGTCGGCGGCTCCGGCGGCGTAGCTGTTCCGGCGTGAACAGTAGCCGTTTTGTGCAGAACCGGCAGAGGAACGGCGGTGAGGAGGGGACGATTGGGAGGGCTGTTTGGGGAGAGAGAGAACGTGAGCTGAGGGAGAGAGACTGAAGAGAGAGAGAGTTGGTCAAAGTTTGGTGAGTGGGATCCAAGTATCACAAATCCAAGGGTTTGGGACAATTTGCCCTTTGATCTAATAGCTTAGGGCCACTCTCCCCCAATAATGCAAGGGCATAATGGTCAAATGCCTCCTAACCAAGGCTGACCAGGTCTAGTTGGTCCCATTTAACCTTAGTTAAACCCCAAAATTGACCAAAAATTCGGAATAAAATAAAATAGCCTAGGGGCATTTTCGTAATTTTCCGATCCCAGACCGAAATTTCAATTTTTGTCCATACCGGTCCTATATATTCATGGGAGACATAATACGGTGTCGGATTCGCGAAATTCACTTTCTAAGCTCTCGAAAATCGCCCGCGAAGTCCCGGAAATAAAATAATATAATTTTCTATTTTTTGTCGAAATTCCAGTTTTTGATCGTTTGCACTTCGGACGTGCACGGTTGCCTTAAAATGACCTTGACCGTGAAAAATAACCTCAAACGGCCTCCGAATCCGGCCTCGGTGCCCATAGGGGCAAAAACGTAATTTTCTCAATTTCCGTCGAATTTCCAGTTTTCAGCCGTATTAGTTCCAACCATAAATGGCCACTCTAAAATGACGTTCGTCCTACCAAATAGTCGTAATTACCCTTGAAATTTTGATTTAGAAATTCGGGTCCAATATTGCAATCTAATTTGCTCGTTTTGCAGTTTTAGGGTCTCTTACTAAAGGGCGGCTGTTTAGGTGTTACGCGTATCGACCTAAGACCGTCCGAGTCTCGATGGTCTCAAATCTCGAGAGAAGGTGAGAGATTATCACTAGTACCAGGGATCGCGATCGTTCGGATAAAATTTGAGACTTGTTTGTCAAGCATACTTTCGGTTGTGCGGAATCACCTGCGATCCAATCCCGTGATCCATTCGTATGTTACTAACTATATCAAATCCGTTATCTTCTTAAGATCGGCCCATATTGGTTCAAAATATTCTCTCGACGTTTCTCAAAATCAGTGTCTAATTGCGATAGGGTTCTCGATCCACGTACCCGTTCCTATTTAGCCTTTCCTATTTGGTTAGTATCCCGTGATTGTTCAAGTCCGGACGAGACTCACTAAAATTACACGAGAATTAATATATGCTTTATTGGTCCCGATAACGGGTAAGAATTCAGGATGTTACACGTGACTTATTAGAAAGCTCAGGGGCAATGGCACGAAGGCTAGGTACCGCCAAGAGGAACTGATGGTGAAGTCATAGGGCACGAAAAGTAAATGCCCTGGCATCCAGTAGGTCTTGAATTCTATTTTTCAGAGCGTCGCTATCATCTAGCAAGTGCCCTACTTCTCCTAAGTGAAAATCATAAAATCTGGAGGGATGGTAGTTAATGAAGTACTCAGGAGTAGGGTATTTTGGCTTCCTCGTGATTAGTCTCTTTGGCAAAAGGATAGGAAATATTATATCCATGGATTTGGAAACCGGTGACTATTGACATATATTGCCCTGCCACTGTAGGAGTTGGACTTCTCATCAAGTTCTGTCGGGAAGGGCTCTCGACAGCGGGTTTCCTTTGGGGCGATTTACTTGTATCATTTGCTCCTGATTAGGAAACGACAGTGACACGTCCGAAATTTGGCGAATGGTATCCACTATGGACGCAAGCAAATCTAGTAGCTCGTTTAACTGGTACTGCAAATGTGCAAGCAAATTAGGCGGGTTTGCACTCGTTTCTGAGGTCGAGTCTTCGTGTATGGCTCTTATAAAGATGTCGTCGAATAGGGTGGCCACACTGTCCAGCGTTTCTTCTCATCCACAATCTTCTTCAATTGGTAGCTTGTCCAGATTCCGATGTCAATCGACAGTAACATCTACGGGAAGCATCGAGGAGCTCGGCTGACTTGAATATTGGGCCTGATGCTTGAACCCCTCACTGGATCGTCCTGAGGGCTTAAGATAATTTTTTTCGTCCTGCAACAATCTAGCAGGCGACGGAAAAGTTTTCCGGATATGGGGAGGTAACACACCGACTTGACCCGTTATATGTCCCTTGCTAGCCTGTGGGTTTCCTCCGCGATACCCTAAATCAGCGCTACGGTAATTCTTGGTAGCCTGGATAAGTTCTCGGATGCCCCGGCCTCCTCTGCCGAGTCCCTGACTCGGGGTGAAGCCGTTCCCCACCATAACTTTCCCTACCATGACTGAGGCTTTTGACATCAAGGACGAGGGGAGCAGTTCCTTGATATCCATGAATAATTGAAACGAGCTCAATGTACTGATAACTAGATTCCACTTTGTCGCTTGGTTTGATGTATGGGATGATGGTTTCTTGATAGATCCGATGGTCTTCCTCTATAAGGATTGTGATCAGCTTCCCTTGGGCCACAAACTTCACACTTTGGTGAAGGCTTGAAGGTATAGCTCCGGCAGAATGAATCCAGGGACGACCCATCAGAAAAAGCCCGTGGGAATATCCATCACTTGAAACAAGATGCTGAATACTGTTGGGTCAATTTGGACATCAAGGTTGATTTCACCTACGGTGTCTTTTCTCATCCTGTCGAACGCTCAGACAGATATTTTGGAGGCACGAAGCTTAGATGTGTCCATATTAAGATGGCGTAAGGCTGCCAGCGGGCAGATATTCAGCGCAGACTCATTGTCCATCAGAACTCGAGCTATGTGGGAGTTTCTACATTTAATTGAAATGTAGAGGCCCTTGGTTTGTCCCCTTCCTTTAGCAGGAAATTCATCTTCCGAGAATGTTATTTGATCCTTCAAAAGAATAGACCCCACAAATGCTTTTAGCTTGTCATGCTTAATTGTCTCTGGTACGTTTACTTTACTAAGTACCTTTATCAGAGTTTTTTGATATTTTATGGATGTTTGGAGTAGTTTTAACAAGGAAATCTGAGCGGGTAACTTGCGTAATTAATCTACCACATGATATTCACTGCCCTTGATGATAGCCAGGAATTCTTTGGCTTCTTCGTTGGTGACAGGCTTCAGGGGCTGAGCGTCAGCTTGGGTATACGTTCGTCCTGACCTAGTGATTAGGTCGACATCCAATTTGTAAGACCACGGGACTGCTTTGTCATTCTTGTACTAATAGGACTGAGGTATTTCGATCACTATATGCTCTTAGGGTAGGGGTACCTCAATCGTCAGCTCCTCCTCATCTGGGTTGTCAGACAAAGGTTCATTCATAAGTTTGGGGGTGGATTCGCTTGTTTCGGCATTCAGTGTTGAGAGTTCTTTGTACTAGCCGATGATAACCTCAGAGATTGTAGCCACTATGCCGGTACGGTCGGCATACATGATCAAGCCTGCTTTCGCCATGCTGGCAACCCTTTCTTTCATTAGGGACAAGGGCAGTATTTCACTAGAAGGATAATACCCTGCTCTTACTAGAGCGTCATAAATATCAATAGTGTATACCCTCTCACTCCTGATTCGAACAGCGTCGAAAGTGGATATGGCATTGATTCTGTTTTCATGTTCAGGTAGAGGGTTGTTTTGGACATTTGGTTGAGATATTTGAAACGAAAAGGCTTTAGTGTTGAGCAAGTTTTGGATTCGGTGTTTAAGGGTATAGTAGTCATTTGTCGAATGTCCTACCTCGCCCATGTGATAGTCACATTTTTTAAATGGATTGTAATTCGAAAAACTTTCTGAGTTGGGGCGTTTTGGTTCGGTTGAAAGCAAGTTTTTCTTTCGGAGTATGGCTAGGACTTGAGAAGGGGATTTAGGCAACGGAGTAAATTGCCTTTTCTTATATCGCCTCGGAGGCTAGCGGCTTGAGGTCTACTGATGCTCACTGTTCACCTGGACTGTCCGGGGAGGATGAACAGTCTGAGTGTATGAAACGTTCCTATCTGTCAAGGGCTCATTCTCTTTTCACGTGTTGAGTCTCTTGCTTGTGGAAGAGGAGTCCGTAAGCCATCCGTCACACAATCCCATTTCAATTCGTTCGCCCACAGGAACAAGACGATTAATAGATTCAGCAGTGGCACCAACTAGGCGGTATCTGTATTCGTATGGAAGAGACTTTATGAACAACTTCACTTGTTCATGATCAATGAGTTGTGGGGTAACCTGGATGGTCAAGTTTCTCCATTAGATGACGTACTCCTTGAATGACTCACTCTTCTTCTTTTTAGTACGTTCGAGATCGTCACGAGTAAAGGTGACGTCAAGGTTGAATTGATATTGCTTGAGGAATGCATTAGCGGCATCATCCCAGGATTTAAAAGCATCCACATCTTTCAACATATATCATGTCAGGGCTGGTCTTGTCAAACTCGCTGGAAAAGTCTGAATCATGAGGGGTTCATTATCAACGTATTAGGTCATCCGCAAATGATACATGTGTAGATGATGTTTGGGGCATGAGGTACCATCATACTTCTCAAATTCCGGCATCTTGAACTTTTCTGGTACTTTGACCCATTTGTATATAGACAGGTCAAGTGGGACAGCATTTTGCGGGCCTTGTAGCTGTTTCAATATCTCTTCGACCTTTGCAAGGCGTTTGTCATGTTCTGTCATCAGTACAGCTTCAGGTTTAGGCTTCCTAACAGCAAGGGGAAGCGGATCGTCTTCTAGTAAAGGCATTTTGCTGTCGCTGGCGGAATCTTTGTCTTTCCCAGTGGACAGTGGTGGTAATGCCACCTCAATTGCTGCAGGTGTGGGCGTGAGCTTACCTTGAATAGATTCAACTTGCTTTGTGAGATTTTGGATCGCATTGAAGACCAACTTCATTTCGTCCTCTATGTTATTGAGATGGATGTTTTCTTCGGCCATTTTTTGTGACTACTTATGAAAACGTTGAAATGAATGAGTATAATGCCTAATAAAGAATCATTTTATAACCTAGTCATATTATTATTACATAATTTCTTTATTTACAAAGAAAAAAAATAAGAAAAAAGGTTTTTATTAATATCAACATTACATGCGGTATCCCCGGGGTTTGAACCCCGGTCGTCTCAGACCGTGACGCTACGTCCTCGGATACTACTCGACTGAAGGCCGCGGTGGTGTCATTAAGGGGCAAAAAATTTTATTTATAACATAAAAAATGGCCCGATTTATATTAACATCAGTACAGCCTATAAACAGTTTTAAAGATAAAAACCAAAATCTCTAAACATAAATACTAGGAAAATATAAAATATAGGGAATTTTAACAAAAAACCGCCCTTCTCGGATGCTTATTTTATAAACGATGGAGAAGCTACAGTCTCCCGGAGCCGCTTATTTTCACGGACAAGCTCTGCAATAAGCGTATCCCTCGTCCCCACAGTCCTTTCAAGATTGTCAATCTGTGTTTGGCGACTGGGCTTGTTGGTTACATCCGGGACTTTTGGCTGGAGATCGATCAAGATTTGGTGATGTACGATATAGAATAGAGAGGCATGATGAGCCTTTTCTTGTCCTTTCAATAGTCTAGGCATAAGAATGTTCTCGGGTTGACACTCAGTCCATACCCCTTGGACGGCACGAATTTCTTTGGCATAGTTGTAGTTCGAGCGGGTGAATCGAACTCGAAACGAGTCTATCTTGAGAGGTGGCGGGATCTCCTGGAGAGCCCTGTACTGACGGGCTACTCGGTAGGGGTAGTACGAAGTGACGCTAGATAAACCGAGCAATGGGACAGGATTGTGAAATTGGTGAGCATACCAAGCCTGACGCTTATTGAACCATTTAGCATGCCATAAGAAAGATTTAGGATCGGGGTCTTTTAAAAAATTTATCCAGGTAGAGTAATCCTTATGAGGGGAATTATTTTTTAAAATCTCAAACCTTTGTATTAGATGCATGAGGTCATTGATCTCAAAAAGCTGCATGAGGTGCCAAAATCCTCTTAAATGGGATAAAAACTAGATTTGCAAAATTTCTGGGGTGGCCCACATGGTTTTGTCATCATTTTGTTTAAAACGGTTTAAAGACAGAAATATTTCAGCCAGAACCGAATTAACATAACCCAAATCGGTGCAAATTTGTTTAACTACATACGCAATTGAAGGGTTTATTGAATTTTTGCAATGTGGGAAAATGACACACCCAATAAAATCGAGGATAAAAATCTTAGCTTTTTGGCTCATGGGTTGACTTTCAAAACACTCATCTAGGAAAAACCAGGGGCAGGTATTGTAATGAGCTTTGACAACTCTTTTCACGGTATGCTATCGATTTGCAAAAACTGGGATAATTCGGGTAGAGGGGGCATACCAAAAAGTGATTTGATAAGCTCAAATCCCAAAGACTTTCCAATGACAACACTATACTCTTCTAGAGTCGGGGTCAGCTCAAGCTTACCAAATATGAAGGTGGATGTTTGTGGGCATCAAAAATGTGCTAACGCTTGCATCATGCCAGAATGGATGTTGATTTTGAGCAAGGGGAGTAGGTGACCAATTCTTGTTTTGACATACTGCTAGCCATTTTGATCGAGTCGGTCGCACCATGCCAGCAGCTCTTTTTTAGGAGTGGGGACGAATTAGACATCAGCTTTTTCCATCGTATATAGAATGTGATCAATGGGGGGCCTAACAGTAACAAATCAAATGAATAAGTAGGCTGTATAATAAAAAATGAAAAGAGATAGAATATATACTTTTCCTTGAACCATGGTAATCACAACGACATTCACATAAGGAGTGAGGCTCGATTTCTATCTAGACTGGCTCAGCAAAGTGAAATTAAAAGGGTGCCTGACCATCGTAGTCTTGCGTTGATGTCAAGTCGTTTTAATCTCGGTCAAATCGAAAGAAATATCTTATAATCACGCGAATAGCAATTAAAGATATTTCTTTACGATTTTTAGAAATAAATTTCAAGAAAAAGAAAGGCAACCTCTACATCACGGGCTCGCGTTCAAGGTCGTATCTTTCTTAATACCATTCTAAAATGTCCTATTGCGGCCGAGGTCCAGCAGCATAGTTATGTGTGCAATAGTGTAGTGCTAAATTATTAGAGCATGCACAACAATTTATAAACAATCAATTTTTTTTTTTGGTATAGATTTATAAACAATCAATTCGAACTTACAAAAACAGATAACACCTTAATGTTATGATCATATATGGAGTCTTTGCTGCCAAACAAAATTTTTTTGAATGGGGTAAAAATTTTGGCTTAAATCCCTAGCGGAGTCGCTAGTTTGTCGTGACCGACCTCCTTCGTTTTTTTTTTGCATCAAAAAAGTGGATTCGCTTGGTACGTGCTAAGTCTAGGTTCGGGACTTAACTGGGGCTTTCCCAAGCCCATACCATATCGCGACTTAGGGTTTAAGTGTTTAACATGCGAGTGATTTATATCAATGAGTTGCCACTAATCGATTTGGGGTGGGTCGATTAGAAACCCAAATAAGGTGATAGGAGGATCACCCTATTCCTGCGAACTAGAGATTAACTGAGTTCGAGGACTTGGTTACACTAGTTGAATAACTAATGCCCTTTCGGTACCTTTTTACTCTGTTCAATTTTTGAAAATATTTGTTAGGCAATTTGGATTGATTTTAGGATCTTTCTCCTAACATGTGAGGTGGTTAAGTGAGTGCATAATCAGAAACGATTAGCAGTCAAAAACATAATAATTCATGAAGCCTAAGGTTCTAACTTTAACTAAGTCGAATGACATTTAAAACACAACAATTTATGCAATTGTATTAAAAACATGCGTAGTAATACAACGGTAATAACATACATAGTACTACCGCGTAACCTAGGGCTTGTCTAATTTAAACAAGACAATAACATGTATAATAATATAGCAATAAATTAAAACAACAAATATACCATGCAATTTTTATTATTTTTTTAAAAAAGACAAATAAATAAAATAAATAAGATAAAATAAAATAAATACAAAAAAATAATAAAATAAATACAGGAACGGAAAAAAGAAAAAAATTTAATTTTTAAAAAACTTTTTTTAATTTGTTATTATTTTAAAAATAATAATAATACTTTTAAAAAAAATAAAATAAATACAGGAAGGGAAAAAAGAAAATAAAATTATTTTTTTATTATTTTAAAAAAACTGGGTCGGCAAATTCGGACCGAGTCGAAATCGACCTGGGTCAACGGATTCGACCCAAGGGGTTTACCCGGGTCGAGTTGCAGACCCAATCCGGGTTGGAATCGACCCAGGTCAACCCCGCGTGTACAAACATGCGGGGTTGCCGGCGGGGCCAAAATTGGTTGTCCGCTGGTCTACCCAAACCTCCCCTGGTCCAAAACCGGCCTTTGGGAACGCCACCAAGCCTCGCCAGCCACCTGGGTTGTCGTCCAACCACCGCTCACCGGCAGGTGACCGAATTAAAAACCGGCCTTACTAAGGCATTTCAATAAACACTCGGTGTGTGTGACCCAAACATAGACATTTCGACATGTTCCGGCGAACTGGTGGACTCAAGCGACCCAACCTACCTTCGGTGACAACACAAGGACGGCGGGGGACGGCGGTATGGGCTGGGACTCACGCAAAATGGCCGGCGCGGGTCCTAGCCAAACCGAGCATAAAAACAGGGGAAAATAGAGGCAGATGGGACTCTGGGGAAGCTCACCGGTTGACGGCGCGTACGGAGGAGCTTCCGGCTGGTCAGGGGGGCGATGGTGACGCTACTGGTTCTTCTTTTGCTTCGGCGGAACCTCGGCTCACTCTCTCTCTCTTTCTCTCTCTCTCTCTCTCTATTCTCTCTTTGTTTTTTTTTTCTTCAATTGGCTGACCCCCCTCTCAGTCTCTCTCTCTCTCTCTCTTGTTTTTATAGCTGAACGACAGAGCCTCTCTGCTCCGTTACGTCTGCAATGACGACGGCTTGCACCGGCCTACTCTGGCCCGCGACTTTCGCGGCCATTTAGGCCGGTGCAGAGCAGGGGGGTCAATTCAGTGAGGTGCAGAGAGGAACAGGGAGAAGAGAGGGCGGAGGGGATAAGGGAGGCCGGGAAAACGGGGAAGACGGGACTGGCAATTAATGCCAGTCCCATTGGCGTGCTGCCTCGGTCCTGCTCTGGCCGGATGAGGACAATGTGGAGCGGTGCCGCCGTGCATCACCCTGCGGCCAGAATAGGGGAGAATAGGCAGCGACAGCGACGCTCGACAAGGGGAGAAGGAAGAAGGAGAAGAGGCTGGGCCAGGCCAGGCCCAGCCGCTTGGAGGAAAGGAAAAGGGAGAGAAAAATAAGAAAAGGGCCTAGGTCCGCGGAGGGAAAAAAGAAAAGGAGAAGGGCCCGGGCTCGGGGGGGAAGGAAAGAAAAAAAGAAAAAGGGCTTGGGCCTGTGCGGGGGAGGAAGAAAAGAGGAAAAGAGGGTCGGGCTGGGCCGGCCTTGGCTCGGCCCGATCCGATTTTTTTTAATTAAATTTTTTAAATAATTTTTTTAAATCTTTTTTAAATTTTTTGAAAATTAATTAAGAATACACGCTCTAATAGGCCCTATTAATGTAAATATGCCTAATGTCTATATGCAATGCATTTAAATAGAAATATTTTTTTGTTTTAGGAATTAAAAATTAATTTCTAAATTTTGTACAATTAATTATTGGGTATATTAAAAATAGGTGTCAACAAGTAGGACTTAGCACGAGACTCGTAGACTTTTAAAATGTGGTTGATTTGATCTCGTAGACATGAATTGTGCAAACGATCTCAATAACGGTTTTGATAAATTGACTCTTGGCCCCTCTTTCTCTTTTCTCTCTCTATTCTTCCATTGCTGAAATTCATTATTGAATCTGCTTAGCTTTTCTTATTTGGGAAAAATGATGTGTGGTTATCTCTCATTTATCATGATAAATTGAGCCTAGCATTTGGTGCTCATTCTGCTAATTTTCATTTCAAATCTCTCTTGCGTGCTTGCGCGAGAGAATAGTCATTCAAGCTCGCTCGCTCGCTTGTTTAATGCTTTGGAAAGTGGCAAATATGCCTCCAAACTAAAGCTTACCCATAAACCAAGTCCATCTTCATAAATTAATAAAAAAACCTGTTAAAGGATATAATGCATAAATATTCAGAAAAAAAAGGAACCAAATTCTTTTCCACACAAGCATCAAGTTCCATCAGCCATTGGTTGCAAACGCTTATTACATCACTAGATATTACCTCTTTAAACTAGGAATCCACAAACAAAGCCATTTAAAACCTTAAACAACATAATCCCCAAAGCCTAGACCTCAAATCACACAAGTTGTTCTTCGATCTCAAAATCCCTTCAGCACTTCCGATGCCCTGGACGTTCTCCATCTCCTTCTCCTTCTCCTGCGCTTGGACGTTTTTTGTTTTCACCTGCATGGGCGCCTTCCTTGCTAGGGTTCTCAGCTTCCGCCACCTCATTTTCATGGGTCGAACCGCCAGGACTATGAGGCTCACCGCCTGCCCGGATAAGGTTCGCACGGTAGGGCCTGCGCTTCACTTGTAGGTTCCTCCTCTTATTGTCTTCCCTCTCCAACCTGCAATAGGACTTCATGTGTGCCGCCAACGCCTGCGAAGTGCTTAACAAGCCTTGGCATCGTGGGCACTGGAAAGGTCCGCTCTCTGGGGGAGGGAGGCTGCGGTTCTTCCCATCAGAATCGGCTTCAGGGCTTCTCGCCCTAATGTTGCTAGAGGAGCCACCAGGAGAGACAGAGTCTGCATTGCTGGAGGCCATGATAAGAGAAATCGAATTGGCAAACACAAAGAAATGGGAGATTCAAAATGGGATTTTGTTTGTGGCGAGGGAAAGTATGCATTTCGATGCCTTTTTATAATGGGAGTTTTGAGATTCTTGTGGGACTTTTTTGCACAAGGAGTTTGGCCCTCGTTACTGCCAAATTAAAAATGTGACAATTTGGATACATATAAGCAAAGTCATTTAATTTTTGATAAAAACCAATCCCATTTAAGGCAGAGGAAGGCAGGAGAGAGTAAGATGACAACAAACATGCATGAGATGCATTAATGGAGATGAGCCCTGATACGATTCGCACCCAGATTTTCTTTCCCAGAATTTAGAGCATGAGAAGATCCCAACTCGAAATCCGTAAGGACCTTAAAAAGTGAAGTTGTTTAATTATGGGTGTGTGCATGTACATATGATGTATGATGAATTCCATCAGTGTACCCGGTGGATGGTGGACATGCTATGTTATTATGTAGCAGCTTTGAATATTTTTGGAATTTCGGTACGAACTAAAATTACATTAGCAATTCAATCTCCCTAGGCGTTCCTTTCCAACAAATAGTCGAAGACAATCTGATAGTCGATTACAACATGCTTTCTATGTAAATCATTTGCATTACATAGGGAGCAAGAAAAGTGAGTCCAACGGTCATTAACGGTATGTTAAAAAGTTCTTAGGTAGATTAACGGTATGCCATCTATGGAAAAACATGTCGTTACCCACTAAATAAAAAGAGTAAATATGACGGTCGGTAACAATGTATCTCATTTAATGTAACGTTTTGGATAGGAAAATAATCGATGCGCAGTAAAAGAAATTACAATTTACAAATTACCATAATCACTGCATACTATTAACACTGTCTTCAAAATTGAGCTACCAAGTTAAAAAGATTATCAAAATAAGGTCAATAGCAACGATAGGTCATTAACAGATTTAGTGATTAAGCAATAACAAGGTGAATTATCTTAAATTTTTTAGCAATAAAATAAAAAAAGCAGACAAAGAAAAAGAAAGAGAAAGAGAAAGGTGAAACTACTTAAAATTGACATAGCGCAAAGGTAGAATTGAGTAATCCTTCCGGACAAAACTATATAGTAGTTGATTATTTTTAGTGAATAAATCGCTAATTAACATGAGCTAATTGAAATTTCTAAACAAATCACTCGTTGTTTGATGTCAGTCATCATTCGCTTGATGTATTTAAACAATGGATTATATTTTTTGCATGGGTCCTAATCCTAATACCTCATGTCCCACTAGAATTTATCGAATCTGCGAATAAAATGAATAATATTAAAAATTTGTCTGTTTGTAAATCCTTTATCTATTAAAAGTTCTCCAAAATCTAACTCTACACGTATGTTGCGTGGTTTCGATAATACTTCCACTTTTTATACAATTTTCTGGACTTTTAAGAATATGTTAACATTATTTTTAGTAAAACAATGATACCCACAATGGTGATATATATTATAGTGTAATATATACTCAGTTAAAAGTATATATTACTTAACTGCTAGAACCCATTTTCTCAATATAGTCTTTCGATTAAAAGCTTTAATGAGAAATTTGTTGGTGTTCATTTATTTATTTTTATAAAGAGAAGGCCGCAATCGCGTTAAGATTAACGAGAATTTTTTTTTTCATGTAAGATTAGTCCTTTATTCGGTTAGAAAAGTGCTTCCTGCATTATGTTTGAATATGCTTTGTTGATGCATAGTCTTTAAGTATCGCATGGTTAGGAATTTGATTTGCAATCGTTGCTTTCTATTAATCCAAACAATGAGGATTGCTTTTGCAATTCAATGTCTTCAGGGAAAGTGTCAAAAAAGTCCTAAACCTTTTGCATTGGTACCAATTTAGTCTTAAATTTTTTTTTGTGCCAATTCAATCCTAAACCTATTGCATTGGTGCCAATTCAGTCCTAAACATTTTTATGGTACCAATTCAGTCCTAAACTATTTATATTGGTGTCAATTCAATCCTAAACCTTTTTATGGTACCAATTTAGTCCTAAACATTCTATATTGGTGTTAATTCAGTCCTAAACCTTTTGTTTTGTGCCAATTCAGTCATTCCAATCAATTTTGGTTGGATTTTGTTCATGTGCATACCGGTCAGCCGGCAACCAGTCACCAGCACGAACGGGAGCGTTACGTTAAGTTTGTTCATAATCGTCCGTGGCCAGAACTCATTTCCTGGGCAAGCAAAGTATGTGGGGGTCTTTCTTTTGGCCATCACCAGCACTGACGTGGACAACTTTTGGTCATAATCGTACGTTAAGTTTGTTCATTTATGGAAAACACAAATAGCTTCTATCGACT